>CM068583.1:15539340-15689340 GCA_035048485.1 Pteria penguin | reverse complement strand
ATTCCGGTTGAAACCAGCATTTTTGGATATATTAATCCTTAATTTTTCATTCTTGTTTTCTGTACGTGTGATATGAGTGCATATTCGTTTTAATGAGATTTTATCTATAACAGCTTATATATGAGAAAAGTTTAAAAACCAGGATATAACGAAAACCAAAATGTCTGATGGAGAATTTTTTTACAGTTATGGCGAGGAAAGACATTCAATTTTCAACATCTCAATCGATAATTTCAATGTTATTGAGATTGTTCATGCTACAGCAATATGAGTTACAATCTAAAATTGTCAACCAAAAAATTTGCTGCAACTATTTTGTATGAATAAATACAAAAGAAATAAATGAAATTACTGCATTCATTGTCATTCTTTATCCAGTGCCATACAATGGATCATTGTGTTATCACAGACGTCGATGAGTTAGAAGCTTCTAAAGTGTCATGGTGAGACCCTTATTATATCCCATGTTAGCAGTTAATCTTCCCGTGACGTACGCATGTTGGCGGGTGTACGCCTTCTTCTGGAAGTCGTAATAGATTAATTGATCTGCAGTCAAAATAAGATATTGAAAATAACTTCTCCGTTTAAAGTTTGGTATGAATAAAATGGAGTAGAGTTTTGGTTCAGATTACTAAAGTAAATTAGAGAAGAAATAGACAAAACTGTTTGATTTTCTTTTGTTAATTCTTTTTAGGAATCTGAGTGCCTTTGTCAGGATTTGCTCTAATGATGTAAAGATTAAGATTTGAAGATAAAGACTAATGTTACAGTGCTTGAACCAGAGGGCATTTTGGATATGAAATAAGGGAAGCCTTTACTACACTTTTTAAAGATTTCTAATATTAGATTTCACAAAACGGAAAATGATTATCTGGAGAGATCTCGATATTAAGTGTTCTGAATACAAATAATCAACAAGAGAATCTATGAAAACGACCAAAAAAACCTAATTATCCATGCGCGTCTTTAGGACAATACATGTCTAATCTCTGCATTTATGGAACATAAATGTGGTAACATACTGGGTGGGCGTGTCTAGCCTATGGGTCTTGCTATTTAAAGACGTCGAGAATTACGTATTTTCTGTTCAAGTCCTCAAGAAAGTTCATCTTTTCATGTTAAAATGAACAATTAATGACACTGTCTGTGTGTCATTTACATTTCATTTTCATGATAATATGCTTATGTTGATCTTGATCGTATATCACCATATGTGAAAACTTGTCTTCTTTGGTTTCATACGACGAGGTATTGTTTACCATTTATATGAACATTTCTGTGTGCATTGGAATTTTCACCGAATTCGAATGTTTCAATATAACTTGCGACGGATGTTGTATGCAAACAGGTGACACTCACTCTCCCCGTGTACCTGATCTCTCCCTGGAAATTTTTTATTTTACGGGATTTGCAATTGTTTGTATGGGACAATTCCATAATTTAGCCTCCACTCTTAGACGTCGACATTGGATAACTGAATGGTACTTCTTTGTTGTTTGTGTTAATATATGTCGACACTACAAATAAATATCTTGACATAATATTTGGCAAGCAATGTAAATACACTGTCACATAGGATGTCAGGTCAGTGTCAAATTCTCTTGAGACATGCATACAGAACTTTGCTTAACTCTAGCTATGGCCAAAATTTCAGGTCACCAAATGTCAAAGTTCAAAGGCATTTTGAAATCGTAATTTTAATAAAAATTATTATTTCAAATTAATGTGAAAAATATATTATACCGTAAGGTTTTACAAATTTGATAATAAGACATTCTATATAAATTTTATTTGGTAATTATTTGTTGTCCGGATCTGTTATTTTCAATAATACATGGTCACAAGTTTTAAAGGTCCATGTTCGATGAACGTTGCATAGATCGTGTAAAAACACATCGTGAATATTTTTCTGCCTAATTAGTATAACAGCAACTAGTAAAGACTATGATCATATAATCATCTAAGAAGAGCACTTGGCAGTTTGAAATATTACGATATAAAAATAATTACCTTATGTACAGGTATATTCATGAATCAAGATTAAACCCTCAAGCATGTTTCAATGAGTCCTGGTAATACATATCAACCGACTGTGTTATCAACTTCATTTAAATAAACCGTATTTATTTGATTTCATTAGATGTCTCAAAATGCTATAAATATCTACCAAGATTATGTCACTGTAGTCGTTAGATCAATTCATCTTATTGGATAATAGGACATTAAAGAGTTCGCGGAATTACCAGTCTAGGATTAAAAATAGATCAGTGCTTTTTTCTCGTGAAAAATTTCCTTTCTTCATGGACATCGTGATATTTCAAGGCAAACCTGTGATTTCTCAAAAATAAAGATGACAAGAACATGGTGTTTATAGTGGTCTTTTGTCACTGGAAAACCTATAACGAATGATAATATCCGGATCTAAACGGATATTGAAGGAATCTTCCAGCATGGGATGACAGAGTATATTGAAAACTCTGTTGAAATGATTGATGTGTCGCCGTTGGCATGCTTTTTCAGTTTGAACTTTTTAACTTACGCTAAGATTTTGTTTTGTTTTTCATTTACCTCTCTTAATGTAAGGACTTTATATTTATAATACTATTGTTACAAACCAGTTTATATATCCTGTTCATAGATAATCACACACTTGATACTAATTGTTGTTATTTTCTGATTGTAAAAGTGGTCAAACCAAGGACACAGCTTGGTGAAATAGCATTGTACCGAATTTCTAAAGAAACGACCTGGGTTCGAATCCAGTTCTCAGTTCGGATTTTTCGAAGATGATTTATTATTTTCTACCTTTGGACGAGACAAGAAAAGGTCCCGTGTCATAGTGTACGATGGTTAATAAAAATCCCCTAGTTCCATGGCTGGGTTTGTTGCAAAGCTTCAGACACGTGCAGCCACCGTATAAGTGAGATATCTTAATGCGGCGTAGAATGTTATCGCTATCAGTAAATATGTTTGCGGTTTACCTTACTCATTTGGAAATTTTACTGATCAACAAGAAATGCTTACTCCTTCATGGTACCAAATTCTCGTTTTTTTCCAAATATCTTGTATCAACGATTGTTTGATATAATAAAATCTTACTTGCATTTAAGAGGTAAAGGAAAATGGAGTGTTCATTGTGGTGAAAATTATTCTTAAACTATGTATTGCGGAATTGTGAAGCAAAGGAAAAGAAAAGAGTTATGACTTGTATTTTTATGACGTTTTCATTTTTCACTTAACCATAATTCATGTATGAAAATAATTCAAAACTTCCAAGAGGTAAATACATCCGTTTCAGGAAACCTATCTCGGTTTTAGAATTACGTTACCATAGAAACATTCTGTTAATGTCAGTTTTCATAGCAATGGGGAATAGGAAGAAATTTAAAACGTGAAAAAGATAAGTAAAATGATACATACGTAAAAAGATACATGTGTAAAAAGTAAAATTAGAATAGGAATTAACGCATTATTTGAACCTGTACTTTGCTCCCTAAAGTAATGCAATCTTACCGTGGTAGGGGATATTTGTTTATTTGAGTTTTCTTTGGCGTGTTAGTTTGGAAGTTTTGTTTTTTAAAAGAGTGCAGGAGTGATATACGTCCCTGATTAGCAATGCTGGTAATCGATTTTATGAAAGGGAACAGTAAATGAGATAATTATAAGATTCAAACGTGCAATAAGAAAATTGTTAACAGTCCAACCAGCCGTTGGAATTGTTTCTGCAGTGATGTTCAAAATAATCTGTAAATCCGAGGTATAGATATCTAAACAGCAAAGAAATGAGCAGACTGGCCTCAATATAATAGTCAAAGAATCAATCCAAGATCAGGTATATGTATATGGGAAATACTGCTTACTTTCAGAATAATTTACAAACTTTTCAACACTAAAGTTGAAGAATATATCTAGGATCAATACTGAAAACTGGACTTATATTTATCTTAGGTAAATAACAGTTCACCAGCAGCGGTATCGACCCTGTGGTTATAATATAAATCAGAAGATATATACATGTATTAATTTAGCAGTGGTACTCAAGAAGATATGTAAATGTATTCATTTAGAGCAGTGGTACTCAAACTGTGGAAATCAAAAGTATCAATATTAAAGAGAAACATGACAACTGACCAAACTGTCTGTCACAAATCACCAAGAGCATGCACATAAGACATGATTATAGTTCAATCAACACAGAAAAAATATTACAAAAATTGATTGTATTACAAACTCATGATGGTCTATTCAAGTAGGTAAAAATCTAAAATATCGATCCGTCATTTAATATGTGTGGTCACCGCAAAAGCAGCAGAAATAAGCAGCATAAATAATCCTCCACATAGAGAACAAGGATCAACAAGTTTCTGAAGACGGGAGGTCATAAAACTTCTAAAACGAAACATTTTATGGAATAATATGCTAGTATAAAATTATGTTAAGCGACATCAACATAAGTCAACCGTGCTCTGCTCGTCTATAAGAGAGCTCATATCCATGATATGTAGAAGTTTCGACTAACAGTCAGAGGTGACAAGGCTAAGAACCCTGTCTCCTCTGAAAAGATTTGGACAAGATCATAGAATTCCGACGCCCTGTTAGCCAGCGTGCAACGCCCAGGTCTGTATAAGGCTGTAGAGGGACCCATTACAAGGCCTATGGTCTTTGTGATGATCTCTGATCTCTGAGTCATACAAACTAAAGAACAAACTGATTACCGATCTGACCTAAAAGCACGAGGGACAGAGAACCATTTGATGGAGATTTTACAATAATTTACAAACTTCTTTCATGTGATTTGAATGTAATTGGCAAAATATAATATTCATGTAAATATTATTATGAAGTGAATTAGGTAATAATGTTAATGTAACGAGTAAGGAAATTAATTATAAATAAGTACGTAAATGTAATATTAATGTAAAAAGGAGAAGAACGTACTGCAATAATGAAGTAAATGTTTGCCTCAGATATATAAATGACGTGATTGTTGTAATAATATGAATGCAATTATAAGGTAGGTATTGAATAACTACAATTATTAGTGATAGCTTGATTACAGTGATGAAGTAACAGTGATAATATCATCACAATAATCTTTCAAAGTTTATACTACAAAAGAAGTTCTAAATCGAAAGACAAAAGTTACGAACTTACTCAACTTAAAAAACATACTGATTCAAAATAGAGGCACACGCAGATGACTTTTAAGGAAAACACACCAACAATTTTTTGTACATATCATAAATATAATTAGATGTAAAGGTATCTGTTTCTATGTTACTGTGAATACTAACAGTGCATAAAGGACTAGGGTCAGTAAGGGCTTAAATTTGCCCCACTTTGAAAACAAAGTTTTTTTTTTCCCAAAGAACATGTTGAATTTAGGTATTTGAGGAAGTTTTCATGCTTTATTTCTCATAAATTTGAGGGCAAAAAAAAAAGAATTGAATTTGGATGAAAAATCACAGATTTTTGGAATCTAATCAAATAACACTTTGTCTGAGACATAGTTTCTATATACCCTGTTGGATTAACTTCATAGTCGGTAGAAATGGTTATTATGGGAAAACAGTGTGTTATGACCTTGAACCAAATTTATCTCCAAGGTCAATGTCACAATATATTAGATGGGTAGAACTTGTCTGGGCCATAACTTTTACGGCCCTCATCGCTTTGAATAACATCTCACAGAATTGCTGCCCATGTCTCAATGTTGTGACATGACCTTGACGAAGGCCATACCTCCTAGGTCAAGGTCACAGTGCATTTGATTGATTAAATCTTTTTAAGATATGTACATTTAGATATTTGTTGCATTTGAAATAATATATGATCGACGTATTATGCTAAGTTGGTTTTACTGCTGTTAATGGAAAATCGTTGATTTCTGAAAATAATCAGTAAATTAAAAAGAGTGAAGTCATAGTGGTCAAGATATGTCTTGATAGATAGTCTGAGTTTAACATATGCAATTTTTACTGCAGAAAAAATAAATAACAGCTCTTATGTAATATAACAACATACATAAATCTCTGAAAAATGGTAAGCGGGATGGCAATGGGATTTTGGCAATGATTTTTTGATCTACAAAAGAAACAACAGGAACGAGATCAACGTCAAGCGCGGCATCCCCTCTACACTGACCCTGACCTTTGACCTGTTGCCTCCCCAGTAAATAGGGATGTTCCTTAAGCCATATGTGAAATATTAACCCAATAAGGCTAAAACTGTGACTTCTAGAGTGTCTACATGGTGTTTCTATGATGTTCGCTAGTGACCTTAACCTTTGACCTTTGAACCCCAAAATCAATAGGGATCTTTCTTTTATTATATTGAAGTCATATTTGAAGTATCATTCTAATGGGACCAAAACTGTGGCGTCTAGGATGTCTACGAGGTTTTGTTTCAGACACATGCAAACATACACGCACCCACAACTGATAAACCCTTTCCCCGCAAGATTTGTTCGGAATCAAGGTCGATAATCTATAGTAAACTGTTAAAATTTATGACAGAGGAGGGTCTGACAAACGTTTTGATTTTTGAATTATAGAAAGCTAAGATGCAGAATGTTGTGTAAATCTTTCTGGAAATTTGGTAATGTATATTGGGATCCTATGGGAAAAATGAACTATTATGCTTTAATCTTCATCCGCTACGCTGGAAATATTAAGAAGGAAAATAAGGCGCGACGCAATTCCGGAGATAACGGAAACTGTTAAACGAAATATTCTAAAAAGTAAGCCTCACAAGTGTTCATTCAAAATATTTGTAGTATGATTGGATTCTTTATTTCTCACAAATGTACAAAAGTTTGTCAATGAACATTCATGGGGCCAATTCTAATTTTTCGTGTGTGAAACTAAAAATCTCGTGGATTTTTGACATTATCTGCTATCATGCGCTGTAGCATATGAGTATAAATGTTTTTTACTATTCTTTGCTAGGAAATGAAAATATAAGTCTTATTTACGTTAATTAAGGAAATAAAATCTTAAAATATTTTTATTTAGAAAAATTCCTTAATTTCGAGGCCGTCGCACTATTGTTACTGACCCTAGCCCTTTTCACGGAGGCACAAATAGTGATATAAATTACTAGCTTAACGACTCAAGCAATAAAAATTACATGTATACATGAATATTTGATGCTAAAGAAAACTTAATAGGTGATTTGAAACATTAGCGACAAATTTCCAAGAACTAAGAGATTTTGCCACTGTTTCAATTCTTTAAGGATTCTATTTTAAGTGACAAATAAAAATAGCACTCTAGCATTGAAATAATTTTCTCAATTTGTGATAAGGAGAAATAGCAAAAGGATATCACATGGTAATCGATCGGTACATAAATATCAGAGAATCACGCTATAAAGTAAACTTGGAATAGCATTATAGTGCATTGCACATATAGAATATTGGTATTATAATTACATAATTGTTATTTGTGATTTTTAAAGTGAACCTATCAAATTTAAATAAAACATTTTCCGAAGGATGCGAGAGACATGTGATAATCAGCTGGCAATTTAAAAAAACAATCTTTAGGTTTTCTTCAAGCTTTTTACGTACGGATTCCTCAATGACTTGATTTATTTTGTACGTATGAAAAAGAATTACGTATGGTTCTTTGTAAAAATGTTACATTACAATGGAAAGATAGGGCAAAAATATGCATTTTGATTATAGCCCTTTTTATCATGCAATCTAACAAAATTCAAGCCATACCTAAATCGTTGCCACGATATGTGCGTTGGTCAGAGGATTTTCTATGATAATGAGCGTTGTTTGATTGAACTGCTTTTGTGACGAGTAGGACGGTGGACACGTGAACCGGTTAACCACACCGACTGAGAGACGATTGTCATTTGCATGAATCTCTTATTTCGGTACAGCAACTGCATTTTATTCTAGTAGTTTTGTATTTTAGTGCTTATTCTTTATTCTACATTTCTGCGTGAAGACTTTTTTCATACAGCTTAGTCTTTATTCCTCTCTTCTCTTACATTTAATTATACATTCGTATGTAAGGCATATTATATTAAATGTCTTATAGAAGAGCTTGGCATTCATTCAACGCCTGGTAATCCAACTTACAAATTTGTCTCCTTCAGAGGTATTGGGTAATCACAAGTCAGTATTCGGTCGGTATTGCTACAAATGAAGCTGATCTCGAGCTACCCTACCTTTTTTTATTCCAAAGATGCATAAAACTCCATATAAGCGTATATATAGATAGATCTTCCAAGTGTTCCATCAAGCCTCTTTCCATATTACTCACCAAAATTCTAACAGAAATCAAACATGGTCTTCAGAAATACTGCTCTACTGCTTACTAGAGGAACGGAGTCAATCAGATGTGGATCCTTAAGAATTCCAAGGAACTTCTAGAGCACTTAAAATCTCCTATTTTCAATAATGTCACTATCATCAAATCTTTTCGACTCCTTATACAACCATTCTTTATCAAAAATTCAAGAATAGAATAACATCAATTATTCAAAACCAAACAACCAAAAAAGGATTTCTTGGGTATAAGTATCTCGTTCTACGACACATTTTGTAAAGGAACAGTCTGATTACAGCAGCAAGTATACAGAAAAAAAAGATCATCCAAATGTTAGGATTTCTTATAGATAATATTTTTGTGATATTTGGTGGGAAAGTGTCCCAATAGATTGTTGGCATTCCGATGGGTACTAATTGCGCGCCTCTTCCAACCGACATATTTATGTACTCTTACGAAGCAGAATTCATACAGTCTCTGCTCTTCAAAGGCAATAAACAATTAGCATCTCGGTTCAACTTTACATACAGATACATCGATGACGTTTTGTCGATTAACAACCCTGTATTTATATCCAAAGGAACTCGAGATGAAAGATACAACTGAGAGCATATCTTCTGCTTCATACCTCGATATACTCCTATCAATTAGTGACGATGGTTCATTAGTACCCTCTCTCTATGACAAACGTGACGATTTCAATTTCATTATTACCAACTTCCCCTTTCTAAGTAGCAACATACCTTCCTCTACCGCATATGGCATCTTCATTTCACAACTTCTACACTATGCCAAGGCATGCACTTAATATGAATATTTCGTCATGAGAGCGAGGCTTCTTGCCACGAAACTACACTCACAAGGATATATTGAGGAACGTTTGAAATTGTCACTGAGGAAGTTCTATGGTCGATATAGGGATCTAGTGCAATTTAAGATTGCTCTTGCAAGAATGTTAACCGATATTTTAGGACCTGACCATACAAAATAACCATCTTAACTTTTTGACTATACTTGATTTTACATAATACGTATATATACAGACATTTGTTCACGTGCATTTCCGACACGGGAATTTCAGTTAAACAACATTTCATGCCTTGAATAAGAAAATTTGACTTCGTGTTCTTGTCTCCTTTATGTGTTCATACGTATATATTTATGTATTTACCTCCTCGACTTGGAAAGGTGTTGCAGGACTTTTGCGACGGGTGTTTCATGCAGACAAGGGAACTTTACTCCTCACGGGCACCTGGTCACACCTCGATTTTATTGGGATTTGCATTTACCTGAATATGACACTATACACGGGGGCAGGCTTGGTGTAGTGGTTAAGCGCTTGGCTTGCGGCGCCGACGATCCGGGTTCGATTCCCGGGTTGCGTCACTATGTTTAAGAGGTTGGTAACCTCCTGCTTCCATTTCGCAATATAACTGAAATATTGTTGAAAGCGACGTAAAACACCAATCAACCAACCAACCACTATACACGATACTGCCCTTTTATTCAATGGACTCTGTGAGATATGGTTTACCCTTCGGTACTTCTTCAATTTTTACTATTTCAATAGTGAATTTCAAAACCCATATATATATATCTATATATATCTATATATATATATATATATATATATATATATATATATATATATATATATATATATATATATATATATATATATATATATATATAGATAGATAGATAGATAGATAGATAGATATAGATATATATATATATATATATATATATATATATATATATATATATATATATATATATATATATATATATATATATATATATATATATATATATATATATATATATATATATATATATAGCGCATGTACCATGGTGTTTCATGGTTCTCACATGCAATACAACAAAGAAACTCAACCATCGTATAACACTGCCAAGCATAACATTTTTATCGTAGATATTTCCTATTTCCTCCTTCGCTGTCTCAGAACTCAATTTATTCCTTCTTGTGGTCAAAAGGTCTGTAGAATATATCAGGGCACAGTATATTGTCTGTATACTGTCCTAATTCTAGGATTTTCCCTCCTTCGATTACAGTTTCACAATGTAAGAATATAGAAGCAAAAATCTCTAAGGATAAATATATCATTGCAGCTATCTTATTCTTCACGACTGATAGCATATATATTACATACTTAGACAGAAGATAGCCAAATCAAAGTCATAAATGGGAATGGACTGTAGGTTAGCCGTCTACCAGCCATGACCTTTCCTTCACATATAATGCTCGATCCAACAATATTTAGACAAATGATGACTCTTCTCCGATGAGCAATAATGGCCTTTCTACAAAAATAAGATACTTGACTTCTTCACTCCGAGACTATCAATCTCATCACTTCCGGTTTCATTTCGATGGAATTGACAGCATAGAACATTCGCCTTCTAAATAATGGACCTCTAGAAGATAATGGGGAACGATCGATTTAAAGGAAATTATACTGATTTAAGTGTAAAAAGTAAATATATAATCTCTTCAAAATTCTAAAATATTTCACCATTTTAGTTTAATCTAATGCACACAGAGAAAAGAAAATAAAAGCCGTATTTGGGATGCTTAATGATAGTGTTTTACATGGCTTATTCTGTTTGCCATATACTTCAATACTGAAAATCGTGATATGTATTTCCTTGGGTACCAAGCTAGCCAAGTCCGCAACGAAAGCTGAAAATTCCTCACAAAATATTCTACAGTACACTATGGATAAGCGTGGCTAGAATGGAATTGAATGGAGAGAGTTAATATTTCTAAAGTGACAAAATTAAAAGAAAAATAATAAAAACTGCCTATTTATTGCATTAAATAATTTCATTTTTAATCAACAGACAAAGCAGTATATATATATATATATATATAAAACCAATGAACATTTAATAAAAACTTAACTCATGATTTGGAAAACAAATCTTCAAACCAGTCTAGTTATCATTATTTGACTGATGAAAATAACTGATGATTACATTCAGCAATTCTAATAAGACGCTCATTCTGTATAATTAGGTTCATATCTGTGTTAGCTTAGGGGTCTTTTATATGCTTTATTAAACAAATAGACGGTAATTGATATTTACAGTATTGTATTCAATCTTCTAAGTGAGTCTTCATTTAAACCAATAATTAAATTTACAATATATCGATATATATATATGTGAACTTCGTGAAAAAATTTTAAAATCGGTATAATTGGGAAATTAAAGTGAAACTGAGATCAGGTATAATATAGAAACAAGAATCCCCTGTATACTGACAACATCTGTCTTGAACTGGAAAAGTACCTGGTAAAAAAAGATACATATAAATCATTTTATACATAAAGTTATTCAAACATAGAATGAAACAAGCTAAAATAGTGAACAACGTCTATTTAATTCTTAAGATAAACTATGTCTACGCTAGTGTTCTAGCTTAAAAAGTGATAGGACTCCTTTTTTCAAACCAACTATATAATGGATAATTTCAATGGGTAAATACATACAACATATTGTATTATGTTAAAGATATGAGTTACTTTTATCATCTGGCTCTAAAAATGAATGATAGAAATCAGCTGTATGGCATATATATCAAAGTACCGATAACAGTTGATGAAAGATCACAATGCAATAAATTGTTCAAGAATATTAATATACATTTACAAAACTTGGACTGTTTGACATGTGTCGCATGCTATCCAATATCCGAGTGCCCTCTTACTGGACAGACAGAAGGATAGGCAGAAAGTGATCTTTGTTTGTCATGTTGCTTTGTTGGATATACCAAAGTGCTAGTTTTAAACCTAAACATATTTCAACCGGTCTTTCAAAATTTCTGATAGCGGCAGGTTGGTCAAGAGGTCCATTACAATTCTAATATGTGACTACTCGAGTTCGATTTCGACTGTTAATTTTAATTATTCTTTTTGTATCCCTATGCTACGGATGACACAATATAAACGGAGTCCCTTTGTCGCGTCTCGCACTGGCATATACAATATCCCGTACTGATATGGGTAAGTCCATTCCAAAAGGACCAGGCGTGCACCAGGCAGATGACGGTTGCATTTAAGTACAATCACCTTGCTGTAGCCAAAAACGATGGCAAAAACATATCAATCTTAAGAAAGATCTTTTCGTCTAAATGTTAAATCAGAATATGCCATGTCATTAATTTTAATCCAAAATTTGACCGGGGAATTGCGGAGACTTATCATGGCTATCTTTTCAGCTTCAGTCGTATGCAAGCTTTAAATCTAATGATAAAACACCTCTATGTTATTCATATGCGAATTGTATAATCCATAACTTGTATATTCGATGATTTTGGATTACGTAATTGCATCAATATTTTAAAAGAATAAATTATAATACGCATGTAGAGCTGACATGATTGATTCATAGGAATGCTTGAAATCGACACAACAGCACATCACTAAATAAACGACTCATATGCCGTCAAAGTCGAATTAATATCAACAGATAAATAACAAATTTAAAATGAATTAATGGAAAAACACTATCAATGTCGTAATTTCACGTCTTCCAATGTTCTCTGGGACAAGATGAGCGTTGGTGAGTGATAATTCATTGGATAGACTTATTCTAACGTTCGTACGAAGCATACAAAGCACTAGGATGTAATGAGCATAGCACATTTACTGCCCTTTGGGAGATCTATGTTTTATTCCTCCTTAATGCTGTATCCCCTCGACAACGTCATTGAACGATTAGGTAGACACTCCTTCTTATAATGTTTTATCAGCAAATCCATGTTTTTGAAATAGTTTATGTTGTTTATTGTCACCGTATTTTCCTACAAATGAAAGTCTTCTATTAGAATTTAATATTTGACTTCTATGTTATGTGGCAGTGGCACTTTCTACATAATACTTGATCACATTCATGTATATATACAATGCTGTGTGTCATCTGTATGTAAGGTCATTCACGGCAGGTGTGGCTAGCCAAACAGAAAACGCTCCCTCCTCTCGGGCGCCTGGTCTCACCTCTGAATTCGAGGGGTTCGTGTATGTCCACTGTGGTATACTGTTGTTAGTACCATTGTCATGTGACTCCAGTTACTTTCGTATTCCAATAAATATACCTTCGACAACTTATGTCTCTTCAGTGATGCTCGTGGCCGAATGGTTGGAATTCTCATATTATATAAATATTTGAAGAGCAGTATTGAAACCAAAATGACCCCAAAAGTAAACCAAAGAATCAATTGTAGGACAGAGCTATGCATGAGGGAGATACTCCTTAATTTTAAGGTGATTTACATAATTTCATGACAGAATATTTGAGAATGTATTTCAAGTAATTATGCATTATATATATATATGAATACAACCCTAAAATAAAATTCAAGTGTTGAAGTCTAGTACATGTACACCATATATTTACTTTTTCGCTTAAAATCCTTATAAAATGAAAAGTCGAATGAACACAAGATTTTGTTCCTTGTTTACCATAAATTCTTTTTATAAAGTACTTGTTTTTATTGCATTTTACTGTGTCATATGCAGATGTTATAGCGACATATAATCGACACTTTTATTTTATAACCTAATCTTAAATTAATTATATAATTAGACTTTTACTGAAATAACCCAAACCATTCTGTGTGTTTAATGTTGGGAAACAACATTCTCCTTTTCATTGACCAAATGATCTTATGTAAAAAAAAACCTCAACTACATATTCTGAAATTTTAAAATATTTTTCCTAATTACGCCTCTGTAACCACGTTTAATCCTTTAGCTCTGGCCAAATATTATTATGAAGGCTTGACACTACATATATTCAGGATAATGTATACTAAATATGAAATTATTGTCGGAGACGACAAAATTTGAAATTTTTAACCACAGCAATAGACCACTTGCCCATCTTGATAATGGCAGTCTTTTTGTCCGATCTAACATCTTTTGGCGTTATTTTTAGTTGTGACGTTACAATGAATTTATGTCACGTATTATGACGTCACTGTGAAAAACAACGCCAAAAGGTGTTAGCTCGGACAAAAAGACAGCCATTAACAAGATCGGCAAGTTGTCTATTGAGTCACCTTTGTTAATTTAATTGACCGTCCTAAGTCGGTATCGTAACTGTAATACAATGGAATATTTTGGTAATGTCGTTCTCTGTGGTATTTGACTATAATCATGTTTATGTCCTTGATGGTTTGCGTCATTTAGCTTGGACAGATGTCTTCTGTCTTCTCACTTACACAGTCAAACCTGTTTAAGCAGCAACCATAAAGATTGAAAAGTGGCCACCTACAGCAGAGTGACCTCTGAATACTCGCTGTTTTATGGAAATTTAGTAGTAAGGAACGGAAGTGGGTTGTTCTTTAGAACAGTTAATTGCCTAATGCAGTTGGGGTTTTGGGGGGTTTTTTTTATTTTTTTTAAATTTGGGGGGGGGGGTAGTAGAGGGTTTACTGTTTCCCTCAGGAAGCGCGAAATATTATTATAGGAAATTTTATTGAACAACTTGATATATGTCATAAAGAAATTGCATATTAAAATGAATAAAAAGTAAAAGGTCTCTCTCTAAAACAACTTTGATAAATCATAAGGATGCAGTATACTAAATATGATATCGTTATCTTTCTGGTTCTTGAGTTTAAATTTCTAATGAATCTTTCTATATATGAACCTTTGGCTCGAGTTAGGCACAAATACCTTCATTATTCACTATTTACGTTTTATGTGCATACTACTGGATAAATGGTGTGCCCAGTTTGATATATGTCCTTCAAATCGAAATATTCTAAATACAACTTAGTAATCATGGTTTTAAAACACTTACAGAAAATAAATTATGAGTTTTGTTGCAAACTAGATACATTGTTAGGCTAGACTGCTACCTTTTTCAGATGCAAAGAATACTTGAATTCAAAACTTTGAAATTCAGGTGATTCTATTTTATGTTAGAAATGCATCTATCAGTATATATACACTCAATTTTTTTAAAGATGATTTTTAATTATAAATTTGTAAAAAGTAAATAGAATAATCATTATTCCATAATATGAAAGAAGAAAGAGGAGTTACTGGCTCAGTTATGTGGCAGAAATCACCATGGAGCTATCCAGTAAACCAATGTCTTATTGAAACATAAAACCCAAATCAGTGTCGAAAAAAACTCATGAAATCAACAGGAAACTTCAGAAATAGAACAATAAAAGATATACTGGAATGAAACAATTCTTTTGTAGTGAAATTAAATGGAGGTTCCTCACTCGGCGGGTATGGTAAGCCAAACGGGAGACGTTCATTCCTCCCGGGCACCTGGTCTCACCTCTGAAATTCAGGGGTCCGTGAATGTCCACTGTCGTATATTGTTGTTTGTGCCATTGTCATGTGACACCAGTTACTTCCGTATTTTACTTATACCAGTTTGGTATAATTTTATACACTTATACAAGTTTGATACAAATGAGACATCCTTGTGGCAAGAGTTCGGAAGTTTGAAAAGCATACACTGAGTGAGCAAAATTAATTTTCATCCTTGGATGTCAGAGAACACAAGGTGGGTCAAATTCCCATAGAAAAATAAGCATTACCTGCTGACCTGATTTTCATGTCATGGATTAAGGTGTCAATATTTTCATATTTACAGTAAAACATAACACTTCTTTGCTATTATCTCACATCATTGAAACAAAGTACAAAGAATATACAAACTTTTTTGAATATTTTGTATTCCTTCATTCCCTCTGATGTTTGTACAGAAAGAACCTACAATAAGAGAAAATAATATATTCCAAACCTTTCAACTGACTGATAGCCATTCTCGTTTTATTATTTTCTTGTTATATCGATTAGGCTTATGTTGCAAAAGGATAAAAGAAAGATAACTCTTACTTGTTTTGACTTACCTTCTGATCTGTAGATCTGGAATCGCGAACAAGGAAAGTCCCACTCTTTTTGGTTTGAAGTATGCTGTAATGATAACACTTCCCATAATTACATTGGTTTCTCTTAAACATGGAGCAGCCCAGCCAACTCTTTTGCTATTGTATCGTTCTTAAGCGTTTATTGTTTTTTAAAATGAAAATTATTCCTTTCATGAAATTTGTAAAGAGTGTATTTTTGTCTAATTCATCCATTTGATTTGCCCTGAAAAAGTTCATTTGTAAAACGTAATTTGACATTAAATATTAAAGATCAAATAGAATTTTAATTACCATTCTTTTGTACTTTATCTTGACTCATTTTATTAAATCAAATTACGTTGAAATATGCACGTGGAAGTCTGGGCAAAAGTAAATGAACTAACCTTTCTGCTTTTGAACGATCTGATTCATTAAATATGTAGTCTTCTTCTGAAGGAAGCCTCTTTTTCTACAAAAAAAATGAAAATGATACTAGGCAACACAGAACATATCTGACAAAGCTGTATGACAAAATATCATCAAGTACATGCACATAAAACATGATAATAATGAAATATAGTCAGAAAACATTACAGAAATATTCGATTGTACTGCAGCTACGATACCGACTTAGGACGGCCAAAACAAACGTCACTCTATTGGCGTGGTTAGCTGGTTTACGGGCGCCCAATTTCCTACTCACCGCAAAAACAGCACAATCAAAAGACAAACATTCAAAAATTTATAAATAACCCTCTATATAGAGAAAAAGGATCAACAGATCGTGGAACGAAAACCCTCACGGTTTCTTCAATTTAATTCTGTAATTGTCAGAGAAAGATTCATGCATCTAAATCTATTGATATATTGTTAGTAAGTACGAAAAAACTTATTTATTAATACAGTTACGAAATATAGAATATAAACTGATAGAAGTTGAAGTCGTTTTGAATTCATTGTAAGTAAACATCGTGGCTATTAATTTCCATGTCAAGAAAAAAATACACTAGGGTATATATAATCTAATATTTATTTACAACTACAAAATATCATAAACGAACGGAATGTGTTTAATAAAGTTGATATTTATTCAAATATAATGCACAATGTACATTCACGGACACTTTGCTCGTAATTAACAATTTCAGCACATCAGGTGCACTGATTTAACATATCACAAAGTCCTAGAGGTAAAAAAAAGTTTAATCTGTCGGGCAATTCTTCATTCTTTGTAATGAAATTGCATTTATTCTAAACAATTTTCTCAAGAAGAAATTTTGGATTTGAATGTTTTAAACTTTTTCTTTTTTCTACTGCATACATTTAGATATGTATAAGAATAATTCAGGGAATTTTCTAAACCTTTCTAAGAATATAGCCGTGGTTATACAACATCGAAAACATTAATTTGTTTTTGTAGAAGAGGTATATAAGCCATTTTAATCATCTACATAAGTGAATTCACTTTAGTCAAAAAAAGCAAAAACAAAAACAAATATTCATTTTACCCATGGATGTTCCTCTTATCCTAGATTTGTATGATATGAAATATAGTAAAAATTTGAATTGGATATGAAATACAGTAAACATTGAACATGACTATTATCATATTTTATGTGCATGTCCTTGGTGATTTGTGTCATACAGCTTGGCCACATGTTCTCTGTGTTTTCTTCTGAATTTTCAAGAAGTTTAAATTCTATAAAAGGACGAATGGATAATGAACTAATCCAACGGCAAATACTTCAGTTACTCAAGTGATTTAAAAAGTACTAAACTTCGTTTTCCGAAAGTATAAAGCGCATGATTTACAGTTGCTCACCGGTTTTGGTTGTGGTTTTTCTGCTACCTGTGGTTTGGTTTTAGGTTTGAGAGGCTTTGCTGGAATGAGATGACATATGTTATAAATCGTAACAAGGAAACAAAGTATTACCAGTATCGCAATAATGTAAACATAACAAAATAAGTAGTAATAGGCAAACATGGGCCTCCGGGGAAAAAGATGTGGGACCAAATGTCATGGAGAAGTAAGCACGCACTGTCGAGCGGTTACACCAACTGGGAACCCTTAATTTTCACAACAGAAACAGTATTTAAAGTAATACATGACTTAAAATCTATTCCTATCAAAATTACTTCATGATTTAAAGTTGTAATTGAAAACTAGCGACAACAGAACTCTCATAGTGTTGCTTTGGAAAGCAATAGTGACATTGCTGTCGCTCTGGTACTATTGCTTTGCGCAGCAACACTATGAGAGCACAGTACCCACCTAAACAGGTATTAGTTGGTAAAAGGTAAATGGTTTAAGGGCAAAATGCAAATGTATGTTACCGTTTACTTTCTCGTTTTACTCGATATTGTGTTTCCCCCGATCACAGATCATTGCATGGAAACGTTTATTTATCTATAACATATGTTTACGGATCTATCTTCATTGTGATGTAATTTCTAAAACCTCCACTTTTTATTGCAATTTAGCAGAAAGAAAGATAACTCGAGACAAGTTAAATATATTTGGTCGACTCTACATATTTCTGTTGAACATGTTTGGACTTTGAAGCAAAGTAACTGTTTGAAACCAATAACAACAACCAAAAAGTTTTTCCATGTTAAGATATTTACACTACATTGTTATCTGTTAGCTTGAAGTAATAAAATTTACCGTTATCTTTGCTTTTGACATTTTCAAACCCTATACTTCTACATGTAGATATTTTACAATTTTAGTTAGCAGGTGAACTTTTTTCATGGAAAGGTGGCACGTTCGAGTCACATAAAGGCCTAATGTTAGGTATACATCCGAAATTTAAAATGTATCTACTGTTCAAGTACAAGCTCCTACCAACATTCAATGGATCAAGAAAAATTGAACAACAATCAAAGAAAAATCAAGTGGATAATTAGAAGTATTTCATCGGAAACAAAAACAGACTTCTTGCTATTCATATTCAAAGGGTGAAGATAAGTGAAGCAATTACGAAAAATGGCAATTAATTAACGCATAGTATTGGATCGTGAATGCTGGTTTCTTGCTATCCACATTCATTAGATCATTAATGGAGCAACAATAAAAATACAAAAAAAAAAACCCCAAAAACAAAAACAAAGCAAAAACAAAAAACATGTATACAATAATTCAATGGCAAAGAAAAGACAACTGAGTAACTAGAAATATTAGATCGAGAATACACACCTCGTGCTGCCCAATTTCAATGGTTCAGAAAATGTTGAACAAACATCAAAGAAAGCGGTATTTTGCCGTGAATACATACCTGGAGGTAGTTCTGCTATTTCTTCAATTCGATCATAATCACTACAGTCACTGTCATCCGATGATTCTTCTTTAAAAAAAGAAAAAGGTATGATGTTTTATATATCATCAAGAATTCCTTTGCGTATGTGAATACGAAAGTTACTCATGTTATGTGACTATCACACTAACAACAATGCACCACTGTGCTTAATGAAGGACCTTTAGAAATCAGAGTAGACACAAGATATCCACGAGGAGTAAGCATCTCTTGCATGGCCAGCAAAGCCTGCAATGAACATGCAGACTAAATAAAACATTTCAACTCTGTATACAGAATACAGACGACTAGCTCACCACAGTGAGACAAAAGGAGACAATTAATATAATACCGCTTATGTCAAACCCTCCGCAGGAAACTCATATAATAATTTGAATCGTTAAATTTCATATCTGCATATTATTTTTAACATCAAAATCATATCATTATTCTAACATATAACATTTCATCTTCACATATTTCTCACAACTTCAAATTACAAATGTTACTTTCGAAACTCTCACAAATTATTTTAAGTCTTAAATGACATATGTGAATGTGTGTTTTATACCAATTTGCTAGCGTGTTGAGTGGATCTAAACCGATACTATACCTCCAGGAAGCCTTGGTAATGACTGATGTCTTGCAGATTTTTGTTGTTGAAGTCTTGTATTATTAGGAGAAGGAAAAAAGTTTGCTTTTCTCATTTTGACTAATTCTTCCAATGAAACGTAATCCCCGTAATCGGCTGCACTAAAAACAAAACGAAAACAAGATGTGTTTGTGAAACGCTATGCCCCCGGCGCAACAAAGTCAGTTATTTTAGCCAGTCAGTTAAAAAAGGTTATTTTTAGCGTGAAGGTCATTGTCAAGGACAAAAGGTCATCGACCCTGATGTCATTTGAAAAGGCTTTATTATTTGAGTATGCATGTGAAATATGAAGTATGTATCCATCATGGTTCAAAGGTTATGGCCAAGGTTAAAGTTGACAACAGATAAATAAACAGACAGACAGACAAACAGACAGACAGACAAGATAAAACAATATGCCCCCGATCTATCGATCCGAGGGCATAATGAAAACTGTCACAGCCAATATTATTCCATGTCTTGCTAAACTTGAGGTTTGGTCATATATCTACATGCAATGTAAACTATGAAGGCAACTGGTGTTATTTGACTGTAGCGCTCACAACCACGTACATGTACCATGGTAGACATTCATGGACCCCTGAAACTCAGAGGGGAGAAAACCAGGTGCCTGGAAACCAGTGGGCCGTTTCACAAAGAATCATACGTACGCTATTTTACGTACGTACAAAAAACTCCTTTAAAAGACTTTAGGATTTTTTGTACGTACGTAAAATATCGTACGTATGATTCTTTGTGAAACGGCCCACAGGTGCCTGGAACGAACAAGCGTCTCCTAACCATAACTGTCACAAACGCCAAAGTCACAAAATATTTAAGTACTGAAAGGATTAAATGAATCAGCATTGTATAATTCTCAAATCCTTGGTATACTGAAAGTTGTAATTGAAGTTTCGAAATAGATTTCACATGTAAACTCTTCATTCTGAAAGATTTTATTGTTTAACGGTACAAGAATTTTAATTATTACGATCATGGACCTGTTGAAACCAAAGAACTCAGGTGTCTGATGTCAAACCATTGTGACTTCATACACTCTTTATTCAACTTCCCGAAATTTGACACCAGTTTCCATAGAAACGTTTGACGTCATAATGGTTTGACATCAGATACCTGCTCAAATGGGAAATAACTCTGTATAACGAAAAGACCCAATAAAGTAAAGTCAATCTTACCCACAATTTACATGTCTAAGATAGACATTATATACGACATACTAAATTATCAAAGCTTTGAGAGTGATCAAAACTTTGGTCTCATCTATTATCATTATTATCGCAGTAAACATATCTTTCCTTTTATTTATATGAGAATACCTCATCATTTTCATTCCATTGGCTTTAAGCATTTCGTCCTTGATTTTGCCCATCCATTCCTAAAATACCGATAAAAAATAAATAAATAAATAAATAAATATATAAATAATAATGTATGTTTTATAAATATAAGAAGTTATATACATGTACATTTATCAGTTCAATTATTATTTATTAATATTATAAGCATTTCAAAAACTTAAAGAGCAAACTAATTATCAGGGTGACTTAAAATAAAACCCAAAGTTTCCAATAAAAGGACATAGCTATGCATGAGGGAGATATTCCTTAGTTTTAGAATAATTTAGACTTTTGTTTATTTTGATATATATTTGTATATATTTTGGGTCATTACACCGGAAATTATTTTCAGTGATTGAGGATTTTGACATTTGTGTAGACCAAAATCTCGCATATTCATACATGTGTATCGAGAATTAACTGACAGTGAAATAGACCATTTTCAGAATTTACATGGTGTAAGAGGAAATATTGGACTTACGAAATTTTGCCGTTCAGATTAGCTTTACGGTTATAGTGAAATTTCCAGCAAAAAAAAAACGTTTTGTCCGATATCAGGCCCCTTACTGACTTTGAAAACGTTGAAAAACGTTTATTTGAAGTTTTTACAGAAATAAAAAGGTATGGCCAATTTATACGAATGTTTTGGAATTTTTTGTAATTCGTATAATTATCAAAACCATTGCCAGGATAACTGGTTACTATGGTTACTGCTTTGCATGGTATCGTAAGCATAGTATGTATTTCCATTTGAACTAAAACTCAAAAAAAAATTTATTTACCTTTCTTTTACCAGAACATATAACGAATTCAAAAATCATATATGCCAGAATACTTTTATGGCATAAAGGTTTCATAACCGAAAAAAAACCTAACCGCCCCCCTCCTTTTAGAAGATATAGGAATTTCGATTAACTAATATCAATATCATTTCTTTATTTTCTAAGATTTTCTTGGTACAAATATACATTACTCTTCGTTCGTGGTCTTTTGCACATGCAAATATCAGTGTTTTCTGGTTCACGCTATCTGGTTGTACAACGAAGCTTCTCTTCCGAATTTCCTCCGGATCTTCCAATTCCTTTTTGAGATCGTATCTCTCCACTCTGAAAACAATAACGCAGATTAAATCATAACTTGAATACAATGACTGTTAATGTACAATAGAACTCATCACACTGCAGCATTGGAAATCAAGGTAGAATTTACAATTTGGACCATATACGTATGTTTCGAGTATGAAACCCTCATCAAAATTCCTACAATTAAATGGGGTTCGCCGCCATTAACTATGGTCCTAATATACAGGGAAGAAATAAAACGTATTCCCGTAAACATGATGTAAAGAACAATGAAATGTTATTACGACGTCATAATCAGTACCACTTACAACCCTTACATTCTTCATAATTAAAGATACGACGTTGAACCCCCATTGCAAGGTTAGTAAAAGAAGGTGACATTCCTACGATTTTCAATTGTTCTATCTATGACGTTATAAACAAATACGTTATTTGTAGGAGTTTTGTCGGACCTCATATGACGTCATCACAATGATGAATTGCGTTTTGTGGAAGGGTGAATTGTCGAACATATGAGGAAAAAAAGATGCAGTGTTGCATAGCCCCGAGGTGTATAATCCATAAAACTTAGGTGCAAAATCTTACAATACACAGAATCGATAAAGATATTTTTCAAATTCATTTGTTTGTATTCAATTTTTCATTCATTCATTCAATCGATGAATTGCAAGTAGCAGCTGATTACCACAATCCTCCTCTTCTAGCCACTAGTTATGTTTTATTAAATTTTGAAACAGATAAAATGGGAAAGTGCGATTTTTTAAATACTCACTCCTACAGGCCTTCTATCCTACGACTTTAAAAAAAATGGCTATATCATATTTTGAATTTAAATAAATGAACCACAATGCGGAATATGAATAATAAATGTTTCGATTTCATTTTAATTCCCGTCGATTTTCTCTGTGATGAGATATAAGTTGGGTCTGACATATTGTACTCCACGATGTTATATTTGTAATTACTGAAATTAATGGTTATGAAATTGAGCCAAAATTATTCAAATGACAAAACAGAAATTCGTATATGAGATAACGAAAGTTATTCTAAGAAAATACATCACGCTGTTATGGAAGCAGCCAAAACCTAGGTTACCTATATTATCTAAACATTTTGAACATGATACATTTCTATCAAAGTTGCCGCTTAATTATGAAATGAAAACCTAACAATTTATAGAGGAAACTTTAAATTATTCCGAAAATTTGAGAAGTTGCTTTTGAATTAAAATAAACTTATTCTAATTGAGATGAAAAAGGTTACATTTCTGATATAAATACATATTAATGTTAATCTTAATCTAAGTATGTTTAAGTACTGTAAATTATTTTCATGTTTTTAATTTTAATTTTGATTTCACGAAGTGAGTGAATTTCGGAACCAAAATAACCCTTTCACCAATTTGGAATACATAATTCAGAGATAAGTAGTTCAGTGCTACAGTGGTACTCACAAAAACGGACGAAAGTTGACATGGACTCCTGAAAATCAGAAGTGAGACCTAATGCCCGGGAGGAGTAAACGACAGTCTAAGGTGAGACCGAGTGCCCGGGAGGAGTAAACGATAACCAGAGGTGAGGCCGAGTGCCCAGGAGGAATAAACGACTGCCAAAGGTAAGACTGAGTGCCCGAGAGGAGTAAACGTCTGCCGGAGGTGAGACCTAGTGCCCGGAGAAGTAAACGTCTGCCAAAGGTGAGATCGAGTGCCCGGCAGGAGTAAACGACTCCAGTAAGACTTGAGACCAGGTAAGCGTCTCCTGTCAGAGAGAAGGCAAGGTGCCTGTGAGGAGTAACCGTCTCCTGTTATGGAAGACCATGTGCTCGGAAGGAGTAAGCGTCTTCTGTTAGAGGTGACACCGACTGCCCGGGAGGAGTAAGCGTCTCCTGTAAGAGGGAAAACCAGGTGCCCTGATAGAAATAAACGTCTCTCGGTTTGCCATCCACACCCGCCACGCATGCCCAAAACATACAAATGACACAGAAAAATTTCAACACTGCTTATATGAGATGTGGAAGGGCAAACACTGAATAGAAAATGTCACTGCCATACAGGTAGCTGGTTTACAAGTCTTATATTTCCTTTCACAGCATAAGCACAGAAATATTAAAGACAAAAATATACTAGTAAAACGAAAAGCAAATATGGTACATACTTGTTGTATCTTTTGAGGCTTACAGCTAAAAGTGGAGAGGTTGAAAATTCATCCCCATAGACGTACAGACAGCCACGAGATAAAATAACGTATCTCTGACGCCCTGAAGATACAAAAGCAAAGATGACATTAATACTATCTATTGTACTGAGTGGTAACAAATACAAAATCAGAACGATAATGAGATCCAAATGGGATTAAATCTGGGCTTAGGCGCTGCATTTATACTCACCGTAGCCTCTCATTTCTTTCTATAAGAGGAGTTCGATTGTCAGTTATGTGGGAGGATCGCTTGCAATGTGTCAACCCTAGGTCAGTGAATACCATTGGGGTTCAGATTGTCTCCAACACTTTATCACTGGATGCCTCCACGGTGTAGGTGGATATCATAACAAAGTGTGAAAAAGCCCTGCTATCGCTCTCTTTTGGGCCACTTTAAAATGAAATTCGGACCCATGCTAAAGATCAATACAATGTAGTGAGGAATCTTTTACGTGATAGGTCAATAATGACACAGGACTTTGGTTTTAACTGTCTTATCCTTCAGGACACCGAAGAACCGCAGGCGGGAATCGAACACTCTCTGTCACAAGGCAGCATCTAACTGACTGGTTTATGCCGATTGTAATACACTTAAACATTAATCTAACGAGAGAAAGAGAGAGAGATAAAGAAAGAGAGAAATAAAAAGAGAGAGAGAGAAAGAGAGAGAGATGCATGTTGTTTGCTGTATCATCCCAGTTGTTTAAACCTTATCTATTACATAAAAAATCATTGACGTCAGTACACGTTTCCTTGTAACTAAATGTATAAATTTAGGCCTTACATTTGGCATGTCGTTTATATGTTATCTGCATTTATAGCATGTTATACAGTACACACAAGACAAACTGGTCACAAAGTAACGGACCTTATTTCTCACGTTTTTGGTTTATATTTAGATTTTGGATAAAGTACTCGTGCTGCGTACTATTTCCACTAAAACGGTAACTCTCTCTCTCTCTCTCTCTCTCTCTCTCTCTCTCTCTCTCTCTCTCTCTCTCTCTCCAAAGTACTGCCGTAAACACTAATTGATACTGGAACTCAGCCCATGAGACCCGTGAAATAAAAGATTTTCCCACGTTCACATCATGATAACACCTACTGTGAGTCCCTCGTGTATTTAATATGTACTCGGTACATGTGTACTTACATTTTGCCAGTCTTGGTAATATCAGAGAAAGTGGACGAAGGCTACCCACAATCCTTTCTAATCGACCTCTCTTCCGGAGGAATCCAGAATATGTTAGGTCTATTTTTAAAAGATCCTGTGCTCCTGAAAAAATTAATATGGCAAGTATCTTTATTATTATGAGTTAGCTGGTTGGTTGATTGGTTTTTTTACGTCGCTATCAACAATTTTTCAGTTATATGACGACATGGAAGCAGGAGGTAACCAATTTCTTAAACATTGTGGTGCAATCCCGAAATCGAACCCGCATCTTCGGCGCAAAGCCAAGCGCTTGACCACTACTCCAAGCCTGCCCCTTACTATTATTATTTCATACGTACATACATGTAATATAATGTAATACTACTGAATATAATAAAATTAGAAATAGTATCAAAACCATCTTTAGTAAAAAGATCACTTCATAATCTATCCAATACAATGGCATATCTTTTCAGAACATTCTGATACATAAAGTTTTAATTCTATGTAGCTTATCTGAAATTTCTCCTCACAAAGGAGAGTATTCTTGTGGATGTACTTTCCCCTGTTACAGATCTACCTAAGAGCATGTGTAGAAAAAAAAAATAGGTGGGGACCTAGAAAATTTATATCTGTGAGTTTTCATCAAAGTTTATAATGTTAATATAAAATACAACAAAGTATGTCCTCTTCCTTTTTAATCTTAAAAAATCGAGAAAGAAAAAAGCCCAAAAACAAACTCATTTTCTTTGCATTACGATTTATAACCATAAATATACATAACAAATACAAATACTGCGGTATAAGCAATGTACAATGAGATAACAAGGAAACTCGTCTAAAAATGTGCAAAAATGACAAAAAGTAAAAAAAAAAAAAAAAAAAAAAAAACACTGAAAGCAAAAAACAAAGATAAAAAAAACTGAAAGCAAAACACAAAAATAAAAACACAAATACCAAAAACAAAAATCCCAAAATGTAAAAAAATTGAAATCTACATGGATTCTAAACAACAACACTTCTAAAACACCATACTAGATCACTTATATGCATTGGTTTTCTCGGATATTCAGCCAGCCTAAAGAGGTTTGTCAAAATACAGTACCTTATGGGGGCTTTAAATGCCCAGCTATAAATCCACCCTTTGGACGGATTTAGCCAAAACCACAATCTTTGTAGGGGATCTTGAGTTTTTCATTCATGCTAAGTTTCATCAAAATCATTCCATTAGTTCTGAAGGAGAAATATATCATAGCTAAGTATGACTTGCATTGTATTTAATCGTAAACAATGTTTGGTATTCCAATTTACAGAAACAATTACTTCCTTGATTTCAGAAAACCTGCATAAAATTTGTGCATTATTGGTAATGCACAATTAGAAAATTGGAGAAATTACACGAAATGTGAAAATGGCTATTGTAAGTAGGAAAAAAACAAATTGAAAAGCCTTGAAAAGTTGCTTGTTTGCTGCCAAAATAACTTTCTTCGGTCGCTGTGAAAAACTGACGACGACGGACTGACAAGACGACAGACAAATATACAAACGACATTTGGTCATTTGAGCTTTTTTAGGGTTGGGAGTAAAGAGGAAAGTTTTTGTAGCTTTGTTTAACTTCCTGCTTTGATGAAACTTCTTTTTCATTGTTATTATTATTATTACTGAATGTCTAACTTTGAGGGATATTTTGCGGAAGTTTTTTTCGGAAAAGGAGGGGTGACAGTTATTTTGTTTCAGAGGGGACATTTATTTCATTTACTCTCTTATTAATGGATATTGTTAAATAAGTACCTATATTAGTGTGTGGTTTGTCCAATACTTCTTGACTTCTTTGGCTCATCGTGTTCTCCTGCTGAGAAGTCCGTAACAGGCGTTCTAAACGTTATCTTGCCTGCAGCTTCTGCTAGCGCTAGTGAAATATGCTCTTATTCAATGATATTATAATATGGCAATCAACTGCTCCCGACCTCCCACTCTCCCACCTTCATGTGGTGTTCTACTTTTGCTTGATAACACCACTCGCTAATTTGTGTTCACCCGTGACAAGTCTCCTACAGAGTGAGTTTACTACTTCCATATAAATGTAAACCCTCCCTGAAAAGGGAATCTCACTCTCCACTCTCCTGTGATATTTTCTTTATTCCAATGAAATGTTTCCTCTTTTAATTGTCAGTCCGCATATACATCACCTTAATGATATAAAAAAAAATAACATTTGTAATTAAATTGTGAATGAAGTAAGCCGGTTTGGCTCAGTGGACACGTGGTCACACCGGTGTTCTGTCCTCTCGGATAAGACGGTGAATACCTAAGTCCCGTGTCGCGGTAGGCCTGGCACGTAAAAGATCCCTCACTTCTTCGGCCGGGTGGGTCTGTCGCAAAAGTATAATTTTTCTGTACAGTGCATCATACAGATGCCGTCGCCTGTTTTCCACATAAAGAAACCTACTTTCACCTCTGACTCGTTAAGTTGAAACTGACTTATACATCACCGCGTATGTGGTTGGTTGAATGGGGATGATTCTTGGTCCCAGGTTTGAGCCCAAGCGGCGATATTACAATAAGACAATAGAAAGTGTCACTCTATGATACAATAAAACACCCCTCACTGCTTAAGATGAGTCAATAGGCCATTTCCGAATTTCGTTTCTTTTGTTATGAAATCTTAAATCCAAGTGGTATTGTGTTTCCGTAGGCACGTGATTTGAACAATATTGTATAAAATTATTTAAAGCAAAAGGATTACAAATGAAGAAGCCAATGGGAAAACAATGATATCTATTCAAATCTTTAAAAACAAATTCACACAAAAATAATTGTAATAATTGAAATTCTATAACTGAAACGTCAATATTTGTCCGTGATCACGTGCTTTTTATTCTAATATTTAAGGATTTCAAAGCGTGATCCAAAACTCAGAATCTATTGCATGAGTCGAATTTGTGCAATGCAACAGGCAAATACACCCCACGATTGAAATAATCGAAACGAGACACGGAACAATACGTCACCAAACAAGATACATGTACAGCAGGTTATCTCATTGTTCTTTATTGTATCCCATTTTTCATTATCCCATATGACTATGCGGCCTTTTATTGTTTTGTATCTTTATATTTTACTTCCTGGGTTTTTTTTTTTTCTTTGTCAGCATACTGTTAAAAACTATTACAAATCATTTGCAAGTTGTACCTATCCACTTTTTTAGAATTATCTACGCCACAGATTGATTGAGGAATTCGGGTTTTAAAAAAACTAGACATATTTAATAGTATATTCATTCATGTTTCATAAATAAGTGGATACTGAAAACGCATCGCATTTCTCCACCATTCTTGTATTCCAGTCATATTTAATGTTATGAAGTAAAACAATCACAAACCATATTGACGTTGAGATTAGGATCCGACTGCACATAAGCTGTATAATTTGTGTAAAAAAAACGTTGGATGAAAACATTCAACGGACGTTGACAAAAGCTATTGAACAACGTACGTTCGATCTTTGTCAACTTTCCAAAACGGCAAACGAACAGCACAATGTAAAATGTACTTTTGTAAACAATGAATTAATTTCTTTCTATTTATACTACTTTTCAAATCATAAATAATGTTTTTGACTGTACTTTTTTAACTGATTTGTTATAAATTGATATTAATGCTTTTCATCGTCACATATTTTGTTGTTTAAGTGAAATATGGGTATGAAAATACAAGTTCAATCCTATATTTTGTTATGATGAAATTTTGAAAATATTCTTTCTTTATTTGTGAGCCAAACGAAATATGCGATAAATATGACGTAGAGTGTACAAACAAATTTTGCTTCTCACAACATATGGCTACGTACCACGAGATTTCTTCACAGACAAAACAAATGGTAGGAGCACACTTGTTAACACGTTGCAGGGATCTCTTTTTAAGTATACACAAGATGGTCACATTGCCTCCCATCGCAGTGCGTACTTTTGATGTTTTCCAACATTTTTTGGGTTTATGAACACTGATTAGGAGTTTTTTTTAACCTAACAACCCCCCTTCTGTAATATGTCTCGGTCACATTTTCATAGCTTGCTAGAGGATATTGGGAGGTCAGAAGTTTTCTCTGATACCTAAGCATCGCTGAATCTACAAGAAACTGACCATTAGCCCTTGTAGTGGCTACCTATTCCCGTTGTCCTACAGACAATCAGTCTATACTCTGTTAAAATGTAAAAAAAAATCGACTATTTAGCCGGGCACCGCTGGTTCTGTCTGCTTTGTTTTTATTCATACGGTTACCTATTCAGTCATCTGTAATGTCTAACTACCAGTGATGTATATATTCCCTATTGACACAAATTTTACCTACAGTGTACATGTACTTTTGATGACATAAAGCACCTCCCTGGTCTCCAGCCAGCAATGGGACTTGAAAGGGAAGGAGTGTTCACTGACCCCCTTCTTAGATTTCTGTACTTCAGAAAGTCTTCATTCACATAAGCCTATACATACTCGGTTGAAAATGACAGTGGACTAATATTTCCCTGTTGTACAACAGAAATACCAGTCTTGATGCTTTACGTTTGTACATGTACTCAGAACAAGCCCTCGTCATTAGCTTTTCTTCAAGCATGCGCACAATACGGCAATAAATTTTTCTAACGACGTTTACTTACGTAGCCTGTACTGAGTATTCTACATAGTTTTAGGCGTATATCCAAATACGTGCACGTGATTGGTCAAACATATGACGCATACATGATTGTCTTCATATGACGTATACATGGTTGTCTTCATATGGCATATACATGATTGTCTTTATATGACGTATATATGATTGTCTGCATATGAAAAGCAACAGAAACCTTACATTTTGATACCCCAGAAAATACCAGAGATATAGACTGAAGGTAGTAGTCCATGTCTCTGAGAATACAAATATAAGATGTTATGTCGACTTATCAGTTAATTCTGTCGACATGTCAGGTATTATCTCGACTTCTTAATGTTATCAAATATTACATCAATATATGCCAATATATAAAGCATGTCAACAACAGCTTTTAAGATATCTCTGTCACATACCCGATTCCTAAAACTATTTTTATTTTGACTTCCCTTTCCCATTCCTAAACTTGTATTAGTTTAAAAAGAATTATTACTGTTCTGATTGGAATTAACAAACGTTTATGTTTCTTTTCATGATACGGTGTCAAAAACTTGTGCATGTATTAGTAAAATATCTTCCCCACAGGAACTCAGCGCATGGACTATGTTTTCTGTAGTTAACACCTAATTCCACCCCATCGCACGCCCTTTTCCATAGTTTTCCTTTTTAAATCCATTAAGTAAAGAATTCCTTTTTACAGTATTTAGAGAAACGTAAGGAAGGGGGAAGGGTTAAAGAAGGAACTTAAAACGGGAATAAACGTATGGACGTTATGTATGTGTTGAATACAAGTATTTATAATGTATTTTAAAAGGAAATGACAACTTATTGCAGAAAGGGTAATAGGGCATGAGGGGTGGGGAGTACCATAGTCCATGTGCAGAGCCGCCGTGATCTCCGCTCGAATAACATAATCCTAAATGTAACTTGTTACATGTAAACGTAACCTGTAACATGTAAGTGTAACATTCTCAACTGAAGAAGTCATACGATGACATTTACACTGTAGTTTTTTTGATTGATTGATTGATTTTTGCTTTACGTCACACCACGAATATTTCACGTATATGGTGACGGCATCTGCCTGATGCGGGGCATACAAATTTTGACCTTTGCAACGGACCCACCCGAAGCAGTGAGGGATCTTTAACGTGCCATGCATACCACGACACGGGGCCTCGGTTTTTACTGTCTCATCCGAAAGACATGACACCGGCATGACCAGAGCGGGATTCGAACCCCGGCCTCCCGATCAGGAGTCCGACGCGATACCACTAGGCCACGCCGGCTTTTACACTGTAGTACTGACCTAGATAAAGTACCATCAAGAAATTTACAGTATTTCTTACCTGTCGGGTAAGGATTCGATATGGTCAGAATTGGTCGATCAAGAGTGTGGAGTTACTGTGGTTGCAAACCCTTCTATTTTTTCGATGAAAAAATTTCCCTAAAATAGGCATTCTTTTTTTTTAAAAATAGACCCCCTACTCTTCCCTGTCCGGTTCTTACAACTGATGCAGGAATCCCCTTTTTATCGAAAATCGTTGGATTCCGACTACCTCCATCACCAAACACTGGCTGTCTAATGAGACGTTAACCACTGGCCGGCTGATGAGACGTTTCAAAAACACTGGCCGTTTTATGAGACGTTAATTACTGGTCGGCTGTTGAGACGTTAAATGGTGGCCGGCTGATGAGACGTTAAACACTGGCCGTTTTATGAGACGTTAATTACTGGCCAGCTAATGAGATCTTTTAGAAACACTGGCCAATTGATGAGACATTAAAGCAATGTCATATAGAACTTAATCTGTGTCGCAGGAAGCATTTCAAAAAGTGGGGAACAAACCTTGTATTTAGTTTCTTGACATGACATAAAAAAACTGTACATGATCGACCAAGAAAGTGGGGACCTGGTTGCCCCGGTTCCTACTGGCCTATTAGTTAGCACTCTATACTTAGGCCAAGTAAAAGTCAAATCGTACTTAAGCCCCTGTCACACTGTCACGAGTTTGGAAATTACAACTCGTCACAACTCCTCGTGTTGTTGTGCATGGCTTGATCTATAGTCTCCATATGTCGTAGTTCTAAACGTCCCTTCATATATCAATAGTACATGACAGGCAACGACAAGAGTTACTATCAAGAGTTATGTCCCATTACAACCTCTTTCGAACCGAAGTTTTCACATATAGAAATATCACCAGAACTCAGAATACTGTCAAGAATTAAGTCCCTTTAGAACTCGTCTTTATATGCAGAAATATCACCGGAACTCGACAAGAAGCAACGGTCAGAATACTGTTGAGAGTTATGTCCCATTACAACTTACGGCTACTCCTCAGTGGTCGTGCAAGACTCAAACGGATTTTTTACCGGTTGTCAAGATATTCCTCCAAACTACCAGTTCTCGACAATAACATTGAGTTTTTAAATGATTTAAAACTGGGTGCGAGTTTCTGTGATGTACACATGTCTAGTACATGTCGACTTGATGTACCCCAAATCCCGAACACGTCTTGTATACATGTCGACCAAGTGCATGTCGACTGGGTGTCGACCAGATCCCGAACACGTCTTGTATACATGTCAAGTGCATGTCGACTGGGTGTCGGCAAGATCCCGAAAACATGTCTTCAATGTCTTCATACCCACATTGCAGCATGTCGTCTTCGTTCGTACATTTCTCGTAGCAATCTCTGTATAACTCTTGACAAAGTCGTGCATTCGTAGAGGAAAGGTCATGAATTTTGGTTGTTGAGGCAAATTCGTACACAAATCGTACAGATGTTGTTAAAACTCGTTCCAAAAAAAAACCATTGTCGTACTCCTCGCGTGTCAATACGAAAGAGAACTCGCGTAATGTGGAAGAGAACTCGAGCAAATCGAATGATTATTTTTATAACAGATCTAGACAATGCAGACAACTCGTGAAGTTTTTAGCGAGCTGTCAAAATCTCGAAGCTCCAACTCATGACAGTGTGATAGGGGCTGTAGCAACATGGGATTCCTTTGTAATATATGTGCCTATGTTAATATAGGGCAAGCATATATAGATATCATATGTTTAAAGATATTGATCCCAGAAGGAAAATAATTGCGCTTTCTCCATTATTTGACAACATGTAGCTTTGTTGCACCTTAGACAGAAAGAAATATTGCAGGAAGATTTTTTGCAATACTTGCGATATGTACAACTCTCGAAAATGAGGAGATATTTTTACCTTCACATAGGTCAATTGACGATTGTTACCCTGGGGCCCACGAAATAATCAAGTACCACTACGTTTTCTTTTGTCAATAGAGATAAATACATAGATTACATTATTAAGTGATGTATTTTAACCACTTATATACTATGAATAAATGAAATAAATGTAATAAGTATTCTTATTACTTATTTTTTACTTACATACTTATCAATATGTTCCAAAGTATGCCATAAAGGGTCTTCGAGGCTTGAGAATATGTTCCACTACATGATGCACATCTTATTATCTACAAAGATACCATCCAGCGTACAATATTACTTGATGATAAATTCTAAATCTCGGTGTACCTTAGAATTTGTCCGGTAAGGAAAACGAGAGAATGAATTTTACTTCCGCGTTGAACACCCACTATTCTATGTACACACACATACCTTTCAGACTATATTTGTAAATAAATCTAAGGTTTAAATGTCTGTCTAGCAAGCAACAGCAGTTTAAACAGGAATGTGTAATAGCAAAGGTGCAGAACGAGTCTACGAATAGCACACCTGAAGAAGTCAACCATAAAACGTAACGATGTGTGCGACATTAGGCTGCATATACTGCTTTAGTGAAGATCGAAAGGGTGGGTGGGGGGGGGGGGGGGGGTTACTTCAGTTACAAAATTATGAATCGTATTTGTTGATAAGATTATGTTATAGCACTGAACATTTTGTATATCACATATTAATGTCAGACGAATTTTATGTTTGCATTGACAAAGAAATTGGCATTTTTAATCGGTCCTTTTTAGATGCATTGAATATTCATATATTGAATGAGTATATAATGATTTGTACCGATATTATTTTCATGTATTTGTACAGGTACTTACATTTCTATGTACTCGTACTTACATCCATTCAAAATTTTTCCGAGTATAAATAAAATGTGTCATAACAATAGTGTCTAACTTTACAGCCTTCGATCTGTTTCCTCCGCATCCCATCCCTTGCGCTTTCTATGTTATATGTACCTACCTTTTTTTTTTAATCTTATTTTATATATCTAATTATCTTTTCGCTATTCCGTTTTAATAAAATCATTTTAATTTATCGCATTTTTTTTCTCTTCAAAGTTTTTCTCTTCAAAAAATTAAAGTATCTAAATTACAAAAATGTTGAACCGGAGTTCACGAGGACAAAAATACTAAATAGTTTTATTTTTCTTTTATTTATTTATTTATTTTTTTCTGTTTGAGTTATCTTTCTTTGATAATAACTACTGCAATATAGAGGGTCTTTGATACTTCCTTGTAAAACGATTATGTTATAAAATGCCGTGCATAATTTTTACACGAAAATTTCATTCTTTAAGGAAATCATTTCATGTCACTATTCTGTACCAAATGCTTTGGGCTAACATTCGTTCGCCTTTTTCTATATTATTTTTATTTATCTATTTATTCATTTTGAAAATTGGTCTGTCCTATTGTTTTCCTCTAGCTCGTTTGCCTGTTTTAACTATTATTAGAGTACCGGAATTTCATATTTTACATGATATAAGGGACATTTCACTCTCTTTTCCTTTTATACAGCCAAGTCATGTGTTTTCTTGCCTTTTGTTTATATTTCATATCTAATTTTTCCAGTCCTTTAATTATAAATGAATGTCGAGTTGATCAACTTTCTTGCTTTCCTTTTTTCGCGAGCACTTTGTGTCTGCTCTGACCATCATGGATCCGCCAATCCTTATCTTTGTGCGTTGCGTGAAATAGCGACTTAGCACCCTATATTTTTGTATTTAACATTTCCATCTAAGATTGATTTTATCCTTTGGTAGAATTCTGTCAACCTGCAGATTTCGTTTTAATGAATATGTACATTAGATCACTTTATTGAGAAAATCTTACTTGGATGGAATGCAATTACTCTTTCACTTGCAATATATAAATTAGTCACAAGACGTTAACCTATTTTCTTAAATATTAAATACCTTAAAAGAAAACATTTAACCACAATACTATCCGAAATTAAGAACGCGTTTATATTTAAAACTGTTTGAAAAATATTGATTTGCTTGATTGTAACATCTCGTTAAAATGGCGAGAAAATCTCATTCTTTCTTACATTCTCATGTCATAGAAAATGGCTGAAAGCTAAAGTAAATGATAAGAGATTTGCCAAACTATTATTTCACTGAATGAATCGCATAAATTCATTTGAATCTTGAACACTTGATGTGAAAGTTCCCCTTGGGAGGGTTTAACTTCCGTGTGATACCTTTTTTTCTGTACAGTATCGTCTCACATTCATCATATACGTTTGACGTTGATATCCTTTAGTATCATCTGTATCTTTTAAACATTTGTGGCAGGTGTATCTAGCCAAACAGGAGATGCTTGTTCATACCGCACACCTAGCCCCTCCTCCTGTTTCAAAGGCCCTTAAAACATTATTGTGAACATCTTAATCTCGTGATACCTGTAACTCCCGTATTCTACATAATTAGTCTAAATCGGACTTGTTCTACCAGACGAGTACTCTTAATCACGTGACTACGAACAAAAGAACCCACAGGTCTTTCATAGCCCTTTTAAATGTCTTTCTGTAGCATATGATCTTTGTGGAATCCGTGAACCTCAGTAGTCTCTGTGAGGGGACTGTCAACATTACTGGATGCCGTTTAAGAATTCGTTTAGCCAAAGACCTGTAAACAAGAGGCCCAAGTGGGCCTATATTGCTCACCTGAGTACCTAGATGATCAGTCATGCATGAAGGAAGAATTCATTTATTTTTGCATTAATGTAACTAAGTCAACACAGATGTTGAAAATATGTCAAATTTTATTTCAGGCTAGAATAAAAAACAACACTTTTTTGCACTTCCACTCAGGTGATTTTGATATTAAGCATTTCCTTTGTCTCTGCAAGATGTCATTCAGGGCAACAAGTTAGTCATTTTCTTTAGGTGGGGCCTTTTGTTGACTGATTTCAAGTCTGGGTCATGAACAACAATTGTTTCAAATATTGTCCAGATCTAACTTAAAATTGCCTAATTTCATATGTTGAGTGTTGAGAAACATCTAAAAACTTATTTAGATGTGTAAAGAAATGAAAAAAAAATTTTTGACCACAGCTGGATTTGAACCGCTACTCTCCATATTTCAATTACCAAGTGGTATATGTACCATTGTGAGAACTGCTTTTTAGACATGGTGACATTATCTGTTAACCAATTTGGATGAAATTTACCATATTGATAGAGGACCTTTAGTACTTCATGTATTCCATGTTTCATTAAAATCTGTCATGCGGTATAACAGCAGAAGTGAAAAATGTGATTGAATTGTTCCTATACACCCTCATTTGGAAGTCTTAAAAAATTCATAGAAAATCCAAAAATTGAGATATTGACAAAATTCTTTCAAAGTAACAATCCTTACCATAATTATGATCACAATAGTCCATAAGAAATCATCATTATCAATTAACTAGGAAATATGACACTTTTTTTCTGCATTGAATCACCAAGTCCAAATAAATGTCGAAAAAAAAATTCTAAAATTTGATTTTGGAAGGGAACCAAAATGACAATACGTCTTCACTCATCCCTCTAGATCATTTCTATGCATTCTGTTTGTCTCTGTATACAGCCCGTATGAAAAAGAATATTGTTAAAGGAGGGAACTCTTTTGTGACCCACTTTTGACTATGGTGGCGCCACCTGTAAAGAGGTCTGGACAAAAACAAGAGAATTTGAAGAGGATCATAAGTGACTTATTTCTACCAAGATTTATTAAAATCCTTCAAACAGTTTTGTAGAAAAAGTTGAAAATGTGAAAAATGCCCTCCCCCCCCCCTTTTTTTTGGAAGTCTTAAACGTAAAATTCCTAATTTCATATGTTGAGTGTTGAGAAACATCTAAAAACTTATTTAGATGTGTAAAAAAAAAAAAATTTTTTTTGACCACAGCTGGATTTGAACCGCTACTCTCCATATTTCAAGTACCAAGTGGTATATGTACCATTGTGAGACCTACTTTTTAGACATGGTGGCATTATCTGTTAACCAATTTGGATGAAATTTACCAAATTGATAGAGGACTTTTAGTACTTCATGTGTTCCATGTTTCATTAAAATCTTTCATGTGGTTTTATAGAAAAAGTTGAAAATGTGAAAAATGGCCAACCCCCCCTTTTTTCTGGAAGTCTTAAAAAATTCATAAAATATCCAAAAATTGAGATAACAACAAAATTCTTTCACAATAATATTCCTTACCACAATTGTGATCAAAATAGTCATTAAGAAATCATCAATATCAATTAACTGAAAAACATGACACTTTTCTTCATTGAAATGACTAAATCCAGAAACAGGTCAAAAAAGCGTAAATTTCTATTTGACGGATCTTAACCCCGAACACAATTTTTAATAACCCATCTTTATAGATTGTTGAAATGCAATTAGTTTCCCCATTTATGTACTGATTCTGGAGAAGAAGATGTTTGAAGAGGGGTACTCTTTTGGGCACTTTTGGTCCCGCCCTGGATCCACCCCTGAGGGAATCTGGATCCCGAACACAAACTTGGAAGAGGACCTTGAGTACTTACTTCCTATGAGGTTTGATGAAATTCTGTGCAGCCAATATGGAGAAGAAGTTGAAAATGTTTCAACCAATCAGAGCCAATAGCGGCCATCTTGGATCACCGACTGGCATAAAAAACACAAACTTCGTAGAGGACCTTGAGAACCAACTTCCTATGAAGTTTGGTGAAATTCTGTGCAGCTTTTCTGGAGGAGAAGTCGAAAATGTGTCAACCAATCAGAGGCAATGGCGGCCATCTTGGATCACGGATCGGCATAAAAAACACAAACTTTGTAGAGGACCTTGAGTACTTACTTCTTATGAAGTTTGGTGAAATTCTGTGCAGGGGTTCTGGAGGAGAAGTCGAAAATGTGTCAACCAATCAGAGCCAATGGCAGCCATCTTGGATCACGGATCGGCATTAAAAACACAAACTTGGTAAAGGACTTTGAGTACTTACTTCCTATGAAGTTTGGTGAAATTCTGTACAGCAGTTCTGGAGAAGAAGTCGAAAATGTGTCAACTAATCAGAGCCAATGGCGGCCATCTTGGATTACGGATCGGAAAAAAAAACACAAACTTGGTAGAGGACCTTGAGTACTTACTTCCTATGAAGTTTGGTGAAATTCTATGCAGCAGTTCTGGAGAAGAAGTCGAAAATGTGTCAACCAATCAGAGCCAATGGCGGCCATCTTGGATCACGGTTCGGCATAAAAAACACAAACTTTGTAGAGGACCTTGAGTACTTACTTCCTATGGAGTTTGGTGAAATTCTGTGCAGCAGTTCTGGGGGAGAAGTCGAAAATGTGTTAACCAATCAGAGCCAATGGCGGCCATCTTGGATCACGGATCGGCATAAAAAACACAAACTTTGTAGAGGACCTTGAGTACTTACTTCCTATGAAGTTTGGTGAAATTCTGTGCAGCGGTTCTGGAGGAGAAGTCGAAAATGTAGAAAAGTTAACGACGGACGACGGACGCCGGACGACGGACGACGGACGCTGCACTATGACAATAGCTCACTTGAGCTACGCTCAGGTGAGCTAAAAAGGGATTTTATATCAGAAATGTATATTTGTAGTAGTCGCTGTAATACTGATATTCTTTATAAATGATGTACGATGTTCTATTAAACATAATCAATGTCTGTTGTTACGATTTTATTGTACCTATAGTCATTGTGTTTTATTGTAGCCATTGACAAAGACTTAGAGCATTGGAGTAAGATTTTATTGAAGTTATAATCATAGTGTTGTATATTCGGCATTATTTACAGCCGGTGCAACTCAGTCTTTAATGTGATTGGGCTATGGCCGAGAGGTTCCGAGTTTAAGTACCGTAGGAAGGGAAAGTCGGAAGGTATTCGTAAACAAATCATGCAATAACTTTGAAACGGCCCCTTCGGTTAAGCCTATACTAGGCTAAACCGAAGGGGCCGTTTCAAAGTTATTACATGATTTGTTTACGAATACCTGTGGGAAAAGTGTGTGTGTGTGTAGGGGGGGAGGGGGGGCTTGTTTACTTAGACATTAACAGGATCCTGTATCACTTTGACTGGTTATGTTAAATAAGTCGAAATTTCTATGTAATGTATCAGTCAGACGCTATCTCCATATAGGGGAAATAATCTTGACGTGATGTAAAACTGAAAACTGAAACCACAAAACAAAAACAAAACAAAAAAAAAAAACACAAAACCAAATTTAACTCACAAAAAAGGGATGAAAATAAGCATCATCATGTCGTTGTTTAAGTCTTGGGACCCCTTTTTCTAAAAAAAAAATTATAATACGATATGTTGTAAATTTTTGGCCCCTGAATTAATAGAAAATTTTCTTAACTATCTAAACTATAAAATTACCTCTCTTTTTTTCAAAAAAACACAACTAGCAATAATAAATAACCAAAAACAGAAAATCCGTCATTTCAACAAATATCTTCTCTTGATGGGCCCGTCGTCACTATAGATATGATTTTATTGAAGTAACAGTCATTGTGGTATGTAGTAGACATTGCCTACGTATTTTAAAAATCATATAAATGCGACTTTATCATTAGTTATAGTCAGTGCATTGTATAGCAACCATTGTCTTAGTCTTATAACCTACGAATTTAATTTGTAGTTATAGTCGTCGCGTTGTACAAAAGTCATTGTCTTAGCCTTAGACTCTCATCTTCGTAAACCAAGGCTACGATTCGCTTCTCTCATGAGAGAAGCGAATCGTAGCCTTGGTTTACGAAGATGTAGACCCTATGAGTATAATTTTATTATAGTTACAGTTATTGCATTATTCATTAGTCATTGCCATTGTCTTTGACCTTTCCAATACTATTGTATTGTATTGTTTATTGATCAAAAGCTGTACAGCTTATAGATATACAAATATATAATAAGCAACAATAATATAATACAGTGACAAAGTCAACATACTGAATGGAGATATCATATTAAATGCAAAATATAAATATGTATATTTATGTATCAAATAGAGTACAATATATAACTATGAAGTATGACTTAAAGTACTTTTGATTTTAAAAGCACACTTAGAAATTATATCTATTCAATTTCTCTTATTTTAGATCAAATAACCCTACATACTTTAAATGTTATCTTTTCCATAATTTATTTCGGAGATAATAAACAAGATAACAGCATTATATGGAACGAGACTAAATGTTTTGATGGCATTTTCATTTTTCCTTATGGAGGTGAAGTAAACACGGTTAATAAGATGATGTTATTCATCGAGGACCTGTAATAATCTTCATTAACAACTCATCCTCGGCATCATAACAGGACTATCTCGTCCCTCGCGACGCCCACACTCGCGGTATGCTCGTGTTCAGGAAAAAAAAAAAAGACTAACACAATAATGGGAGGGTAATCCCATTTTATTATGTGTCTGGTAAAGCTTATTAACTTCATTTTCAACGGGCTATTACACATTGGAGTATCAGGCGTGCTTATGTACTGCGTATCAGGACAAGCAGCATTAAGAGGAACGTCAGAGGAACGCAAGTTTACGTAATCGATCCTCTTTGACGTGCGACAAAATCTCGCGGTACGCATCAAAGAGTATGGCGTATTTTAAAACTTGCACTTACATATGCGTAGGAGATTTGAAACGTCATATATCAGTCCATTCGGAATTACCTCGGCCTTTTGCTACACGAAAGTAGAATATAGTACGTTGTTGATATGGAGACCAGTTATGTATGTCGAGCGTGCACATAGCCTGGTACCGTTGGTTGGTTGATTGGTGTTTTACGTCGCTTTCAACAATTTTTCAGTTATATCGCGACATGGAAGCAGGAGGTAACCAACCTCTTAAACATAGTGGCGCAACCCGGGAATCGAACCCGGATCGTCGGCGCCGCAAGCCAAGCGCTTAACCACTACACCAAGACTGCCCCAGCCTGGTACCTTGCACATAGCATGTGGTTATCCAGAGAAACGACTATTTACAATAAAGCGGGTAGAACATTCTCCTTGACAAAACCTAAACAAAATCCCCAGTAACCACCCCTTCTTTGTGGATACGAACTTCGAATTTCCTCTGTTTTCAGATGGGCGTCTACTTTTTCTTGTAAATCTGCAGTTTTTACGATATTTAAATTATTGTACGGTTTATATTTATCCATCGTCTAAAACTGCATGTCATAAAATAATCTCGTTTCTTTTAAAATTGTAAAACATAGGACATAATAGATTATCTTTTTTTCAGCCCGTTACTTCCACCTACTTTAACATGGATCTGATGCACATCCTTGCGCAGGGTGGCATCCTAGTCTTATTAACATGTCCTCGCTGACAAGTGGGAGGTCATATCGATGCAGTCCTTACTCTATATAGCAAATGTGTTGCAGACAAAAATTCTTGCACAGCGCTTTTAAGCTCGGAATTGGGTTAAGTGATGTTTATTTACTTTAATCCTTACCATATGAATGTCATATATTTTGTTAATTCAGGTTTAAGTAAGGATAAATATCGTATATCGTATAAATATCGTATATCGTCTGTTACCGCAATGTTTTGAATAGACAATCGAATTTGCAAAATTTTAACAAAACGAGTATATACGTATGTTCACGTACGCTCAAGTTCCAACTGACAGAAAGGGATTTAGATAGGTAAAAATGAGGCATAAATTACTCGATTGCTATTTGATATAATAATTGAATTAATCAATAAATAAATAACAGAGATAAATTTACTATCTATTCGTTTTGTGAAATACAATCTGTAAATTATATGCTTTATTTTAATTCCGAGTGTGTTCTCGGGATTTTTCCACATTCGATTTTTCTCAAAACTAACTGAACACAAAAACATGCAATTACTGTACATTCTGGATTATTTTTCGATATTTCAAGATAAGTGGCAGTTAGCTCTATGTAATTCATGTTGTATTTCAGTCAGAAACCTCTTTTTATTTGCATACACCCCCATGTTTCTTCCTCACTAAATCGATGAGGGAAGAACTACATGTAATGGCAGGCGCAACCGGCAAGACTCTGTTCCGAACGGCAAGAAAATAAGAGGAACGGGGTCTTGCGTTGCAGGACTAAGTGGCATCCGAGTCAATTAACGAAGACATAAGAAACAGGCGAGGAGTTCCGAATGACATACGTCATATGACGTTGTGATAATGATAGTTAGACAACAGTGACGTAATGGCAAAGTTGCTTGAATACCCAAAGCAATTTCGGTTTGTTCATTTAGTGACCTACCAAATCCGTGTTCTTACTACACTTGAGGTGCAACGTAACTGTAGTGTAAACGTTGCCTAAAACATTCTAGTGGCACCCATGGCGTCCTTGTCTTATCTGCAGAGTATCGGGAATTCATGAATAATATATGTTTGACGTGCATACGTCTCTTTCGCTGTTGTGTCGTTGACGCTACACATATGCGTTATCCGCGTATTTGTAGCATTTTGTGGTAATTTAAAGGTTTATACGGCTGATTTTTTCTTCTTCTTCTTCTTTGAAATTGTGGTGTTCCGACAGGTCACATAATTGGTACCAAGAGGCTGTGGCATGTATACGCCAGAGTTTCGTAGGCCGCAGTTTCGTAGTAGCATTTTTACATTTCAAATAAAACGTCATCCCAAGCGTATCATTCAGATCTATCCCGTCTATATACACATAGGCGAAAGTAACAGACGGTGAGTTCCCGTAACTTGAATCCATACAACTAGACACACGAGAGAGAAATATCAAAAATATACGTGTACATCATATGACTTTAGATTTGGACAAATTACACAAAGGGAGCACATGTGAAGGTCAAGTATAGAGTTTGCCCATGTGATGTCATACTACTAGCATTAGAGGCCATTTTGGAGTACAACTCTCGGACTTTTTCCATCTCTACCATGTAAACTTCATTAAATTTCTGAGAAAATAACTATGTATTGGGGTAGATTTCGTGACTTCAGTCTTAATTAATCAGTAAATATGATCAATCAGTTGAAAATTTTCTGTAAAACATTAAGATATACAATGCGATTATTTCATAAAATTAAGTTAAATCAAGCAATTTTACATGAGCATTGATGGATAAAGTCCGAGAGTTGTACTCCAATGAGGGAGATAACTCTAGCTAATCTGAGGAAAACAGGGTTGTATGGGAACACTCTATAAGCAGAAATGCTCATCCATTTTGGGTGCCAAATCCGAAATTTTACTCATAATTGTGGCGAAAAAGGAAGCGCCCCCCCCCCTCTAAATCCGCCACTGATACGCCAATTGTTTTAACATTAAATTTTGTTTGAAACTACCGTGCTGAGGCGACAAGTGACAGTGACATTTTGCATGGAACGTGGAGCCCTCCTGGCGTAGATCCAAAAGTTCTGTTGTCGGGGGGAAAAGGAGGGGGGATGCTGTGTTCAACCCCAGACAAGTCGACGCATGGACAAACTGTATTATAAAGACAGTCTCCCACAACACACATACATCGTGTTTCTCTGGCTATTACTTCCATTTCCTTATGTATTAAAAAGACGAATAAATATATACGTTAATTAAATACGTCCATAAATAATTCTAATACCCATCACTTAATTTCCGCCATTTAATTCCTTCTGTAATATCCCCCTCCCCTTTTCCCTTCCTTGTGTTCTCATAGAAGTTAATAAGCAAATAACAGCAGGAATTTATCACGAAAATAAATGTTAGGATATGGCGTATTTTAATGTGTGTCTTTATGTGTATTTTTAAATTAAAAAAATGGAGAAGAAACTGAAATCATTGATACGAAAAGCCAGCAGAAATAAATGGGGTGTGGTTACAGAAATTTTGTATTAACCAATGTGTCCCTGCGTTCGAGCCATGTTGCTGCGAAGTGTAATTTCATATTTTCAATCAATGCAAACATTCCAATACAAGTTATTTTACCGAATCTCGGGTGGGATTCGAATCCTCCATCCCGTCTAATCACCCTTTCCATTTGATCCGCGCATGTTCTCTCTCTGCTAGAAAATGGAAGGCATGTTACATTTACAAAAATGTAATGACGTAGAAAAACAATATCAAAAACTGGGTGGACCGGAGGTTACGAATTAAAATGTTTATTGGCTTGACAAAAAGGCGATCACGGCCCATAAAGTAGGACAAAAGCAAACTACTTGGATAAACAATAAGGTGTTCTATCCCCTGAATTCGTCAACATAATGAGGAATTTTAAATATCCCCGGATTAAAGCCGGGCCGTTACGACAGACTAAAGCAATTTCACCTAACAATTGAAGTGGTAAACACATACTCGAGCGCAAACTTACGTTTGGCTTCATCAAAATATTTGTTTGTTTGTTGTTAGTTTATAGGTATGCCAGTTGTCTTTTGTTCTGAATATTATGGTGATTTTACGAGGATTGGAATTTTGGTCGTAATTCTTTCTGGGAGATGGCAACATCCAGAAAAACCTCCAAAATCCGAAAATAAGTATATTTTTGTACACCTAGAAAAATAAAATGAAAAAGAAGGTATGTTAAAATCTTAGATATACGATAAGAAAAATGCACATAGAGACGACATGCCATTTGTAAGAATGAAATAGAAGCTTTGATTCAACGTAGGCGGATCTAGATTTTTTTTTTTAATTAAAGGGGGATTGCAACCCCTGCAACCCCCTCTAAATCTGCCAATGTTCAAGAATGACGTGAATACAATGTATATATAATGAAGTGCTGAGATTTATATTAAATTTGTTCTGAAATATATTAGTTATACATATCACAGGTCAATATAACAGGAAAATGTCCACATGGATATAAATATATCTGACTTCGAGCAAATAGCAAGCCACGGGAATCACAGGCAACAACAACATATAATTTAATGTATGAAATATGAGGAGGGGATATGAATAATAAAAAAAAAAACCTAATGCATAAGGTAATTCTAACAACTTTATCTTGTTTTACATCATGTAATGTTACACATTCATGTATCACCATTGCTGATATTGATTTAAAACCGCAATATATGCAAAGTACATTGTTGTAGTACATGCATTTTAACCCAATTTTTCGAACCAGGGGTGGTGGAGTCTTGAAAAGGTGTATTATCTGTATAACCCCTTTTATATACTTTAATTGATGTTATGAGTCATTCACCGTCATACCATAGCCAATACTACGCAGTAATTTATTTAATTGAATGGAATAAATTAATTAAATTGGTTAATTATTGCTTCATTTAAGTTCATTTTATTTCATATTCATATTTATTTATTATTTATCTATTGTTCTGTTTATTATTTTTGTTTGTTTGTTTGTGTTATTATTGTTTATTTGTTTTTGTCTGAAAAATAGACAGAATAGCCAGTGGGCATCAAGGACTTACATGTATAAAACCGCCTACCTTGATTGAGCATGGAGTGACTCCTGCACGCCTCTTGAAATATTTTACGTCAAACAAATTATCAGGTTTAGTTTTTAGATATTACTGGGCGTACTGAGCAAAAAGAGGTTATTATGATATGTGGTATTTGTATCTACAACTAGGGGCAGGCTTGGTGTAGTGGTTAAGTGCTTGGCTTGCGGCACCGACGTCCAGGGTCGATTCCCGGATTGCGCCACTATGTTTAAGAGGTTGGTTACCTCCTGCTTCCATGTCGCGATATAACTGAAAAATTGTTGAAAGCGACGTAAAACACCAATCAACCAACCATGTACCTACAACTAAGGATACTATGGTGATTTTCACTTTCTGAATCAACATACATTACATGTATGTACATCAACAGTATCAAAATTAGTAAATCGGGGTTCATTGGTAATTATTGAAGCACTAATGTACTGAATTTGATCTCTCTCTCCTAGATCACTAGTATAGTTTATTTGTAAATCCATTCTGCGGCATAAATTTGGTCTTTTTCAAGAGACTGCTCACTGTCTTTTAAACAATGAAACCGTCTTCAAATGACTAAGTATAAAAAGTTAATGGACCCTAAAACCATTTTTTCGAACCAGGTGTATTTGCTATGTCACCCATTATACATACTTAAGTTGATTTTATGAAGCCATATACCATCATATCATAGCCAGATACTCTGCTTTGTTTAATTGAATGGAATAAATTGATTAAATTGGTTAATCAAATATTTAATTATTGCTTCATTTTATTTCATATTTATATTTATTTATTTATCTATTGTTCTGTTTATTATTTTTGTTTGTTTGTGTCTGATCATACTGTTTATTTGTTTTTGTTTGAAAAGTAGACGGAATAGACAATGGGCATCAAGGAACAAATAATACCGCCTACCTTAATTGAGCCTGAAGTGTCTCCTGTAAGGTGGGTGTGCTTTCCTTCATGCCTCTTTGGACATATTTAACGTCATACAGATAATCAAGTTTAGTTTTATTGGCCGTCTGTATCTACAAACAACTAAAAATATCATGGTTATTTTCACTTTCTGAATCAACATACAGCATGTGCATCAACAGCATCAAAATAAGTAAATCAGGGTTCATTGGAAATTATTGAAGCACTAATGTACTGAATTTGATCTCTCTCTCTCTCTCTCTCTCTCTCTCCTAGATCACAAGTACAGTTTGTATGTAAATCTATTCTGCGGTATAAATCTGTAGGATTCTAGATTTATGTAAGTTGTCGAAAATAAGTGAGAAATTAATGCCAGTAAAATATATACAGGGCGTCAATTTTAACAATTTGTTTCACTTTTGTTCCAATTTTACGCTCGCCGATTGCTTTATAGCACGCTGACTTTGAGGGTCGTCTTCGAGAGACTCTCTGCTGTCTTTTAAACGATGAAACCCTCTTTAAATGGGCAAGTATAACAGTATATGGACCTTAAATCAAGTATAAATCCGTTCTTGCATCAGTAGCAGATTGCCCCAAAAGAAATCCTTATTTTACAATATGCCCTTTGTTCCGTAGCGGTAAACTACCCCTTGGCGGCTAGTGGTTTCGTCGCTGCCCTGAGATACTTGCGTAAAGTCGTGTATACGTAGGAGGTTAGCCATCTTTAAAATGTCATTGTTTTTGATGACAGACTTAAATACTACACAAAAGTCGCTATTCAAAAGTCAGACTCACTTTACGCACTGTGTAAATTCTAAAATTAAATAAACCATCCCATGAAATCGCTGGATTCTGATTGATCGTAAAAATTTGTTCATTTATTATTATCATTATTATTCCCCTACCGGCGGATTTTGTCAAAAGATATTTTACGCTTGCACTCCGTCCGTCCGTCAGTCAATCCATCCGTCAGCAAGTCCCTCTGTCAGTTCGGCAAATCGTTTTCCCCACACCATTTTCGTGATGTTAACAGATCATCATTTGATATTTGGTATATTGCTTAACCATGACAAGTTACAGATCTGGTTCGAATTTTCCTCCAGTGCGTCAATTTTTTTATTGAGTTATGGCCTTTGGACTCAGAAACTCAGTTTTCGGAAGTGGGAACATTTTAGGGATCAATTATAGTATTATACTCGTTTTATATAACGTTTCTGAGAATTTTCTGAAAAAGGTAGAACTAGTCTATCAAATTGTCTTTGGTCTCTCAATCAAATGAAGGGAGGGATTCGTAAAAAAAGGCCTTTCAAATAATGTACAATATCTAATTGATATCTAACAACATTTACTATCGAACCAACAAATATGACAGATTCAATCCCTAGCCTTCGAGTCATCGACCCTCCAGAAACGAGCTCGTTGACCGCTCGGTCACGTTAGACTTTAAATGATTCATTTAAACCCACTTGCGAAATTAAAAGACAGCAAAACTTAATTCGTATTTTAAAAGTAGACTTACGTCGAGTCAACCTTATAATTCATCGGCATGTATGTGTGCAAACCAATGAGATATTCTTGTTGGGTCTCTCTCTCTCTCTCTCTCTCTCTCTCTCTCTCTCTCTCTTATCATTATTATTATCATTATTTTTTCTTTATTATTATTATCATCATCATTATTATTATTATTATTATTATTATTATTATTATTATTATTATTATTATTATTATTATTACACTGACCATTATATACTATGCAACAAGATAACTTAATATTAGCACTACTACTATAAGTTCTATATCTAGCTGTCTAGTGATAAAGTGATAAATCCTCAAATCAATATGAATAGAAAATTATTCCTTGATTGTCCTTTTTTTTCACAAAAAACCCACATTGTTTAATTCCATTCTTGTATTGATCAATAAGTACGATCATTATTCACTCTTAATTTTCATCCGCACACTCATCTTCGTCTCCATCTATATTTCTTCGTCTTTCTCCCCCTCATGCATTCTTATCAAAACATTACCATCATTACTTTATGATGTTATAACTGTTCATATGTGATATATCATATGATGTTATAACTGTTCATATGTGATATATCATATGATGTTATAACTGTTCATATGTGATATATCATATGATGTTATAACTGTTCATATGTGATATATCATATGATGTTATAACTGTTCATATGTGATATATCATATGATGTTATAACTGTTCATATGTGATATATCATATGATGTTATAACTGTTCATATGTGATATATCATATAGATAATTACATTTGTTTAGTTTACCCAAATGTAAATTTGTTGTGACATACCCAATTTTGTATATACATAGGTGCTGGAACGTGGAAAGGAAGGGGGCTGGGTTTTATATATTCGAGCGAAGTGCCTTCCCCCGAACTTGGAGATAAAATAATATACAAATGATAGTAAATAAATGTAAAATTATCTCATAAAACTGCAATTTCATATTCGAATGCAGATTTTCTATAGTAAATGTTAAAACTGTACAAATAACTGGAGACATACAAATATATATCCCCTTTATGAAAATTTGATTTTTCTTCCTCCTTAGGCCCGCCCGCCTTCTCCTATTTTATATGTGTTCTACACCAATGTATTATGGATAGTAAAACGGAGGCTTTGATAATGTTTTATAATTGATTGATTGATTTTTGTTTAACGCCACACCACGAATATTTCAGGTAAATGGTGACGGCATCTGCCTGATGCGGGGCATACAAATTTTGACCTTCGCAACGGACCCATCCAAAGCAGCGAGGGATCTTTAACGTGCCATGCATACCACGACACGGGGCCTCAGTTTTTACTGAAAAAATCCGAAAGACAGGACACCGGCTTGTCCAGAGTGGGACTCGAACCCCGGCCTCCCGATCAGGAGTCCAGCGCGATACCACTAGGCCACGCCGGCTTCATAATGTTTTATAAGGTATGGCCCCACGATATGGCTATTTATAGTCACTTCGATCTTCTTTTCCTATACCTACCACTCCTTTAACGTTTAATCACCTATCAGGTATCCGACCAATTAATCGCTAAACATATGGCAACGTATCCACTTACTAATCAATATGTCATCGATCACGAAGTAGACTTCTCACTAGTGGCAGATCTACATGTAGAAAGAATAGCCCAGTCATTCTTCTTTTTTTTTTTTTTTGTGGGGTGTATTTTGTAATGGGTTTTTTAAAATTATTATTATTATATTTGGGGGTATATAGGAATCACCCTGTCTGTCCGTCTGGCCATCAACCTTTGTCCGAGGCATAACTTTTTTATTCTTTATCATATGATGATCATACTTGGTACATTTGTTCCTTTGGAGATGCCCGTGTGTCATGACCCTGAACCAAGGTCATGGGTCAAAGGTCAAGGTCACTATGCCCTATTTTGAATTTGGTGCCACGGGGGGTATTTGTTCCGTTAGGACAGTTCTAGATATTTTTATTATTATTATTATTATTATTATTATTATTATTATTATTATTAATATTAATATTATCGTCGTCGTCAATAACGGAGTCATCATCATCATCGTTGTCGTCGTCGTCGTTGTTGATGTTGTTGTTGTTATCATTAACGGAATAATTTATTTACATTTATTTATCTTTATTTATTTATTTATTTTCATTTATTTATCTATTTATATTATTTTTTTTTTCATTTTTTTTTTTAGAGAGCTTTTATAACTGGAGACACATCATTTTCACGCTTTTCTAAAATCCAAGGTCCACCATGGACAAACAGTCCCACAACACAATCTGAACTCAATATATACTAAACAGATGTTAAGCAGACCCAAGCAAACATGTGAAGGGAGAGCGGAGACGACGAGGGATTCGATTTTGAGGATATATGGAAGAAGAGAAGAGTACACTCATTGCCCGGTCCCTCCCTCCATCATGATATCATTTTAAACAATAAATCAGTATACATATAGTTACGTTTCCCTGTTGTAATTTAATAGTTGCTGCATAGAGCTTTATATACATAGAAATTACACTGAACATATACTTTTTTGAATAATATATGATATAGACTTGAAAATGATATTCATAGACTTTCTACTATCAAAACCAGAGAAGTTTACATGTATTATTAATGCTATATGTATTTAATGGTGTGCAAAATATGGATCCATGACAAAAAAAAAAAACAAAAGAAGAATGAGATATCTGGAAGACGATCCAGAAAACAGCTGTCGGTATTATCCACCCTTCCCATTTCTGCAAATTCTTCAATTACATAAATTGCCATTAATTCTTAACTACAGTCCACAATGATTGGCCTTTTCCTTAACTTGTTTGATTGATCAATTTAAATAATCAGAGCAATAAAATAAACCTTTTTATAACTTCTTGAACATTGTATGACTAAATATATGCACGGATGACACCTATGTTGCTACTTGGACGCCACCTATAATGCTGACATCTGGACGCCACCAATAATGATGACGCTTCGATACCATGTATGATATGACACCTGGACACCATCTGTGATGGTGACGCTTGGACGCCACCTATTACGCGGACGTCTGGACGCCATTAAGAACAATGACGCTTCGATGCCATGTATGATGTGACGCCTGGACGCCATCAATGATGGTGACGCTTGCACGTCACCTACAGTGTTGACGTCTGGACGCCATCAATGACAATGATGCTTCGATACCATGTATGATGTGACGCCTGGACGCCATCAATGATGGTGACGCTTGGACACCACCTATAATTTTGAGGTCTGGAGCCACTAGTGACAATGACGCTTCGACGCCATGTATGATGTGACGCCTGGACGCCATCAATGATGGTGACGCTTGTACGCCACCTATAGTGTTGACGTCTTGACGCCACCAATGATGATGATGCTTCGATACCATGCATGATGTGACACTTGGACGCTACCAATAATGCTGAAATTTGGACAACACTCATAATATTGACATCTGGCCCTCACCTATGATTTTGAAATATTGGTGTCAGTTTCTATAGTTGCCGTCCGAATGCCATCTATGATCCCTATACTGTTTTCGATCAGTAATAGGTCATTTCCGAGTTTCGTTTCTTTATTTTAAAATCTTGAATTCATGAGGAATTGTTTGTCCGTAGGCACGTGATTTGAACAATTTTATATTCTTTAACATTAGTTAAAGCAAAATGAAAAAGAAAAGAAGCCAAAGAAAAAAAAACAGTAATATCTACTCAATACTTTAAAATATATTTGCACTTCGATTTGTCATAAATGACATTCTATACTTGCAACTTCAATATTTGCCTGTAGTCACGTGTTTTATGGTAATATTTAAGAATTTCAAAGCGTAATCGAGAACTCGCAATTCATCTATTGTGACTATCTTTGTCTCGTGCAGTGTTGAACGAATGTCGCCTGCCATCAGGATTCTAATATCCTCGTGCGCAATCTACTGTACTTATCTTGCTCTCGGAAGTACATTATCTTTTCCACCAAACATCTTTGTGATACACCTCGTGCTTCTTACAAATGAAATAATGAACAAATCCTCGCCAGGAGTAGGGAATCGTGTTTTCTTTGCTTTTTTTGTAATAAACATTCTTTCTTCTAATCTGTCCAAGGCTGAGCTGGAAAACATAGAACTAATAATACCGGGAGATCAATGCTGTAACCATGGTGATGAATGAAAGGAAATGGATTTTTGTTCACGTTGCCTTGACTCGACGCCTCCGCTCTTCTTGGATAGGAACTCGTGTGAAAAATACACGCTCAACATGAGCTATGTAAATACACTCTTGCAAATTGATTTTTCTTAAGTATTCAATGCCTTGTGTTCGAGAATTTTGATACATGGAGCATTATTTGTTGAAGAGAGAAAGGTTCAAGGGTTAAGAATTCGGAAACATGGTGTTTATCTTGAAATTAAGATGTATCAACATGAAGACTTGCACTTCAGTTTAATAGTGCAATTACAAAACGTAAACATAACCTTCTTGAAGGTGAAAGCAGATGTTATCTGTTTAAATACGTGATCAGCAAGCAGTGCTTACACGTACGTATGTGGATTAGGAACAGAGAAAAATATTGTAACAATTTATACATTACAAAAATCAAAATGAAAGTAGATTAATCCCTTTAAACACGCGATTGTCCGTTTGCATGTTAACAGTAGATTACATACTTGCGTGGGCTGAAAAAAAACATTACGGCGTCCACAGTGTAAAACAAATGCGATATTTTATACGTTTATAGAATTGAATTGCCTGACATTATCTTATTTCATGTTCATCGGTGGTTCTCGTTTAGATAATTTTGTTTTTGCTTTCGATTGTACTTTTCATTGATATCCCTTTTCCAGCTAATGCATTCTGAATATTTGATATAATACTAGGATCATTTCACCTTAATGTTGGCGATCAGTATTTATTGGTAAAATAAACCGGAATACTAGCTCACTTTCTAATCTGCCGTCAACAGGATTCGAACACGCATTTGACAAAAGTGAAATATTGCAGCTGAGATAAGTGTTCGAATGTTCGGCTACCAAAACTGACTTGTCGATTATGTTAAAGGGACATAGTCCGAGACTGGAAAATTTTAGCATGAAAAGGATAAATTACGACAATATCTTATTTTTCCTGTATTACATAAATTATAAATTTGGTGTTAAATGCAAAATTTAAAACTAAAATCCCTCAATGTTTTCGTAGAATAAAGGTAATTGAGTCGAATTAAATTCGGTTGGTATCAATTCCCCAAATAAGGCGATGCTCCGCCCATAATCATGCGCGTGCGCGGATATTCACTGTAGAAAACAACAAAAATGATTCACATGGAGGAATATGAGCACGAGAAAAGCAAAAGTGTGGTAGAAAATAACTATACACAGACTCAGAGACCAAAAAAAAAAAAAAAAAGAAAAGTGGAACAAATGTTAGAATCGGGTAAAGCACGAGTTTCATTGTCACGTGATTTCTTCTGACCGACCTCATCAATATTCAAGGAGTTGGCCTGGTTATGTTGCAAATTTAAAACGGGCATATCTCGTTAACGACATCGACTTTGGTAACGATACTTTTTACACATCTTAGATAACATACTAGCAATCGATTGCCGTTTAAGAAATCCGTTAACATTTTAAAAACTTTTCCCGACTTCAATCGGACCATGCTCCTTTAAATTGGAGTTTTACGTTGCTTTGATATTTTTGGTTTTCTATACAAAGCATCAACAAATTACTTCAAACTATGACTCGGGGTTACAAGTACCATAGAAAGATCTGTGGAATATATCCATCGATTCTCTCATCTCCATTTCTACAGTGATCTTATATACAAAGTAAGGAAGGTAAAAAGTTCCGATAATTTCATCTCATCGGGTTCCATTTAGGAATGAGTGACTTATTGTTGGTGAAGCCAGCATGTCACGCGCAAATTCCATGAATCACTTCGCTGTTCTTGGAGAATTTGTGTGTGACGTGCAAACTTCATTTTCCATGAACAACAGTAAGACATTTATTCCTTATATTTCCGTTACAAATTATTTTTGCAAATATTTGGTGATCTACAAATCGATTTTTCATTCCTTAAATACTTCCATCCCTAAAATAAATCTGATTTGCATTTCTTACATTCTCCTAACTTCATTTTCAAAGCTTCGTTTATTAGCTCCGCCCATTAATTACGTCATTATTGTGCACGTGCCATAGTAGCGTCCATGGAATACAAAATCCACCATCTTCTGTATAGTATATTTGGGAAAATATGTTGAAAATGGAAATACATGTATCGTTACACACTTTCGATATTGAAACATGATTTTCCTTGAGGTCATCGCAAAGACTGTACGTTTTCTATTTGGCCACTCTACAGTCGTATAAGTACTTTTTATTGAGCGTTGCACTCTCAGACTGACTAAAAGGGTTGTTGAGACTATGACATGCCTTGTCTAAACTTTTTTCAGAGGAAGTAAGGTGTTGAATCTTGTCCCTTTGCCTTTTGTTGGAACTCCTACAAATCAGGGGCCTTCGTTTCTCTTTTAGATAGACGAAGCACGGTCGGCTATATGTATAATTCCATAATAATAGTCGTATTCGTACTTTATGACCTCTCAACTTGAGTTTACTGTTGGTCATTTTTCTCTGTATGGATGACTATTTATAAATTTTTTAATGTGTGAGTTTTTGTTATTCTTATTAATTTTGTTATAGTACTGCTTTTGTGGTGAGTGGGAAGGTGGACACGCAAACCGTATAACCACACCAAGAGACTATATTCCGGTTTTGATAATTGCTGTCTTTTTGTCCGAGCTAATACATTTTGGCGTTGTTTTTCATAGTGACGTCATAACGCATGACATAGATTCATTATAACGTCACTATGAAAAACAACGCCAAAAGGTATTAGATCGGACAAAAAGTCGTCATTTATCAAAACCGGAATATGGTCAATTGAGTGACGATAGGACGACTGCATTACAGTCGAATAATTTGGGGTGTCTTTTTATGAGCTTATTCTGTTATTCTCTGCATGTCCGTGGCGGTTTTCCCCATATAACTAAGTCAGAGATATTTCCTTTTCCATTCATGTCATGAATGCAGGGAGTAACATGCAACCTCTGAAAAATAATGGCGCAACCTGAGATTCGAACTCGTATCGCTAACTACCTAAGTCCGTGATACTTTTCACTATAGGGTTTCAATTGAACTTTCGCTATTATGACATCTCTTTTCAATTTCCATGATAGTTTCCCTCGGTCTTTCATTTTGATGAAAAATATATATGGATTAATACTAAAAATTGTCAACCTCCCGATCATTTCTCGGATTTTTACCGCGATAAAGATTATTTGAGTTATCTCTCTTTATCATCAAATGTGCTCTGTATAAGTCGCCACGTAGGTGAAATAATTCTGATGCGACATTAATCTAAATTATATCTATCCATCGTATTCAGCTTTACATTTACTTTTCTTTTCTTCATTGTTTATATTTTCTAATGTCAAAAATATATTTATAGAATATTTACTGCGACCAATGACAGACTAAATAATCATTTGCAAATCTCAAGAGCCCATATCTAAAACTGATAACTCGCTTCAACTATCTCGGTTATCCTACTTTAATATTCAGAGTGTTCGATTAATTTATTACAGTGTTCGACTTAGCTATCTCGGGCGCTTGACTTTGATGTCCTCTCTAGTGAAAAATCTATCCACTTTTTCGCCTAACAAGTTTGATAAAAAAATTACAATGCAGCGAAACACAGACGGAAGCATTCTTAAATGTCAATAAAGACTGATATATAACCGACTGGCGAGATAAAATGAATGGGAGGAAGAAGAGCAATAAAAAACCATTTTTTGTTTTCTTTTCACAACATTTCGATCTTGGTGAAACCGATAAATGTAATGTAATATCTTTTACTTCTTGATAATCGTTGTATTTCAGCATGTGTGGTTTATCTCTTTAAAACATCTTCTCGCCTGTCATTCCAACGCTTTAATGTAGTGATAAATGATAGAGTTTGACTGTACGCGCAATGAATATAAAAACATGGATATCATATCAGCTAGCATTTTCCACCCCCACTTTCTTTCTAAGAAGCTAATGTGAACTTGCAGTGGTGAGGCATTGAACCTAGAAGAAGTTTTTAACGTAGTGGTCAAGCGGCACAAATGATTCAGGTTCCATCTCCAATTATGCAGTTTTAAAAGAACATAACAACCCCCTGCCCTCCCATTGCTCTGGAAAAACTGGTGATAATGTTGAAAGCCACAAATAGCCCAAATAAACAATGCTTCGCTAACAAAACACATATCCAAATGCAAGATACACTAGGACTGTAGCTGAAGAGGGGTTGTGGAATATAGACATTCATATATGTTCGACGCTCGAAGCACTAAGTCGAGCGCTTGAGATTTCGATCGCATGAGAGTCTAAGTATAGAATATAGGCATTAAAATTTATTTAAACATTTGATAATGGAATAAATTAAAATGAAATTTTTGACTTAAGTATATTCTCAGTTTATGGCGCTGGACCCAGGATATTACTACTGCTTGAGATACTGAGTCGAGCGCTCGAGACACTAACTCGAAAGCTAGAGATACTGTTCTTTCTTGAGATCCTGTGTTTTACTTTGACAAATAAAGTGCCGACTGCTCGGGACACCACTATTGTTGGAGGTACTGAGTTTACCGCGCAAGATACTATGTCGACTGTTTGGCGCGCAGATATTGGGTTGCCCGGGCAAGATACTAAATCGACTGCTCATGATACTACTGTTGTCTGAAATATTAGGTTAAACAGCTCGAGATATCTCGTAACCTGCCGGGGATCAAACTATAATTGCTTGAGACACTGAGTCGACGATTCGAAATGCTAGCTTACTCGAGCACTTTCCCGAATACACTTTCCCGAATACTACCATTATTTGAAATATTGAGTCACTCCGGAAACCAACTCGATAATGTATCATGTCATACCCTAATTACATCTTCAATATAGATAACATTGACACTGAATTATCACTAACGAAAGCACTCCTTTATGAATGATGTGATAATCATTTTATAGCGGTGGCGACATTATGGTATCATCATTGACAATATGCATGCAGCAGTTGGACTCACGTTCACCCTTTTTTGTGTACATTTTCACTTTTACAACAGCTGGTCCTTTGCAACAGGATAGTCAGCAAAATTCTTGATGAATCTTTCCCTTACGGATTTGTCACTTCATAGTCCTTTATTAATCATTTTTATATTCCTAGATAGCGGAATTAAAGGGGTATTCATGGCGGATTTATAGGGGGTCCCCCTTTTTTCGCCACAAATTTAGAAGACATGATAAGATTGAAAACATTCAAGTAATAAGAATAAAACTCAAGATTTGGCACCCAAACTATCTGAGTATTTTGGTTAATACTTGACTTTAACATGTGCCCCCCCCCCTGCCTTTTTCGGAAAATCCTGGATTCGGCACTGGGTAGATCCCTTACTAAATTATTTATTTATTTATTTTATTTTATTTTTATTTTTATTTTTATTTTATTTTATTTATTTATTTATTTATTTATTTATTTATTTTTTTTTTTTGCTCCAAAAGTGAAACTGAAGGGGCATGAGGGGGCTTCATCTGTATTAAACTAAATTTTATCCTGATACCTACAGAATTTGACACAAATCTGGTCATATTTTCCCAACTTTTGAACCCCCCCCTTTTTTTTTAAATAAAACCCTACATCTGCTATCATTCTCCTTGGTCCATCCACCTAGTCCTACACATTGATTACTACTATAACATTATAAACACAGGCTTGGCAGTAAATTCATGTCACAGCTTCAGTTTGGGCTTGGCTTTCAGCTATCAATACTTCACTTCGGCTTACATATCGTACAATAGTTCGATACTGGAGAGCTCAATAGCCAAATATCCCTTCCTACATTTCATACCACTGAGCCGGTTTCCAATACAGAAACTTCTCATTGTGTATATATTATCGTTTAATGAAGGAATCTCTAAATACAAGATAATTCAGGCGCGTAACTACATGTAATAAGATTGTGAGGATGTTACGGTGCGATCGAGACATCTGTGGCTATCAAGTCAACCCCCACTCCACCCTCTCATATGATCAGGGACATAGATAACTGGGGATTTGATTTTGTTATAGCGAAGGCGTCAAAAAAGACGAATGATAAGAAATAAAAATCGTATCTTGTCACAATGAATTTCTTTTATCTACTTAATCTGACAGGAGACTTTGTTGAAGTCAGTGACGGATTCGGTGGTGCGTGTAAATTTATAGGCAGTGATCTAACATTTTACTGAAAATTTTGATTTACTGTTATCATCCTTTTTAACTTTTGTATCATACGCGGCAAATTGTGTCTTTGACCCCCCCTCCCCCCAAACCTTCCCTCCCTTCGCCTTCACAACTGACGCGCTGGTCCTGGTGGCACTCAAAGTAATGTGTATACATATATATTGTACTTCTTATTGTCATTCAGATAAGTTCATGTCAAATTTAAACGTAGTTATAGTCAAATTAATAACTGATTATTCTTGCGAATAAAAAGTACAAAAATACGCATTTAGACACAGGAGGCGGAGAGCAGAGCCCCCATCTAACGTGTTAGGATTTATACATGTATAGATATATGAGTGCATACGGGTCTTGAATGGCTGAAAGACAGGATATATACTCTTCAATCCCTAACCCCCCCCCCCCCTTTTCCCTTCATCAACATACACACTAACCCGATGGTCGAAAATAAATACTTTTGTCAAATTAAAATAGCACTTAGGAAATTACAATCCATGCCCCATGGCTGGTCACAAAGGTGTGCCGTCAATGTACAGTATACTTTGAATATATAAAAGATTTTATGTAGAATGAGTGGGTGCATATAAACATAGCAGTATGTAATTTACCGAGAGAACATGTGTGTTCAGCAGTGGCACACAAAAGGGTATACTGCTGAAAAGTCGATAGCAAGGAAGCAGTGAACACCGGAAAATAATTCATTAGACATAGTAAATTCAATCAGAAGAAACACTCCCTTATCAAAGCGATGAATAAAACATCAAAGCGGAAAATGATGCCATATCGATTGATCATATACATGTCCAATACTGTATTCATGAATGGGCGAGTAAAATCAATAATCCATTAGAGTAAAATGTTCTCACGCTGTATTGTTTACTTCCGGCATATGATACACTGCTGCCTCCATATACGGTGAGAGGCGGGGCTTAAATGAATGGCGGAGGATAATTAGAAAATGACGTTATATAAGAATTTCTTTAAAAAGAACCATCGATTCTTAAAATATCATATATGCATTTTCAAATTTACGATGTTAAGAAAATACTTCAACATAGCAAAGTATCATTCATGCACTATCGATTGTTTGCAGAGTCGAATTAGAACTATTTTGCGCGGAATAACCACAAGGTGGCGTAAATCGTACAACTCGTATCTGATTGGTCAATGATAATTACACAGTCGGAAATGAAAAATTCCATTCATTACTTTAGTTGAATGAAGTAGTTTAACGAAGGCTGTTTAGACGAACTGAAGCTTACAAATCATGGAGCAAATCGCAACAGAAAGCTTAGCGGATATTATTCTTCACAATTTATTCATTACAGAAAAACTTTTATTAGTAGATACTAGACCATATATTTCGCACAACGAAGAACATATCAAAGGAGCAAGCAATATGTACTGTCCTCCGATACTGAAACGACGGTTCGCTAAAGGGGGAAGTGTGCACCTTGAAAGTATGTTAAGTGCAGATACCAAAAGCAAGCTTCTCAATGGATACTATGATCAAATTGTACTTTATGACGATGGTGGGAATTTTGGAGAAAATGGGGATTTGTATGTTGTTTGGAAATGCATGGTGCATTTAGGAGTGGGCGATCTCTGCAAAGTGTTGGAAGGTGAGTAGCTTTAGAAATAAGGTTTTCTTTTTTCACTTTATTTATGTATTGATTTGCATTTTTATTGATAACAAGAAAATACAGCAAAGAAATCAATTGGAATATGCAGAAGAGAAAATGTTCTGTTGCATATTTCGTGTCAAAAAGCATATCTATACATGGTATTTTAAAACATGAATATCGATCTCTAAATACATTAATTTTAAAATGAATGGAAATTTATAAAACTAGAGTGTTTTCATTTGTTTTAGCAACTTTAAACAAAATATAGATAAATATTCGTTTTAAATGATTCCCCGATTCACAAACGTGTAAAATATCTATTCTCTCAAATTCAATGAAATCAAATTCAGTTGCATAATCAGACCATTTTGAAAGAGGGTGTGGATTTGATGCTCAAAGAATATATATATATATATATATATATATATATATATATATATATATATATATATATATATATATATATATATATATATATAATTTCTGGAGAAATAGAAGTGGAGAGGAGGGGGACGGGGTACCTCTCCTTAAACTTCATTAGATATAACATATGTACATGTATATCCATTTTGAGATATTATGACTCTTACATGAGGTCAGTTTGAAGTGTGTCCGATCTTGTGTGATATATCACGACCTCATTCTTAAGTCAGACTTCGAGGCATTGTGCATGAGAAACATCGCCCACACAAGGTGGGATAACAATAAAGACCGTGTATAGCTTGAAATACGACAGGAAACGTTAACTTTCAGCGTGACAGACCTGCTGATCCACTGCCTAATGACATGATAACAATATAAATATACACCACAAACAGTGCATATGTAACGAAAAACTCTTCCTTCATTCGCAGATCCAGGAGAAAGTTGCACAGTTTTCATTGTAAAAAGAAATGTCATTCGTGGGTCTGGACCCCACCCCCTCCCTTTGAAAATAAGTAGTAATAAAATAAGGTTGATAACGAATCATTTTTCTAATTGTTGGATGTATATTTCTGCGACATTTCAATAGAGTGTACGTATGCGTATAAGCAGAGACGTATATATCTAAAGATATCTATAGGTATATACGTCCCTGGTATAAGTACATGTATTTTGAGCATCTCAAAATGTGTGGAAGTTGATAATATTCAAAGTGGGAGTTGGGATGGGTTAAGACATTTTCTTAGTGGTGGTTTATGACGCTGGTGGAGGTGGTGGTGGTGGTATCATTATTTTCAACATTATTGCTGTGCTAGACGTAAGCGTTCCGAAAGTCAAAACATTTGTGTCGGCGGTAGAACAGCTTACAAGGAGAGCTTTTCATGCGAGTGCTGCACGGTACGGGGTTGAATCGGCGCTTGAGTTGCGATGCAAGTGATCCAAGTTCGATTAATGAATTACCACACTTCGCGGTACAAAATGTGTACTATTAACCTATGGTAAAAAGATAGAAAATGGTTAATATAAAGTGTCAATAAACCACGACTTTTATCTTACCAGCGGCGGATCAAAAAGTCAGTGAGTGGAATATTTAATACAGTTGCGAGATTAGTTGGGAATTTGTTTTTCTTCAGTATTTTGATAAAATTATATGGGAACGTGGCTACTAATGAGAAACAGGAGGTGGGGAGGGGGCAGCCGACAGTACCAATGCCTTTAAGAATAATGTCACAGAAGAAATTTAACCTGCGTTCTGATCACAGAGACAGATGATATAGGATTTATCTCCTATCCTACACACTTTTCATTTGCTTAATATTGTTCACATACAAGAATTTCTCAGAATTTCCTACCATTCCCAACCCTGGGTCCAATTTTACTATTTCTACGTATAAGTCAACTACAAGTTTTTAAAATACATAGAAATTAACCAGTACGAAACATCGACAGTAAAAGTAACTGAATTAATTGCACATGACATTCAAATTAAGCCGTGTATTGTTGATTACATGTAAATCCAGCCCTGTTAATTTCTGCTTTGTTTCCAAGACTGTTTAATTCACGTAGAGTTAGCATCTGCTAGAGTTCAAGCTTTGAATGTCATTAAACTTGTGCCATGCCCCCACACCTGGGCACTTGATAAAAGGGCCTTTCATATGTCAATTCAGTCATATAAATATACGACTGACGCTTAAAAAAATAGCATTTTCATCAACACCAGGATCCTCGTTATAGTTGTGCACTGAGCAAGATTTGAACCCGTGATCTTCCAATAATTGCGAGTCTGACTCGCTAACCACTCGGCTGCACCGCATTTTCCCGGTCTAATCAGATTAGAGACTCGAGGGTACTACGCGAATGACTTCATTCAATCCTTTGCTAACGGGGCAGATTACAACTATTCTAAGTATTGATCAATTCTTTTTTCAACATATCCTGTGTCAATACTACTAAATTCAAAATTTATGAAAGACATTAAATTCATCGGAAATTTTGAGTGTTTTATTCAAACATAAGAGGATTTCTCAAATGTGTTTCCGTTAATTAATCCGAACTGGGGAAGCCTTTCCCGGAAATCAGCTTCACGGGGAACAATTCACAGGGGTTTGTACATCTGCCAAAGTAATCAATTGTACATCCGTTGTTAAGGCGATAATTGGTCATAAATTAGTTTTAGCGAGATTTTATGCGCATCCGGAAATGCGCATACAAATATCGTGAAAATGACTGATAAACATGAAAGAACGAGTAGTGTAAATTTCATTTTTTAAAGTTTTCTCCCACGCTCTGTCATGGCGTCAGATTTGTAACGGTGTTTAATATCCGTTGCCCTAGGCAACATTCAGATAAGATTACTGAAATTACAGCTCATTATGAATAATTTTATGTCTTCGGTGTTGTTTACGTAAATTTACTTGTACATAAATTAATTAAAGATAATGTATGTTAATACAAGCGCAACAGTTCTATGATATATGAGGAATGCGTATATAATTAATCTTCTTTTATCAGTCTTATATCAACAGGAAATTAAATAAGATATTTTTGTCTCGTTAATTACATTTTCTTCTTGCATAGGTTAGTCGGTCTGGATGGGATTTTATTATTGTTATTAGAATAGGTAGGAAAGAATGTTGCACTTTTGACTGGTTGATTAAAGTGAATTTCATTACATGCAGTTTTACGATTTGAAGGGAGTGACCTCGGACCAGTGTTTTTTTTTTATACTATTTTTTTTCCTTCTGTTTTTACAAGTATAGCATCAATAGGAAAATTCCTTTTGTTTTCATCTGTATTTTTTTTTAATCCTCTATTTTTTTTAAATTTCATTTCCATGTAAAAAAAAGTCCGTGTTTATCATTGTATACACCAACAGGAAACTATTTCATTATTTTTACATCACGTACTTTAGGTTTGTCAAATTGCTGTACTTGTATAAATGTCACTCATCAACTCGACGATTGAGATAACGGATTCCTCATACATGTATTTGTTTCAGTACATGCGACATTTTCGTCATTTGTTGACTTTGACGCATCATACATGTATTTATATGTCACAATAAGGATACATATAACCTTTCTGCCAATAACCAACCATGCTTTTGGGGGCTTTGGTATACATTATCACGTTCAGTTTTCAATCTATTAGTGAACATTTTAAGGAGTGTTGTTGCACTATCCAACAGACTTTTAAAATTCTTTCTTTCGTTTTCTTCATTCTCCTTTTTCTTTCTTTTTTTTCACTTTATTTCTTTATTCATATAATAATTTCTTTTGTTTCTTTCATTCTTTCACTTTCTTTATTCATACAATATTTATTTTTTTTATTTCTTTCACTTTCTTTCTTTATTCATACAATCATCTCTTTTTTTTTCTTTCTTTACTCCGACAACCTTTTCTTTTCTTCCTTTCTTTCTTTCTCTCTATTTCTCCATCCATTCACTTACTTGCTTCATCACACATACAAGCTTGATGTAACCTCATCCATACACCACTTCAATTTGACATGTGACAAATATATCTACTACTGAAGCTCATATTTATACAATTTTCTTTTTTATTTTGAAGGTGGCTATACCCTCTTTCGGACCAAGTATCCACATATGTGTACTAAATCTGGATCCGACACCAAAATCTGCCATAATTACCCCACGAATATGCTAACCAGATCCAATTCGACTCACGTAAGTTTTTCTTGCGGGCATGAAAAAAAAGTATAAATGGTGATGTACAGGAAAATTTTTAATTTAATAAGGAAATATTGCTTTAGATTTTCCTGAGTAATACTGCATGTATAATCTTGTAAGATGGACGAATTCGAGAGGATGTAGCACAGTGAATAGTGCGCTCGGCTCGGGGCCGAGTAGTCATGGGATTGAGCCCTGTCGTCGCACCTCAACAGCTGTCCCACGTCCATGTAGACGTTGATGATCTCTCACTGCTTTTGTGCTTGGGATAGGTCCGTTGTAAAGGTCAAAATGTTTGTTCATGTACACTGCATAGGACAGGCAAATGCTGTCACCAATAATAATTTTGACGTGATTTGCATTAATAAACAAAGCTGATGAATTTTATCAATCTATGTTCAAGTTGGTGACGTGGTGTTTGGTAGACCTTGGATGTTTTGAAAGAAATAAGAGAGAGAGAGAGAGAGAGAGAGAGAGAGAGAGAGAGATTGTAATAAAATCACTTCTAATTTATTGAAGACAGTTTTCTAAATCTTTTGTATCTGACAAAATATTTTGATTTGTTTAGAATTTAATTATTTCATTATTGATAAACCTTTAGGGAAAGAAAAATAAAATCTATATTTTACATTGTCTTTTTATAATTGCTAAAGTTAAAAATATATATACGTGTATGTGTGCATAACACGTTTGTTCTTTGTTTAGGTTGAACCTGTAGAGATTCTACCCCATCTGTTCATCGGCAACGCAACAAGCGCCACCAGCCTAACGGATCTGAAGCAAAGGGGAATAACTGCAATTCTGAATGTCTCGTCATGTGACAACCATTTCATCACGGAGTTACGTTACAAGAACATTACGGTTGACGACAACCATTCCACTGAGCTATCACTGTGGTTCTGGGAGGCCATACAGTTTATAGGTAAGTTGTCTTTTCTATAAATTTTCTTGTTAAATGTCTGAATATATGCTCAACTACATGTACACCGTATACATTAGTAGTCTTCATTCATTCACAGTTAAATGCAATGACTGCCTATCTGGCTCCTACACTGGATCACTCCGTCCTTTCCCTTTTTCAAGCGCTCAACGAATAAAGATCATTCAGTCATATTCTGGTTCTCGAGAAGTCTTGTAGCGGAGCGCAAGGCATTATATATATATATATATATATATATATATATATATATATATATATATATATATATATATATATATATATATATATATGACAAGAATACCTCAGTCACAATTTCAAAGAAAACGATTTTAAAGAACGCAATTCTACGCAACTTCCAGTTCCGTTTAATAATCATAATTTTTTAATATATTCAAAACCAGACGGATAACTGTGTTTGTTTAGATTATGTTAAAGTAATTTTCGTGCTTCCTTTGCTACGTTGAGATATTTATATATTTTTTCCTCTTTATTCCAAAGATGAAGTTCACGCACAGGGAGGTAAAACCTTAGTACACTGCCAAGCCGGTATCAGTAGGTCCGCCACCATTTGTCTGGCATACGTCATGCAACACAATAGACTTTCCCTCGATTCAGCTTTTGAATATGTCAGAGAACGCAGAAACGAAATTTCTCCAAATGCAAGCTTCTTGCGCCAACTTCTACAGTTCGAGAAAGAGTTACAAACATCAGACCGGATGTCGACGTCATCATCAACGTCATCCCCATGCGCATTTTTTTCTGTTTCCTCTTCCTTTCCCGGATGCAGCCCTCTGGAAATGTCGTCACCATTCTCGTCTCCATTTTCCTCGCCAACGGCACTATGCAGTCCCATGCTGTCGTTTACCTGAGATGACCTCTTAAATCACGAGGAATACAACGTTTGAAGGGTACTCATACCCGACTGATTTAACCTCACCGATCATGGCTATCACAAGAGGTAAATGAGGAAAGAATTACATGCAAAACATCGTTTTTGATACATTGTTATACAGAAGCGAAAAACAACGGATGCAATTATTCAGCTGAGTGACATATCTCTCATTGAACACTTTACTAAGCATCTCTTGGCGTCTATGGGACATCAATGGATGCTGAGTGACTTGGAACCTTAAGGAGTGACTTGGAAATGCCATTATTAATTTTTCTAAGTGACACGTTATTTGATTACATCCATAACATAGGGAGTTACACAAGGTGCATCTTTTAATACATTTCAGTGTTGTTTACGTTGCGGTTGTTGGATTTTTCATTTTTATTGCATTGATTTAAAACTTCGTAATTTTACGTATTATATTGTTTATTGTTCAATTTTACATTATTGCGCATTTTGAATAATTGACTTTACCATTCTATTTCATTGTCTTTGGATTTGTAATTTGATAGGATTGTAATTGTAATTTCTACTATGTTGTCAAATCTACCTCCTTTCGCTTTCTGTTCACATCTAGAAAATTTCGTAAATAGTCATTAGTCAAATTTCGTATTTTGAGACGTTCCATCACTTTCTGGGTCGTTTGCTGAAAGCGAATGAACATATCAAAATACCTACTCCGTGTGTCTGCGGAGAAATATGTACGTAATACATGTAATTATTAAGATATTGAATAAAATGTAACAAATTATGGATAGAGCAAACAATTTGTAGTGATGGGGCGTTGTCCCTCTTACAACAAAGAAGTGTTTTCAAATTCTTGATAACTTGATTCCAGACCTTTTTTTTCCATGAATTTACATGCAATTTAAAATATTGAAGTTTTGAAAAATAAATCGATAATTCATCCATAATTCACCTTTAGAACTTGAAATGGTGGAATAGAATAAAATTTGTATACTTTCTAGACTTTGATATCAATAAAATTCCTTTTTGTATATATCATAAGCATAACAAATTTTGTCATTCTTTGTTAGCCGATATTTTCTTCTTCTCTCTTACATGAATTTGTTGTTGTTGTTGTTACTTTAATAAATTTATAGAAGAAATACAAGTTTAAAACATGAAAATATTTGTTGTACCTCATGTGAACAAGTGACAACTGTCAAAAATTGTGACTGCGTGTAATATACAGTTTATTGGTTTTATATGTTTTATACACCCTAACCCCCCCCCCCCCCCCCACCCTCAAGCCGGCGTGGCCTAGTGGTATCGCACAGGACTCCTAATCGGGAGGCCGGGGTTTGAGTCCCGCTCTGGTCATGCCGGTGTCCTGTCTCTCGGATGAGACAGTAAAATCCGAGGCCCCGTCGTCGTAGAATGCATTGCACGTTTTTGAACCCTCGCTGCTTCGGGTGGGTCCGTTGTAAAGGTCAAACATCAGGCAGAAGCCGTCACCATATACGTGAAATATCCGTGGTGTGACGTAAAACAAAAATCAATCAAAAATCCCCCTCCCCCCCCCAAAAAAAAACCAAACAAAAACAAAAAACCCAAAAACAAAACAAAACCAAAAAACAAAAACAAAACAATCGATGTCATGATTGGCTGATGAGGATTTTCTTCACGTTCAATAATTTTTCAGTGAGACCGTAACATGAAAACCAATTGTCAACCCGTATCTGTTGAACGTAATGGCACAGCACGACAAGCGAATACGGATCACCTGCATTGCAACGCAAGCCAAGTGCTGAACATCAACCCACCCCCACCCCCCCTTCCGACCTCATTCTTTAATACACTTAAAGTCAGATTACTGAGGATTTTCACTTCGAAATCTTCATATACTGAAAACCTTTCCACTCCATGAAGTCATGTCCATGTCGATGACAAGAAGGTCAATGGTTTTTTTTAGAATACATATACTATAATATCAACAATGAACTTCCTTCCCTTGTAGAGGAAAGAACCTACTTTACATAATACACTTTACCAAAAAGAGAAATGTTTGTTAAGTATTTAATGGTGAAAGGGACACTATGTGTGTATATATACATTTCCGCTGATCTTATCGCACAGCGACCCCCTTATCGCACGGTTTAGCCTTTATTTAAACAAGGGTCGACGTCCGCAAAATAAAACAGCCGTGTCACGATTTACAATTTTAGTCCACAACGGCCATCAATCCTCCATTCACAGATTTGTTATCAAAACGAAGGAATATATTTATCACTGGAGATTTCTTGATAATAAGTACATCATTCATATATACCATACGCCCAATGACCGAGCTGCGTGAAAGGATCTAACAGCTTAGATAGTAGGGGAATGAAAGCTAAAATATTAACTTAATTTACAAAAGAAAGAGATAATTTCTGAAAAAGTATTAAACGATTTTTGGATAGGGTAATATGATTTCACAAGAGAGTTTTGTTCCAATCCGTAACTGTCGCTGCAAGTAACACAAAGTTTGAAATCATATCACTCAATACTCTTCCTTTGAAAATCAGTTCCTTGTTCATAGTAGCAGATTGCACTGCAAGAAATTTCAAGCGATAATTTCAAACCTATAACCTCGAGTCAGAGACTTGTTCTTTATTATTTTCAATCAGCGATCAAAACCTATTCGTCTCTAACCGAGTTCGTACTTCAAATTTTGCAGTCACATGTCCTTGCGGAATTCATGGTGTCTGAGAACCGACACCTTCCAAATGTTCAAAGACCCCTTATACTCTCTCTCTCTCTCTTAATGTTCATTATGTTTATTCATAATGTCTGCGCTTCAAAATCTTGTAAGCCTTATCTAACTTTACAGAACACATGAGGATCGATATCCTACGAAAGTGCAAAGTCCTCGAGTACAAGGCATATCCAGATGTAGCATGTTCTTCTTTTGTGTCCTTCAAATTCATTCATAAACCACACCGGCAGATGGTCAGATCATTCAGTACACCATTGAAGGGCTAGGCCAAATCCATTTCCAGGGTGACATTGTGATAAATAACATCCGAGATACAAAAGATCAATCGATACACAACTGTGATACTTTATAGGGGAATACCGGTAGCTACATGCAACCGTGGGAGTTGATTAGGGGGCGCCACCAGCTGTCACTAATATGGTGGTCTATATTAAATTGTTTTTGTATTATATGGTATGCCCCTACTGAGATTTGTTTTAAAAAATAGGTGGAGGGTTGTGATTAGCCATGTCAGTGATGTGATAAACAGCTGGTAAGGTAAATTTAATTCATATATCCATTTCGTTGTTGTTTGAAAGAAAAAAGAGAAGTTATTGGCTCAGTTATGTGGCAGAAGTCACCAGGGAGCTATACAATACATGAATATAAATAATATACTGGAACATACAACACATTACAAAAATATTTGATTGTAGTGCAATTACGATACCGACTTAGAACGGTCATTTAATTTGACAAAAGCCTAACAAATGGTGTGGTTAACCGGTTTACGGGCCCTCGTTTTACGTCACACCACGAGTATTCCACTTACAGGCTGACATCTACCTGACGCAGCACATTAAGATTTAGACCTATACAACGGGCTCACCCAATGCAATGAGGGATCTTTTAACATGCTACGTCTACCGTGACACGGGACCTCGGTTTTTACTGTCTCAGTCTCATCCGAAAGACCGGACGCCGACGGCACTCAAACCCGGGACCTATCTACGCTGTCTTCATACGTACGTACGTACCTACCTACAAACATACATACATACGCCATTTTGGAGTTGAAGCTGGAGTTTTTGCTTCATATTCATACCAAACATTTTAACATTGTACAATTGCTTTAGTATTGCATATAATCGCAATAATTCACGAAGCATCCTTCGTTTGGAGAAATCCCTTACATGATATGGTTGATTTATGCATAAATTTTGTCATATATACCTCCAAGATGGCGGAAAAGGGAAGTAACTCCCGTTAGCTCTTATGCATTCGAAAACTCTCTATATCTTTGTTATTGTTAATCGATATACTACCGGATTAGTTCACCAATAGTATGACCGTCAATTTTAACAGCGGAGGATACTGGAGTTTCTGGGAGGATGACTTCGGTTGGGTTTATTTGCTTGTTTAATGTTTTACGTGACACCAAGATAATTTCCATGGTGACAGCAGCTGCCTTATGCAAAGAATTTTATACATATGCAAAAACTCAACCTGACACGGAACCTCGTATTCACAATGTCATTTGAAAGACAAAACTCCGACCAGCTGTGGGTGGGAATCGAACCTATGGTCTCTTAGCTTCGAGCGAACCACGTTGCTGATTGAACTACATGAATTCCCATCGAAAGTTTAACGGACAGGCATTCCCACTTGGTCTTAGAGAGACCAAATCCAGATCTGATTTCATGTACAGTTAATAATGGTGGAGCAAACGAAGCTCAATAGTTAAGGTGCTTGGCTCCGGTGGTTCCACGATGTCCTGTCTATGCATCAGACAGTAAAATCAAAGGTTTGTGATCTGGGTGGATCTGTTGAAAAGGTATTTTGGGACATTATTTTTGCGATGAATCATTTTCTTTCATTCTAAATCAAGATTATTTCATTTATATGGCAGTAGTAATCTTTAGTTGGTGGAGCAAACTGGACTGCGGTACCCAGGAGCCACAGCATTCGGATAATACACTGGAGGACTTTCTAGTCGATGGAAAATCGAACCAGACGACAGAGCTGAGAGGTGGTATTAAGTTCCAGTGCATTAAGTCACCATGCGCCCTTCCTCACTTTCTCTCTTGTTCTTTCAAAGGGAACATTCTTCCACCGCAAGCTTTATAGGGTACACGCATCACAAATATATTTGAAGTTTATGATGGGAAAATTGACCAATTTCACCTCCGCTAGAGTTTGTAGTTCGTCCAGAATATCAGACCCAAGTATTGGACATTCCGGGGTAGTAGCCACTTTAATACATATCAACGATCTACTCCCCATACAATCGAAGTGATTTTAGCCATTTCAATATTGTCGCAGTGTTTACCACCATGCAGGGTATGTCTTTGATTATTGTGGTGTACTAGGAAGTCAAAACTCACTTCTAATGTAGATCACAACGGAGGTGTTTCAAGTCACGTAGCCGCTGAAGTAGAAGTCCTGCAGCCACATCAGCGTCGAGTTAATGATGAACGACTTTCCTAAATTTGAGCTCATGCCTTTGTTCTATTGAAAATAATGTTTAGAATTTTTTTAAACAAGTGTTAATTTGATTATTTAACAAGGCCACACCAAAATTATTTCACATGATAGTGGTTTTACATTGTTAATAATTACATATATATGCCACGAACCAATCTGAGGTAGTAAGGGTTCATTCCTATGTAAGAGATATGGGACCTCAATTTTTATGTCTCATCCTGAAAAACAGAACATCGACCAGACTTTGGCAGGAACCGCAGATTTTGCCATCCAGAATATCTGGTCACATGACAAAAATCAGCAAAACATTATGTCTTACCTGAGCAAACGACGGAAAACGTATCAAAATAAGCACACACGGATCATGGGATCGACCGGGTCCGAACCCCTGTTCAAGATTTGGCAAAAATTACATTTTAGCGTAATTTTTGTTATATATTAGGTAAATTTCAGTGGAATCCCTTTAAAAAAAATTAAACTTCATTTATTTTACGATTAAGGAACAAGTTAACAACTTATATAAATTTTGTTCGTCGGCACGGATTTTGGCCTAAGGGTGTCGTCTGTGTGGGAGGAAACCGGAGTACCCGGAGAAAACCCACGAAGCCAGGTTGGTGATATCCTCACCATCTCACGTACCACACCGGGAATCGAACCCGGGTCGCATTGGTGAGAAGCAAGCGCGTTACCGACTGCGCTACCTGGCCCCAGAAGTATGTGTGGGACGGACACCTTCCCATTATTTATGGATAAACGCCAATAAAGATGAATGAGAGTCAAAAAATAGCTCTGTACAGATGACAATTGAATGAAATACGAATGTCAGATAAATCAGTTGGAAACGATATTCATATATATTCTCTATGTATAGGAATAAGTGTACTGCTCCCATGGGCCCCCGATGGTCGAATGGACTATAGCCACAACGCATGCACCAGATAAATAAATAAGGAGCCGATATGAAATAACAGGCAATAAATAAATAAATACTGCCATATTGTCCGAATTGGGTTCATTCTAAAATGCTGAGATGATCCAGACAAGTGATTTTTGCACTCCTCGGGATTTATCTCAAGTTTCTAAATAAAATGTCAGGTTTTACTTTTTATATTTACTTGGGGTGGTAAATACAAAACTTAAAACATTACAACTACCGGTATCTAATTTTTCGATCTTTTGTTTTACTAGGATTATTGCCTAAATTGAGAAACGATTAAAGCTGTATACCCTATGTTCGCTAGTACGGTGCAAATTATAGGTTAATTTATTATATATTGTTTTGATTATATATATAAGCCTAAAATATATTTCCAAAAAGGACCCTTGCAAATGTTGTAATAAGATTCGTTGTATTAAGTGAGATATGGCTGTCTAAAACGCGATGTTTCTAAACAGAATGTTTACAACCAACTTATCACGTGATCTAATTCGGAAGCCGCAGCATAATGGACATTGATGGAGGGCAAGGTAAATAAACTTGACGAGTAACTTTAAAAATCTGCATTCAAGTCTGCTAAAGTTAGTATTTACTGAAATCGTTTTCTTTTGGAGTCTCCCTTTATCGTCTTTGTTTTGATTAAAATGCGCATGCGCGAAGTCAGATTATGGTTGTATTTATGGAATACCCACTTTATTTACGAAGTATTTTCTTATCACCTTGATATCTTTGATGGTTTGAAGCAACAGAAAATGTTATTATGCAAAGTTAATAACTTCAACCATACGAGAAAAATACAGTTTTTGTTTTACATGCCCTAATTTTTGAAATTATACCGAACTGTAGGGTATACAACTTTAAGAATATTTCATCTATGTAGGCTTCTCCACTGAATTCAAATGTTTTTATTCATATATTTACAATAATATTAGAAATATATGATTGGAAACTTGCACTATCGTTTACGATAAATCCAAGGTGATATCTCATTATACATTCGGAATATTTCGGATCCTTTCTCATTAAAAAAAAGTCTGAGCACTATGTAAAACTCGAAGCGGACGCGCATTTATTATCATGGTATACTATAAAGCTGTTAAACAAATGAACCAAAATTTCCCCGTTTTATATGCCATGAACTATAAAACCATCCACCATCATCTTTTATATTTATTCAGAAGCTGACAGGGTTACACTAAAATCAATTTTTCATGAAAGAAAGACGCACCGCCAAGAGTGCATCATATGGGAGCAAGAAACTATGGGAACAAATAGAAATAAGACAAAATCGTAGGAAACACATGAAATAGCATATGGTACGATGTCTAGCATATATAATAGGCTGTTTTCTGCTGCAAAAACAGTACGGTAAGAATTGTTTCGTTGTAAAATTGAGAAATGCAATAGATAATGAACTTATGTGTACGAGACTCGAGTAAACTCATCTGTGCAAGCTTTGAGGCAAACAAGGACGCCATACCGAACCCTCCATTTTGGCATAAACCTTGGTTAATTAACAGGCGCGGATGCAGCAATTTTCGAATATTTAGTCCCTATCTTTTGGTGGTAAAATTCAACAAGGAAAGAATAGGCAAGTTCTGGCGTCAAAATAGTAAAAAGTTATTTTTTTTGGTAAAATGTTTCATCAAAGCTAAGGGATATTACAATCAAAGTAACCCACTCCTCTATGGATCCATCCATGACATACTCAGAACGGAAACAAAACTCTGCTGATCAAAACTATATCTTTCAGTTAGTTGCAACGTAGTTTCATATGAAATTCCTTTATCGACATACAAGCTATATTATACAACACTTGTTCGACAAAGAAAAAACAACCACGTTGATTTCAACAAACAAAGCGTTTTAAAACATTTTAAAAGAAACAATCCAAAACATCAGTATTTATTTAGATCGTTTAAAAAGAGTTGATTTAAGCATTACCAAACTGAAAGACAAAGCATTTTGAATACGCTTTATTAGAAGATACCGTAATATTAAAACGTTTTTGCTAAGACGCATTTCAAATTCTACTAAAATTCACTCAAATTCCTAACATTCAGTCATTTCGAAAAAGTTGCAGTATAATCTCAGCAGAAAGATGCACTCTGTTTTCAAACAAGCTATTCCAAATATATCATCGCAATAATATTGTCAATGGCCCTTCATCTTTGATATCAGTTAAAAGGCGGTTTATAATGGTATGTTACAAGTTACTGCCACTGAGTTCTTAAAAGCTATGTCAGTTTCATGATATGTTACCTCATGTCGGTGACATGGAACGGTACTAATCATGATGTTGCCATTATCTGTCATGAAGTGTTACTTCTCATGCAAGTGCCAAGGAGTGCTACATGGCATGTCACGATCAATGTATTGTAAGTCATATCACTGTCATGGTGTATTACAATTCATGTTTATTTTTTTTTTTTTTTTTTTGGTTTACCTGTCATGTCACTGTCGCGGACTCATCAGGCATGGCACTGCCACGAATTGTTCCATGTATGTTAAAATCAAGAAGTGATACACGTAATGTCACTGTCATGGTTTGTTACCTGTGATGTCAGTACGACTAAGTGTTACAACTAGTGTCATTGTCATGAAGTACTGCCAGTCAAGTGTTTAGTTTTATATCATTGCTATGGTAAGTTTTGTAATAGTCTTGTCACTGCAACAAGTCCAGAAGAGGTCAGTCGCGAATTCTCGCCCGCCCCCTCCTTTCCGCCAAATATTTACCAGTAAAAACCCAGATTTAGCACAAAAAAATGGCTGAGTAGTTCGACTAATACACATGTGCCCCCCCCCCTTTTTCGGAACTCCAGGATCCGCCACTGCAGGTACATGTTAATATTCGTCTCACTAACGTGGAGGGTTTCCGGTCATGTAACTGCTATGAAGTTTCACCAGTTGCCGTCAGACTTTGCGGCTGGAATGCAATTGCTAACATTTGATCACTAGACATGTTCAGTTTATCCAATGTACTATTAGCATATTTCTGATTTCCGAAAGTACACCTGTATTTACCATTCTTGTGCCTAACTACAAGCATGTACCTCTAATCGACTTGTTGATATGGTTACGTTTTCAGCTACAAGATTACCCCCGATCAAATTTTCAGCGCAGAGCAAACATAATTCGTGTTCGGCACATTTTCTTTTCTAAATTGTCATGATTACATCATTATTTCGGTTAAAACATATGACGTCATGTTAACCCTAAGCTTTCTCTAAAATTTTAAACACTTATCGGACTCCATACTGACGGTGATTTGTTCACGCTGTACATACGATTTCAAACTTGAGGTTTTTCTTCATATAGATGTAAGGAGTATCGTCCAAAATACGAAAAGCGTAGTAATCAGTGGCGGATTTAGAAGGGTGGCCCCCTTTTCGTCACATATTTACTAGTAAAAATCCAGATTTGGCACCAAAAATGACCTAGTGGTTTGGCTCATATACATGTGCCCCCCCCCCCCTCTCCTTTTTCAGAAATCCTGGGCCCGCCACTGGTAATCGTGTGTTATCAGTCATGCCGCTACCATGGTGAATTACCACTCAAGTCAGTGCAATCGAGTGCTCCCATTCATGGAACTGCCACCGGTTGTTACCAGTTATGACACTGTCATAATATATTACCGATCATGTCACTTCAATGGAGTGTCACTGTCATGGAGGTTTCTAATCTTGAAATGAAACCACTCTTGTCACTGTCATGGATTGTTATCAATGATGACACTACCAAGTGTTGTGAATGAATATACACCTGTCTATGGTGAGTTACCACTTATATCAGTGTCATGGCGTGTTAACAGTCATGACACTGCCATAGGATGTTAGCTTTCATGTCTGTGACATAGATGGTCATTTGTCACGTCATTGCCATGCTGATTCCTCCACACTGTATTGGAAGTCATGTCATTATCATGAAGTGTCACATTGTCATGAAGTTTTACAACTCCACGTCTATAACCAATCACATCAATACCATAGTTTGTAACTAGTCATGTTACGGTCAATAAAATGCTTCAATTTCAATTACTTAACAAAATTATCACCAGTAAGACCATTCTGTCAAAATCGATTTTAATTTTCATGATCATACTTTAAAAGAGAAAACAAAAAAGAAATGCATCTATACCTTTCATCCAAAATTATTACACATACTCTTAAAATATAGGTAAGTACTATCTGTACAATTTCTTGGCTGTTATTTCTCTGTGTGATTTTATGCATTTTGGAAAGAATCGATATTTAAGCGGTGTCTCGCTTTTTTTCAGATCCAATTTTTATCATGCTGTGATATGATTTACAATGTTTTGCTTATTTTTCAGTGGAATGAATATGTTCATCTATAAAGAAAAAAAATAACCCACTGATAACGTAGGATAGACTGTCCTGTTTCCAACTTTCTTCAGAATATTATCTATATTAAACTGTGCATGAATTGTATATCTCTCTGACATTTTATTCCGTTCTTTCATTCCATTTACATCACATCGTAATAATAAAGCTTATATGGTAAGGACAGACATTGTGGCACACCAGTAATGAGATGCAGTGTCGTAAATAGTATTAAGCAGGCGTTACGTGTACATCACTTCCTCCGCGTGAGACAGAGGCTGGTACTTGCGAAAGTCTCTGATTATAATGGTTGATGACACCTTCATTGGTGATTAATCAGTGTAAGTTGCTGCTGACTTAGTAATTATCTATTAAGTATGAAGGAAGGTGATAATGAAGTAAAATGCATCTCTTATGTTCACATCTCACGTGTTATAGTCACATTGTACGACTTACCTGAAGTGGCCAGTAAGTGCTCGTAGCGACCGAGACACAAAAGGGTAATTTTACATTTCAAAACAGTCTGACCCTCCTCAAAAGAAAAAAATTATAATAAATAAAATAAAAAAAATAAAGAAATAAAAATAAAACAAGCTGTGTTTGTCAAACCCTAATGTCCCGGCGGCACCAATACCCAAAAATTATTTTTAGCGTGAATGTCATTGTCAAGATCAAAAGGTCATCGACCTTGGTGTCATTTGAAAGTGCTTCATTAGTTTAGTACGCATGTCAGATATAAAGTCTGTATCCCTCACGGTTCAAAAATTATAGCCAAGGTTAGAGTTGACAACAGACAAACAAACAAACAGGACGAAAACAATATGCGATCGATCTATCGATCCGGGGGCATAAAAAATTCCAAGATGAATCCTCTCTCAGAAAAAATTCTAGATCCGCCCCCGATTTATAATTATACATAAAGTAAAGTAAGATGAATTTCGTTAACTGAGTGATGTGCATGTAGTGCCAAATTTGAATAATATCCCTATATGGTGGCGGCACCTGTTTTGTACGTTACATAATTAACTTTCACGCATTCAGAGGACTCAACAAAAGCAGTGAGGGTGAACCGTTCATTTACATGAAATCGACCATCAAGATACGAGACCTCGGTTTTCACCTTTTACCATCTCATCCGAAAATATAGGACTCAAACAAAATTCCGGTTGGACTCCGGGCTTTTGCGGTCTCTCACTAAAAACCTTAGACCCTAAAATCACCCTTTCACCCTGAAGGTACACGTATATGTAGTGAATAGCTAACGTTTCTAACTAATTCCTTATCTACATCATTATTATTCACCAATGTGTTCAATTTTCAAATCAGAAAACGTGTTTTATTATAAAATTATACTCAACGAAACGAAAATTCATCAAAAATATTCATGCCAGTTAGAATATAACTATTAGCTTTGACTTAGTGAAGCTCTCTCTTAGTCTGTGCGATTCCCACTTAAATTTAGCTTTCGTAGCATAGCGAATTTTTGGTATTGGATTTGTCTCAAGTTTGCGTCGCCTACATACGCCTTATGTATCAATTTGTCCCTCATCTGTCACACTTTACTTTTAACTACCGTCGCAGGCGACACATGCTTCTTGAAATACAACACACTTATTATACATAAAAGATTAATTAGTGTATTTTATGAACAAGAAGATTTTCCGTTTCAACCCACACAGTACCTGGTCTGATATTATGATAATTACCAGCCATGCCCACTTTTCTATATTGGTTAATGGGCAATAGTGTATGTATACGTGATTTTCGTATTACAGAGTTATTTCCCATTGGATATGAATATAACGTCAAATAATTCCTGTTGAAGCGTCTTTTTTATTATTATTTCCCGTAATTTTACATCGGGTTTCAGGCATTCTACGTCACAAACCTACCCTGATAGTTGATATCACTATATTACGAAAAAGACTAATATATATCTAGTGCAAGAGCAAGGTAGTGTGCATACGATTCCAATCTAACGTCATTCTATCGTCATTAAAAATGGCTGAAAATTATTTCTAGGAATTAAATGTTCTATCAAGGGCCGAAGAGGGGGTATTGTAACTCCCATTTACACTCCCTTGAATCTGCTACTGATATCAGTTTCTTACATCAATGTACCGGAGTATTTTACATCACATTGATTTTTTGTTATTTTTGCACTTTTACAACTTTCAGTATCTACATACAATGGTTTGTCAGCAATGATGTTAAGGGATGCACACACGAAAACATGTGCACATGCTTTACATTTTAAAATAATTATGTCAATCCCTTTCAATTAAATTGAAGGTTTACGAGTACACGTGTATGAAAGCTAATGGTTTGGTTCTTCTATGAACCTTTAGGTTCTTTAGTAAATCTACTGAATTAGTAACAAACAAGCTATTTATATTTCTAAAATCCTTTAACCAAATACATAACTGTATTCACTGACCATGGACTCAAAATGAGAAAATCAAAATTTCGTCTAAAAATGCAGTTTAAAATTACGTATTGAGTCTACAAAACGATATCATTTGTTTAAAATGGTATTGTATGTGTAACGTGTCTGGAATCTTTATCGGAAAAAGTAAAAATTTCACATTATGTATCTTCAATATATATTTTGATCTAATTTTTGAGTTTACAACTATTACCAAGTGTTCTTTGAACAATGTTCACATGATCATCATCCTTCATGGCGGTGGATGGTTGGTGAATGAACAGCTGTTGCCCGTCTGAACTTGTGTAAAGCATGCTTGAGTCATTCTCTGTATCATCAACGTTATCATTCGAGCTTGTATCATTCAATGTTGCATCAGTTCTTTTTGTCTCTGAATCACCACAATGTACATTAGAATCTTCACATTTTGAATGTTTCATCATGTGCGTTTTGAGATGGACAGTTTGCGTAAACGTCACCCAGTATACGTTACACAGATGTCGTAGATTATTGTGCGCCGTATCTATATACCATTTCAGACTGCATTCATGCTTAAACCCCTTGCAACACACAGGACATATATTGTCTTCTCCTTAGAGTAAGTAAGCATATGGGCGTAATAAAATACTCTTTATATCGAAGCATTTACTACATTGGTCAAACATCGCATTCTGATAGAAGGTATACTTGTGTAAAGGTGTGTCCTCCTCTTTCAGGAATCCCCCATTGCAGAACTTACAATGGAACTGTTCTAGCTCAGTATGACCTCGCAGCATGCGCTGTCTCAACGTCGTTTTATTACCAAACACCTTGTTACAAACACAACATAAAACATTCACAAGTTCTACGAAATTGTTCTGAGCTACCCTCATCTTCTCCAGAAGTCGGTTCCGCAATCTGAAGGTTGTGTTACATAACTGGCAATGATATATAGCTGAACTATAGGGAAGTTGCACATGTCTTTTCAATGCTGACTTTGTTTTAAATTTCTGTCTCCATTCGTTAGGTATACATTGATTTGCCACCAATGTATCAATAGTAGCATTATGGATTTATAGTGCAATGGCATCTGCAAATATGATTGTCTTGTGACACTTACTACATGAAAAAGGATTCTGGCACTTCCCGTCTTGAGATCTTCTATCAACTTAGGCCCTGAACTCTCTTCCAAAATGTTGACAAATGCAATGTTTCTTATTCGTTTTGTCTCCCTTGAAATTCATCTTTTTTCAACGTCTTTATGTTTTTTCCCTATTTCCTTTGAAAGAAGAGTGTTAAGCTATGATTGTTATGATATGAAATGCTTTGGGGGTTTTTTTTTTGGTTGTTTCCTGTCTAAATAGAGAGCAGTGATAAGAAACTTGGCATAGACATGGAGCTGAAAACTGACTGCAGATAGTCATATTTAAATTTGATTCTTTATTTGTGAGTATGTCTTTCCCCAAAACTGAAGATTATGCACTCAACCTGTTTAAAATACAACTTTTGATTTCCACATATTAGCATATGCCGAAATGTGCAATTACAGAACTTAGTTTTCATCAGACTGATTATGCACTCAACTTCCTTCCCTATTGTACACTGAGTGCCAAAATGTTTACATGTTTATGATACATCAAAAGTGAAAGATGCAATCCCACTTGCCAAAAAAATTATTGTCAACTACATGGTGTTGGGTAAAATACTAGTGGTGGAGAAACTGAAATTCCCACAGACACTGGCAGACCTTCACTATGATAAGTAATGGAAACAAGACTTGATAGACAAGGGGCTAGCAAGATCTAGAGATGTGTTTTACCCCACTCTGTTTCAAGAGACCCATATTCAATAATAGTGATAAGAAATATTGAAAAGATTAATGAAATGTATGAAAATATAAATACATATACAGTCAAATGCGGCTGACTCTTCTTTACTCAAACATTTATGACTCAAATTTCCAATTGCATGTAAATTCAACTATATTACAAAGCCCTGATTCTTCATGTAAAAATACATCATTAACTCAACTCTGTTTAATTCAAATTGTGTTACATGGTTGTCTGAGTTCTACTTATTGCAAGTCAACTATAAGAATTCAAGAATATGTAATGAACTAACCTATTCACTATTTTAATTTCAGTAAAACCATCTGTATACATTTCAGATAGAGTACAAAAAAAAAACATTTTCTGTGTGGTTCTGACTTCTGAAACCCAAGAGAAAAGTGATTCTTCTTGGTCAGGACATCCTATGTGCCAAGCATCATGGATGTAGATTCAAACAGCATTAAGTTACAATCAAGAATATCTTTAGAAAGAACAAAGTCATATTACTTTGATCTTTGACTTTTTGATCCAAAAACAATATGAAAATCTTTTGTCTTTGGAATTCTATGTGTGAAACACCATGACTTTAGGTTGAAAACGGCATCATTTCATACTATTTCATAAAATACATTGCACACCATAGCCTAGAAATGCATACTGGAATAATGTTTTCTATAACAAGTACCACATTATTAACATAATTAAACCAAATATAAATAATGAACAAAAAATCAAAAGAACTGTTACAATATAAATTAATAACATTCTATTTTATTTTTTAAACATTCACCTTATCCTCTTAACGTTCAGCTCGATATGATCTTATGTTATTTACTTCATCATTTCATCTAACATAAAAAAGACCATACCCTTTGGGTCTTGTGGACTGTGGACTGATGCATAAGGTAGAGCAACATGTGTTCATTTAATATAAACCTTTTGTTATATCATTCTGTCCAGACTCAGAAGCAGATATCAGAGAGTAATGCAATAACTATAAATTTTAAGTGTGGACGAGTTAAATCAGTACCCATTGATTTTGTTACAGAATTATGTCATTCATAAATCTTTAAAAACTGTTAGACTTTTTACCAAATTACATCACCATCATCTATGAATCAATACTGATAAGCAACAATGGTTATATCTGGAAATAAAATTTTGATATTACATGTATTGCAATATGATTAAAACCAAATATTTATTCCTGTTTTCTATTTGTCCCATTGCGGATAAAACCTGGCAAAACCTCATAAGGGTCATGTTTTCGTGAACTCTGACTTTCAGCCAATCAGTCTATCGGCTACAAATTCCTAGGGATGAAATTAACATGCCCATTATTTATATGTTTCACTATTGGCTATGGGAAATACCGATTTCAGTGATTTGAACATCATCAAAACATGATCCCCTACGGTGTTTCGGCAGATCTTTATCTGCAATGGGACAAATAGATAAGTTGAATAAAGATCTGGTTTTAATCAGATTGGATATCACTGATGGTGAATGGGCTGATTTCCAGGAAAATCTTCTGAGTTCCTTTTGGAAGTCCTAAGTATCAAGTATGTGGCTCTTAATATTACATGTAATGCTTCATATAACAAAGAGAAGACAGAAGACATCTGACCAGGGTGTATGACACAAATCACCAGGGACATGCACATAAATCATGATAATGGTAAAATTTACACAGAAAACAGCATTACAAAATACAATAATTACCTTTCCTGATTCTTTATCTTTACTCTTTTCATGGTCATTTTCATCATTATTCATTACAGCATCTTCATCATTGTTATTATTCATTTTAGAATCATCATCATAACACCATATATCTTCATCCTAAATCATCATACAGCCATTTTCCTCTTTTTCATATTCATCTTCATCATTATTTTGATAAAATCATCTTCATTACTGGTTTTCTAATCATCTTCATCCTCAGAACAATTTTTCATTAAAGAATCTGAAAGAAACAAAATGTGCTTGTAAAACACTAATACCCATTACAATAATGATCCATAACTTAAAAAAGCAAAATTCCTTGTAAGATAACAGAATGACAGACAGAAAAAGAAAACTATATAAGCTTGCCTATCATTTGTACATAAAAGGATATATATTCATGTTATGATTTTTTATCAAATAATTCTGTATATAATACATGTATTCCTTCACAATTTACTTCAAACAAAATTTATAAAAACTTAACCTAAACTAACAAATAAGTTCGTTGTTTCAACCTTAGGAAATTAAAAAACCCCCAGAACCTCAAAGGCCTCATGCAGTCCGGAGAAAATTTCTATACATTTCAATATTATATACTCACACAAGCTCAAATTATTGAAACTCGAAAAAACCCACAAAATAATTTTCAACTTACACTGTTTGTAAAGATCATTCGTATGACATTTATCATTAAATTCCTGCAAATCATATGATTAATAAATCAGTAATCTATTTCATAAAAAGAAAATTTCAATGACCTAAACACTTGAAATATAAAATAACATAATTCTACTAGTACATTCAAAACACTAAAAGAAAGGCTCCAACCTCCCTTTCGTTTTTTTGTGTTTTTATATCAACATAGAATCTTTAAAAACTAGAAACTACCAAATCTTTTAATGATTTGGAAGGTACCAAACTCTTCAAGTTACAGAAGTTCGACTGTATTTACAAATTATCTGTAGATATACTCTTACATATAATACATTACCTTGACCGTTTTTGCCAAGACTGTCTAAGTCAGTCATTGTTAACTCTGAATCTTCTGGTATATCTACTGATGTCAAGCTATTGGTGTCTTCCTCCTCAATATTTGTATTAATTTTGACTAACATTCATAATTGCAGAATAGTGGGATTTTAAAAGAATGCAATTCTGATTGTGCATTAATGCTGTTAATTTTAAGTTCTAAGAACCGTAACTCCTGAAATGAAAGGTGTCTGTCAATATTCTCCACATTCAAACCTTCAAATATGTTTATACATAAAATTCATTTTTTTTATTATAACTATTTTGGTTGAAATCTATATAATCAAAACATTTGTGAACATGAATTTCTACTTGTGTATTTGGGTCCCAAGTATTAATATTAAACACATTGCAAATTCAAATTTAAGAATATAAATCATCAAGTCAAATTTATACCAGTATAAATATACATATAAAAGCAAGAATTTCCTTCTCTTAGAAAACATCTACATAAAATGATAATTCCTTGTACATGTATCAAGTTAGGCTAAAATCCAATGAAGAATTTTGAAATTTTCATTGGGACAGAAAAATAGATAGATCGACTAATTAATATGCTTTCAAACTTTGTTGCTTTCATATTTTGTTGGTTTGTTTGTTTTTACTACACAAAAACAATTTTCCCTATGCAGCGTCAAACAGTACATAATGGTGGAAGAAACTGCAGTATGTACGTACCCTGAGAAATAATTACTGGCATTCGATATGTACACTGGCACACCATGCCAGTTGCTCCACCTGGTGACAGAACTCAGACTTCACAGAGGAGAGCGGTTAACAGTCTTCACAAAAACTCACTAGCCTGACACCTGAGGCTACTATATTTATTGCTGGACTAGCAAAACTTCTCTCAAAAAGTATACAATGGGCTAGTAAAATTTGTCTATGAGCTACTGGTTCATATAAGTTTTCATGAAGTCTTGGTTAACAGAGATTTTCAGATCAGCATTTTAGTTTACTTTGTTATCCATGAACCTTTACAACACCAGAAACCAATTATAACAAGATGACATAACTATTATTATTCCATTATGGTATTCCCTAATACTGGATTGTTCTTCATATTTACCTGTAAATCAGATGTTCTCTCTTCACATTCAACCTCCCCTGAAATTTGTTGAAACTTTTTCTTTGGTGTGAACTCGATGAATGGAAAGCCTAAAAAAGTGATCAGGATTACTCAAATAAAGGATACAATGGTCATCTAGGGAGAACTCAGTGATTAATTGGGTTACAGCACCAAGATAAAACTCAGTATATACCCTGTCACCTTTGAAAAATCTGGGTATGATCCCAGGTTTGGCATTAGTGGAAAGAACTGCCAGTATACCTACTTTTGACTAGTAGTTTCCTAAAGTCACCCAAATTTCCTCCATCATTAAACACTGGCCACTCCATATGTAACAATCATGGAGTGAATTATACACCAATGTTATACAATGTACAATGAACGATCCTCAAATAATGAAAGCTTAATATCATTACATGTACTTCACAATTCCTACATTTTTGTTAGAAAATGAGAAAATAAAAACTAAACTGCTGTCGCAAAATTAATTGTGTTACTTTATAGCTCTTCATCATGTTATGTATAAGGGGCAGGCTTGGTGTAGTGGTTAAGCAGACATAGCTTGGGGCGCAGACGATCCGGATTCGATTCACAGATTGTGCCACTATGTTTAAAAGGATGGTTACCTCCAGCTTCCATGTCACCATATAACTGAAAAATGGTTGAAAGCGACGTAAAACACTAATCAACCAATCAACAAATCACCTTCTTATAAATGTTAGGGCAGTCAGGAGGCAGGAAACAGAACTATATATTTTTTTTTTGTCTAATGAAAATCCTGGCAAAAGGTGGTTTGTCATACTTAGGGTCACTTACATCATGTAAAATTGGAAGAGAGTATTCTCAGTACTAAAGAGACATTACCTTATTTGTAAAAATGTTCATAATTTAAATGTTTACTTCACTGTAATTATTTGTATATGTGCTACCATGGTCACCTACCTTAAAATCTTGGTAAACTCACTAAACTTGACTGCATTATTCATCTCCTCACTGAAATTCATTTTCTCCACAAATCTATCATAAATGTCACCAAAGCCAATGTAATGATGCATTCTGGTCATTTCATTGTAAGCTATTATAAAATTTGGAACTGAACTCATCAAATATAAGATTTGTGGCAAGTTCTTGAAGCAGCATCTTCATGAGGTCTAGTCATCTTATTCAGTAACTAAAATATAAATATCAGCAATTACAGATATTATGATCTATATCAGATTTATGGTAATGATTATGATATTTCGTGTATATTTAAGCCGGGGTGATCTAGTGGATAAGGTGCTCGTCTCATGATCAAGAGGTCCCGGGTTCGACTCCTGCCCTAGGCACACCAGTGTTCTGTCTTTCGGATGAGAAAGTAAAACTTACCAAGGTCCCGTGTCATGACAGGCGTGGCACCTAAAAGATCTCTCATTGCTTTGAGTGGGTCCATTGCAAAGGTCTAAATTTGTATGCAATGCATCAGGAAGATGCCGTCACCATATATGTGACATAATCATGGAGTGACGTAAAACAATAATCAATCAATTAATCAATCTTGTATATTCAGTAACTACATACCTCCGAACTATATAGTAGGGGTACTCTATTCTAAATTTGAACAATCCCTTTTCAGGGTTTCCAAAAAAAAAAAAAGATAAGAATCAGGCGCTACTTATCAGTGGTACACCAAGTACAAAGTAATATATTTTCCCACTTCCAAAATGTCTGTCGGTACCCTTCACAATTTCAACCAGATAAACACAGAGAATATTTTCTACTAGCTTATCAGTGATACTCCAAGGAGGCTAGCTACAAAGTGACATTCATTACAGATCCAATATTTCTGTCTGTACCCCGTTCACAATTTCAACCAAATATACAAAGAGAATTGTTTTTTTCGAAATCTGTACCCTCTACATTATGCATGGAGAGATAGGGGAGACTTTCATCTTTGTTGTCCAAGACCAGTTAGTGACATCTTTTTTTTTCTTCCTTTATAGTTTTGGAGTCATGACCTACTGATAACAAGACTATACCGAATTCAAGTTTACCAGTAGCAGATGCCATTTCGGAGAATTTTGATAAAAAATATTCTATTGGTAGCATTTGTAATGCAGAGTTATTCAGGGTGGCCATAGATTTTGTGGAATAAAATTCCCGGAAATTTCTCCGATTCAAATACATTTTTCCCTTACCAAATATGCGCAAAAAACATTAAGTTTTCACTACCATTTGAGTTAAACTTAGAACGATATACATTATTTCATTTTGTGGCCTCCACACCTCCCCTTACAGCCACTTATTATTTATTTATTTATTTATATTACTTCAAAAAATCAGAAAATTATTTCTGAATTAAGCAGAAGTCTCATATATGATATTTTGATTTTTTTTTTCTCTCCTATCACAAATAAGATTGAGAGGGTGTATAAAAATTATGTTTATTCATTTATCTCATTAGGCCAGTAACAGGATACTGTACTGTCAGAAATATTGGACTTTGTTAACTTGTTGAATATGCAGCTGTAGAGGCATATGTGAGAAACTGTCAACTGCTTTTCAAGAAGGATAACTCTTGTTGGTTAATGCATCTTGCCTGATTCAGCAAAGGATTTTCAGTAAAAGAATTTAATTTCAAGCATTGTATTAATAATACCAAAATTTGTGACTGAACTTCTTTTTAAGAATGCATCATATTGTTACTGATGCAAACTTACTCAAAAGCCCTTGCACTAGCACTGTACTTTTTTGTTGCAGAAAAATACACAGGACAGTAGTCATTTCGTTCCATTTCAACTTCACAGAAAGTCGTTTCGTCGGTATACATTAATCTTCTTGTTTTGTTACGTAGTGTATTCCTAAGTTAAGCGTTATACTTAATGTGGCTGTCAAGATGAAAACCTCACAGTGCAACGTTTACATTTACACCAAGAGTGCTAAGTACCTCGGCGTTACCTTCTGGGTTAACCTCTCCTGGAACAGACTCACATCAGTACCATCTGCAGGAAGGCCAGCAATACCACGGCTTTCCTCAGGCGCAACCTATAATCCTGCCCAAGTAAGATCAAGGCCACGAGTTACACCATCTTCGTGCGACCTCAGCTAGAATACTCGTCGAGCGTATGGGACCCTCACACACAGACAAATATCCAGAAGCTGGAAGGTATCCAACGCAGAGCAGCACGATTTGTCACCGGAAATTACAGCACCACCGACAGCGTGACTGCCATGCTCGATGAGTTAGGACGGGAGAGCTTGCAGACTCGCAGATAACGAGCCAAGCTCACCATGATGTGCCGTGCCTCCCACTCCCTATAGAAGCCATCAGCCAGCCACCCTTACAACATCTTGGGGCCGCTACTAGAGGACAACAGCAGAGATACAGGGTTCCATATTGCAGAACAACAACATATTAGGAATCATTTTTCCCATCCGCTATCCGGCTGTGGAACACCGTTCCGAACAACAATTTAGCAGTTGACTCCCTGGAGACCTTCAAAGAGAGGATCCAGGCATACCATCCCATGCAGCCTTAGACGACTCAGCTTTTTCCACTTTTTCACCTTTTAAAATTTGTAAATAGCGAGACTCTCCCTCACGTGTGGGCAGCTTTTAAAACACAGTGCGAAGATACTACAGCTGTAGTCCTGCACTATAAAGGAAGAAGAAGAAAAGTTAAAATTCTTGCTCCTCAGTCTATGTTGAAATGGACTGGTGGTACACTGCCCCATTGGTGTCTAGTAGTCCTCCAAGGAACAGACTAGCTGATGTCATTGCTGGTGGTACATGGGAAGAAGGAGAAACAGTACACATCCCTTCTTGTTATAGGAATACGGAAGACATGTTGACCCTTTGTCCTGATTTCTGGTTGGATGAGCCAGCTAGTGTTGTTCTGCTGCCCCAGAGTGGACCCTCAGCCTGGGTTGTGCAGAATTTTGAATAGCAACAGAAGGTGAATCTTTGATCTTAATCTTGATCTGTAATATATCCAATCCCTGTGAGTTGATCATGTTGATAACACTGTCAGTGCTTTCCTGTCACAGTAATTTCTTGTTGTAAATCGTAAGTTGCTCTACGCTGAACTCAATTTCTCTGTCTGGTTGATCTGCCCGATGGTATGAGGATTCCATATAGACTGCGCACTCTGGACACCGCTGGACGTACAATGACTTCGTAGGCTCTGGCCCATGATGATGTTCTTTAACCTCTGAGATTTCGTTTGAGGAAGGCGATTGATTGATTGATTCTTGTTTTACGTCACACCACGAATATTTCACGTATTATGGTGACGGCATCTGCCTGATGCGGGGCATACAAATTTTGCCCATCGCAACGGACCCACCCGAAGCAGTGAGGGATCTTTAACGTGCCATGCATACCACGACACGGGGCCTCGGTATTTACTGTCTCATCCGAAAGACATGACCAGAGCGGGAATTGAACCCGGCCTTCCGATCAGGAGTCCGGCGCGATACCATGCTCTAGGCCACGCCGGCTCTTGAGAAAGGCGAAGTCCTGTTTATAATAAGCTAGTATCTAATAGAGAGAATGGTGGATGGAAAGTAAGATCACATAACCCTCCCCCTACAGTTAAATGTGGGGATCACGACTGGTATTGTGCCCCCCCCCCCCACCTTTACACACACACACACACACACACACACACACACACACACATTTTAGTTTTGCTGTATATTGAGGCCTACATACATGTATAAGTAAATCATAAAAAAAACATAACTTTTTCAGTTTAGATTTGCATGTTTTGTTTCCACTCCAATTTTCAGAATTAGCTACGCTAAGTACTATGACAGGTGAGCTTGCCATGATTGCATACAGACTTGTTCATCTAAACAGTGTTCGAATTTACATGGTGCACCGATTTTGGCGTACTGTACATGTCAGTACTGAGTACAACTGATACAGATCATACAAAGACTGCAATTTTTATGTTGGCATCTGTTGTGATCCTAATTATATCTAGTTGTTTCTATAAAAAAGTATGAAACGTGCGAATGGGCTTCGCCGCCATTAACTGCGATCCTAATGTTAAGGGAGGAAATAAAACGTATTCCCGCAAAAATGTCGTAAAGAACAATGAAACGTTCTTATGACGTCATAAGGTTGCTAGCGTTCAAATTCGTTTGTAACTCATAGTACACAAGCGCCGCCTAACGAATGATGACGGACGGCGAAGCCCATTTCCAGTCCATGACAATCGAAATAAAAATGTTTTATTGTCAATAACTTTTTTTCAATTTTACATTATGTAAGGGGCAATACCATACCGGACAAATGCAAAATTCAGTGCCGCTTAGATTTGCCTCAAATTACTGTGACGTCACATTCCAAGCGTTAACGTCATAATGAAAATTCCGGCAAAAGGTGATTTGTCTGGTATAAGACCCCTTACATCATTTTAAATTGGAAAAAAATTCTATTATCCAGTTATATTTGCACAACCACTGTAACTGTCTGAGTTGCAGCTTTCAAGACCTATGCATTTTATTTCTGGATGAATTACATTGATCGGTGACGTCATAACGCCCTATATTTGACCCACTTTTCAGCACGGAAAGCGATATATGTCAGACTTTTAATTGGTAAGCTTAGGATGTCATAATGAAATGTTCGATATTTCCAATCTTGCGTGACATCATCATAGTGGTTTTTTTTTTTTTTTTTTTTTTTTTTTTTTTTTTTTTTTTTTTTTTTTTTTTTGTTTTTTTTTTTTTTTTGTTTTTTTTTTTTTTTTTTTTGGTTTTTTTTTTTTTTTTGTTGTTTGTTTGTTTGTTTGTGTTTTTTTTTTTTCGCTAAAGTGCTTGACATTCGACGAAAGTATGTCATTCTAGATAACCATTACGTTGTCATGGGCCACCGACTGTTTCTTTCAATTTATAACTTCCCTCCGGAATGATTTAATGATGTGGTTTATAAATGGGAAATGGAAGTTTCCAGTATGATAATTTGGCGTTAAAGGCGCATATATATAGAATAAGTGTCTTATTTTATGTTTTCATGCAGGAATAAATTACAATGGCATGTGCATTTATTAGATATAATGCGCGTTAGCATGAAAACACAAAATAAGACACTTAATTATATTCTATATATACAATTGAGTAAAATCTTCCACAGTGGGAGTTGTTGTAATATGAATAAGTACTCTCTTTTCACAAAATTTAGGTTACCTAGAATGTCCTTCAACTCGAAGTGAAGCAAACGATGTTAATTTCTAAATTTACATCATAATTTCACTTCTTAAAGGTATATTGGCCAAATAGTTTTGAGAAGAGTGTCTTCAAACAAAAATGGCTTCAAAGTTTTATTTATAATATTCGGTTATAGTTACCGTAGACCGGTTAAATTCTGTAAACTGACTATCACCTTTCCGAACCACAAGCCCTTATTAAAGAAAAACAATAACAGTTCTTTACACTTTTAATTTCCTTCTATTTCCTTTTCATACATTATTTCATACACGTATCTTTCCATAAAATCGCAGGTTTTTTTGTACAATTTCTAAACAGTAAACTTACACCTTGAAGTAAAGGAAATAGAACAAGAGTGAAATTGTAAGGAACTGTTGTTTTTGTCAGGGACGTATGTATCTAAATAGATATAAACGTCCCTGTTTTTGTTTATTAGGCCCTTTCTCAGCGTAACGTGCCCCTGTATCCAAATAGGGAGGCATTCGAATTCGGTTTTTTTTTTCGTTATACAGAGTTACTTCCCATATGGGACGTTATCGGACGTAAACCACTTAATTATGACGACATCAAAATCTATAGAAACTGATCTTAAACTCATGATAGTCCACAAATGACATTTTCATAGGAAATTAATGACGTCATAATTGCTTTACGTCTGATACCGTCCAAAATGGGAAACAACTCTGTATAAAGAAAAGACTCAATATATCTACTGTCAAGTTTCCCATAGACTCAATGTTAAACATCGGCGACGTTATGTCAAAACATAGAAAACGTCCTATCTAAAATGATTTTTCCCTATAAAATACGAATGCTTCTTCGTAGAAACATATAACATACACCAAAAGTTACGACTAAACAAGATCTGTCGATTGATATTAATTTTGTAAAACTATTTTAAAGATAAATAAGTGAAAATCTAGATTTTTCGGTTTACAAAGTGAGCGGCGCGGACAGTAGATGTATACGTTCTTGCTTCAAATGACCGCCAGAAATTGGCAGTGTAACTACATTCTATTTCAATGTGCCATTCCCTAACGACCCGACCTTATATAAATCGCCATTTGACATTGTGTTCCCCCATTTCAAGTTAATTTTGATATGAAATGTCTAATACGAAAAGAATTCTGCGTCAGTAGAACGTTTTCTTGATCACATTTAGTGCAAACATTTAGAGCGTAAATTTAACATTGATCAAAAAAGTATAAATGTAGTTCTGCATGATATCCACGTAAAGTAATTCGGGTTAACCACTCTTTAGAGTACAAGAGTGCACGGTATCTAATTATCTCATGATAAGCATACACTTCACGAAAATCATCGGCAATACTGTTGAATTTCCCAATCACACTGTTAGTCGTCATACCAGTGATTAAATGTTTGTCATCGAAACGCAAATAGTGATACCGATGACATCATCGTAAAACGTAACCTAAGGCTAAGTTCTACAAACTTGTGGCATAGCATGGTAGTGGTGCATATTTGAATATAGTTACATTCATAATCTAATTTATTGCATAGGTGGATCCAGAAGACTGGGCTGAGGTCTAGTCCAGCCTGACATACAGCAAAAATTACCATCTTGAGAACGGGCCTAATGTTATAAGCCCAGGATGAATTATATGCCCAGACATACGTCCAGAGGTGCCCAGGAGATTATCTCACATTCTAATCATAATATCTTAATTAATTTTGATCAGTTTGATCAATTATTAGAGTAATGGTTCTTAGATTTTCATACACCCAGACGAAATCATCAAATTCAGTCGCAAAATAAATAAATAAAAAAGATTTTTTATTTGAAATTTTGCACGTGATATTATTTCATAGATATTGATAAAGTTTCATTAAAATATTATGATTAGAGCGAATGATAATCTCCTGGGCGCCTCTGGGCATATAATTTATCCTGGGCGTGTAATAGTAGGACCCTTTTGAAACAAATGATATAATATTTTCCCAACAATTGTGTTGCTACTGATAGGGGACTAGTTACTGGCTAAAACCAGTTCCTGGCTATTACGTTATCAGGGGTTTTGAAAAGGCAAATTGATGAAATTTTCACATGTATGTAATAGTAAGTATCCTTTGCATTGGTGACAGTCATGTGAAAATATCTCATAAATTCATGTTTCAAAAACCAAAATGACGTAGTACAGGTAGTTGGTAATAAGGCTAGGAAGTTTAAACATGTGACCGGTACCGTGTCGGTTACAGGCATTAAACGTTTAGCACATATTTAAACGTTTAAACAACGTTGACCAGAGTTACCTCACTTTTATATGTGATACTGTTACAAAGTGGCGTTCGTCTCTAAAGTATGACACAGTTAACAAACTTATATTTCTGAATAAGAAATTCACCTGAGGTTCCTCTTCTCATTAAAAAGAGCGCGATTCAGGTGAACATGAACACACTCCACAAACTTCTTCACTGCCCGATTTACCAACCCTACCAGCTACCATCGGAAATGGCAGATTGCTAGAGGAAGTGAAATTTCTGATCTTTGTGACCTCTTGTTCAATTCAGTACTCTTCACTTCAGCATGTGTTAATTCTAAGTTTTGAAATTTTTTTTAAATATGTTTATTAAATATCTACAGCTGAATTTCATGTCCTCTATTGATGCTGGACACATACGATCTTTGTGCAGGTTTTAAAGACCCAAAGCCTCAAAAATTGGAAAACCACAATAGTATGTAAGTTTGTAGGTGTCAATAAATCGCTCAAGAACGAGGGCTTAAGGATTTATTATGATATAATAACACAATAGAGAAGCGGGCTGATTAAACGGCACTGTTTTCGGTTAATGCTTTCCGTTTAATGATTTTGGTAAACGTCCGTGCCTTAGTTGGTAACTGGTCTTAGCTGGTGACTGGTCCTTTACCAGTAGTGGTTCATATTTTCAAAAGCCGAAATAACATAGTAGTTGGTAACTGGTCCTCTACCAGTAAGTGATAGATATTCAATAATAATGTTGTTTTACAGACTTCATTGATATTTCATTCTTAATGTTACTTGTAAAACTTTTTTAATCTGTAAATGTAAAGATGATGGATAAATTCAAACCACAAGTCCAAAAATTCAAATATCACATTGCACATTGTATGCATGTATCTACATATTCTGTTTGAGTGTATATACAGTGCAGTCCAGGTGTTTTTTTTTGGTTTTTTTAAATGCATAAAACACGGTGGTAAAATTGCACAAAACATGGAGAAAAATTTAGGTATAAATTTACCTGTGCTAGGTCATATGTGTGCCTTTGCATAAAATCTCAGTGTTTTGTGCAATTTCTAAACAGTAAACTTACACCTTGATTGGGCTCACCATGTTTTGTGTTAAAATTACAAAACACTTAGACTGTGTTTTTGAGATCCGTAGATAGTTAAGGAAGCGTTCTATTACATTTACTACTCATTTTCCATATAACTGTCATATGATGAAATTTCAGTTCAGTACTCAGTAATTTAAAACTTGAGAATAACATATGTTTTTTTCTAACCATAATTCTTGCTCTTATTTTCCACAGGATATGTTACTGAACAGAAAAAAGCTTAATGATTCTTAGATTACAAATTTCCCATCATGTTACCAACTGTCAGAAATAGGAAGAGTATATCAGGGAAATCCTCGATGGCAGGTGTTGGAGCTATAATGATTGATGCTACATCTAAACTGAGAAGATTATCATTTAGAGCCAAGTGTTTCCTAATTGCAATAGGGTGCATTTCCTTTTACACCTATAGTAGTATATTTCTGTCTGTTACAAAAAATCATCTCAAGGAAGAAGACTATTTAGAAACAGTAAAATGTCCAGCATGTTATGGTCACAGTGCCTGCATTGATCTTAAAGATGGTCTTGTTACAATGAAAGGTTGGTCTAAGCTGCGCTTTTTAGACTTTGTCAATTTGAAGAATGTACATGTTGCTGAACATGCAGGGATGAAAAAATCTGTGGTTTTGAAGAAGTTAGCACACGATAAAGAGTTACAGGAAATTGATGCTAAGATTTGCATGGATGCTGCTAGACCTGTAAATTGTGATGTAGGGAAAAATCTTGCCAAAACAAAAATAGGCAACGAAATCTTCAGGACTGGTCTACTTCCACAACATCTGAAAGGCATTAACCACATGTTTTCATGTCCAACTTATAATTTATTAGACAGAGTCATGAAATATTACAAAGAAAAGTTAGACCCTCAGTCAAACCATGTGTTTGGTCGAGACAAGCTATTGGTTTATGGTACTGCACTCATCAATAGTGAACCACTCATTTTACAGGTATGTTTTAACCAACCATTTATTCTGCATTATATATCTTGTGTAATGTAACAATGTATAAAAGTTATCTTACTGAACATTTTAATTACTATTTGAAGAATTCTTAATTTGGAGACTTGAATGAAATTATATTTCACTACTTCATGTTCACTTTAATCGACAATGAAATACATCAAAACACTATGATATATATACGATTGGTAAAGTGTTATCATAATATTCAATTTAAATTCAAATTCCTGCCTAGGGCTTTTTATGTATTGGTAGTTTCTTCAATACTGGTCTAAGTTTTACTTTGAAGATGATGTCTGTTTTACTTCCAAACTTTCCTCTTTTTCATCATCAAATAACTTCTATTGGTTTAAGACCTTTCCAGTGTTTGGATGTACATGTATTTAACTCAATGTACATTTGATTGTCAAACAATATTTATTGTAAGGTCTGCAAACGTAATTACCTTGATCTGATTTCTTTTTTCCAGACATTCCCTGCATCAGAGGGATGGCCTTTTCCAGAATACTATGGAGCCTGTGGTAGATTCATTCTTGTATCTAACAATGGAGAATCTTTACAGAATTATTACAATGCCCCATTCCATAAAAGAGTAAGAAAAACACTAAAGCTTTGCCTTTTCCTTATTACCTATTTATGTAAATATTACATGAAGTATCAGAGTAAATTTTTTAATAATACATTGAGCAATGCCTATATATGTAATTTTATATAGGTTTTTCAAGCAAGCTGACTTCAGTACTGCAGCACTATTCATGCTTAGATTTAGTTTAAACCTGCTGCTGAGCATTGATCTTGCAATGGCAGTAAAGACAATCCTGGTTTATCCTTGTCATCAATCATGTCCTCTCACACTTTACTTGCAAATATTCTGACTGATGCCTGGCATGGCTATGGATCTTGTGAGGATCTGGGAATGAGAATTTCTATTAAGATCATCTTAATAATATAGGGGCATGATGTAAGGTTCAAGCTTGCAATCATCTGATTAGTAGGTGGAATAGAGTATTAGAATTTGTTAATTGCTATAACATTTTTCATTTGAGATATGGAAACCATATATACACAATACTATGTGGAATATACACTGTATACTCAAGGTTATTATCTATATAATTACAAGTGATATACATAAATGTACTCACCAAACACCCACTGTAGGATAATATGTAGATAAAAATTACAATGCATGCTTTGCCTGACCAACATCACACAAAAATTTGTTTTGACTTCCATCTCAAGGCCACACCTTCAAGATGAAAGACATGGTGACCCTACTAATTTGTGAATATTAACACCTTTTCTCAAAGTAGCATTGTAACCCTTTGCTGCCAAATATTTAGGGTCTTCAAGTTAATACATGTGCTGACTCATTTGTAGAAATGTCTTTATGCTTACTAAATTTGCTCCTTTATTGTAGGCTGATTTAGCATACCAGATTATGAAGATAGCTGATCGTTTAACCAATGTAGGAGGAAATTTTGCTCTTTATTGGACAGATCTGAACTATGAGAATCTAGTTGTAGATAGTGCTGGGAAGGTTACTATGGTAGATGCTGAAAACATTATTGTAGTGGATAGACTCGCAGTCACGAAAGGTTAGTAAGGGTGCAGAAAGGATAGTAGGAAGGTTAGTAAGGGTGCAGAAACGATGGTAGGAAGGTTAATAAGGATGCAGAAAGGTTAGTAGGCAGATTAGTAAGGGTGCTGAAAGGTTAGTAAGAAGGTTAATAAGGATGCAGAAAGGTTAGTAGGCAGATTAGTAAGGGTGCAGAAAGGTTAGTAGGAAGATTAGTAAGGGTGCAGAAAGGTTAGTAGGAAGATTAGTAAGGGTGCAGAAAGGTTAGTTGGAAGGTTAGTAAACATGCAGAAAGGTTAGTTGGGGTCTATATGAAAATATGAAATAAGCAAGTAGCTGGTAAGTGATGATAGTGTTAGCGTTACAGAAAGGTTTTAAAGAAGTTGTTGATTATTCACAAAGATTCTGTCAAGATAGAGGGATATGTTAAAGTACAAAAAGGTATACAAGAATACTCATAAATGTAAAGAAAAGTTAGTAGAAAATGTGGGTATGAAATCCATATATGAATACACGAGGCTCAGAATTAGGACATGTATTAGTACAGAAAAATTATTGCTCAAGAGTGTACATAAAAGTATAAACGTATTGTAGATTTATATTGTATCTGAAAATTTAATCTTACAGAGTCACAATAGATAGTCTTTTATCATTATTTCAGTAAAGCCCAAAAAATTTGATGACCTGCATGAATCTTCATTTGATGACTGTGGAGGAAAAAACTGTTTGATATTTTCAGCAGAGATACTTTGTGCTCATGTTAATTCTGATCATAATTATTTTGCGGCATGTCGCAATTTGCTGTCGAAGTATGCAAATGAAGAAGATCTCGGCATGCCAGATGGTTTGTTGCACAATATGCCTAATTATGCGAAAGACGACTTTGACTTAGAACATCTTTTGAATGAATGTGTACACCCTTCAGTGGCCGAAGGACGTATCAAGGCAAAAGACAAGATCATCGAGGCTCTTGAACAGTTGCGTAATGTTAGGGATCATGCAGACATTCAGAAAGGGGAGAGAATTTAAGCATTGATGTGATTTATAGGTTTTTATTAGGGATGACTATCGTGGGTCAAAATTTGTATTGCTATAATTTATACATTTTATATTTTGTTTTTTAATATCTTGAACAATTATAAACCTCATATGATTCCATTACATGTATTATCCAACAAAATGTCATCTAAATGAGGTAGCAATATATACAAATATGTATTTTCTTATTTGCCGAAAGCTTGTTTACTGTTAATGGTTAATATTTCCATTACCAATATATTTCTTTTGATGAGTTATCCAGAAAACATTGGCTTTCATATTCCAAGAATACCAACTCTGCATTTACACTTAATCAGACAGTTCTTGTACCCCTGTAGGTGTATACAGGTATATCATATAAGCATGATAATCACAATATGAAAAATGATGTTGAAACATTTTATTGAATAATGATCAGTGTAGTAGCAATATCATTGAAATGCACAATGATAGAAATATTACAAATGGCTATTCCAATGCTGGTGGTCATTGAAAATAAAGCTAAAATGTCATGTATAATTTCCCCAAAATCCACTTTATTGGTCTTTGAATTTTTCATGTGAGATATTGGCTTCATTTTCTGTGAACACTGACAAAAAAACACTCATTCCATAACAGTGTAAAATTTTATGAATGAGAATGCAACACTTCCAAACTACATGCTTTTAAGATTTAGCATATTTTCTATGCACAAAAAGAAATTCAAAATTCTTTTCAGAAAAAATCTTTTTGTTAGATTCCTTTCTTCTATATGGCGCACCTCATGATATTTTCTGAAATGTGGTACATCAATAGTCAAAAATATCAAGTGTGCTATGCCACAAAATGACAAATAGTGGAGCTGGCATTCTCTTAGAAGTCCTAAGCCACTCACCTTTGTTACATCTGGGCTTGATCTCTTGCCTTGTCCATAGGCTGTAATCATTTTTTATTTGCATTGATTTTTTCACAAGTTTTCAAGTTCTTCCTGTACTCATATACCATATATAAAATTTAAAGACAACTGAATAGAGTTCATTTTGAATCTTATGAAAATGAAATATTCCCAAATATATGATGGTGTATAAAATGAAGTGCTCGTTAATAGATGATGGTTTACACAAAGTGCAATAATTATATGTTGCATTAAATAAAAAAAAAAACAGCATGTATAACATGTTAAATTGTGAGTGTTAAATTTCAAAATATCTAAAAAGTTTCATTGTATTTTGAGTGTTCAAACACCAAAGGAGTACTGTGTGTTTTCTTACATTTGATTATTTAAAGCACAGTTGTTGTGAGACTCACAGAATTATCATTGCACATTGCATATCTTCTGCTTGTCTTTCCATTTTTGTCTTGTTTGTTGAGAAATTCTGTATTCCAACATCATATATGTACTTATAATGACATTTTTCATAAACCCAGAGGTACAATACACTTGTTTTATATTTTCATGCTTGTTGGTTTTTGTTTTCAATCTGTGCACTTGATTATTGCCAAAGTTCTTGTAAGTTAAAAAGAGTGTTCAATGTTGCATTGGTAGTTTTATGGTTATCTGGAAATGGGTAGATCAAATCTTTGTAGCTCATGCCACCTATGTTTAAAGTTTAAACACTGGATTGTGTCCCTTTATTATAAAAGTTGATAATATCCTGTCTCCGGGTGAAACATTTTCAGTAGCCACATAATATCCCAACAAAGCTTCCAGATCTCTTGAAAAATGTTGGAAGATGAGAGGTGAACATAAAAGTTCATGTTTTCCTCTTCGGTATTCCAGGTTGTTCCAATTTTCAATTCTAACTGCCAACAGACGAAAATCCTTTTGTAATATTAGTATTAGTATTTGTCCCCAAAGTTTTGGCTGGATTGCAAAGCAGTTTCAGTCTATAGATTGGCAATGCCCATCCATCCGTCCGTCCAGATGTCTGTCCGTCAAATTTTGGTCAAGTTTCTAGTTGAAGCAAAATGGTTAAGTTTCTGGTTAAAGCGAAATTTCAGCAACTTGGAGAATAAACATAATGCCTCAAGCATAGATTCCTTATGACCAGTGCTTACAAATTATGCCATGACTTTTGACATAGTGACTTTGGCTACATCTTTTTAATTAATAGGGATGTGACTTTGATACTTCACACATAGATTCTTTCAATTAATACCATGACTTTTGACCTTGACAATGTTTCGAATTTGCTTTGCAGTGCGGTCATACTGTTTTAGCAGTTTCTTGTTGAAAAAACATCCAAGGTAGTAAATAACTAAATGCCTGGTTTGTCCTCGGAATAACATTATAGCCCACCTGTAGAATCTTATCCAGAAACATATCCTCTTCCATTGAAGTGAGGGATCGCTTATGCGGCATCATCTCACTATGGTTAAAACGTGTGCATGAGGGGGAGTTCACGTCAGTATTACAATTTAAAAAAGCTGCTAAAATATGGGCTACATGCTGTAGGTCCTATGGCAATGTGAACACTTGGATCCTGGTTTGGAAGATCTCGAAAGACTATGTCTCTGTAAACTGTAGTGGCAGATGGTTCCATAGCCTGATGGTAGAGGGGAAAAAAGGACTCTTTGTAGATGGTGATTCGGCTGTATGGGATCCTGTAACGGTGTTCATGTCCTCTGGTGGCTGCTCCTATCTTGGTGAATTGAGGAGGCATTGGCATGGAAACTAAGTAGTGGACAATGCGGTACATTATAGTGGCTTTGGTTCTAATTCTTCGTTATCGCAGACTTTCCCATTTTAGCCGGCGCCGACCCATCATGGCTGTGACACCACTGGTGGGATCGTAGTTGTTGGTGAATCTTGCTGCTCTTCGTTGTACTGCTTCGATCTTGTCGATGTTCTTCTTTGTTTGTTGGTCCTAAACTGTAGATGCACATTTTACCTGGGGTCTGATGAAGGTTTTGTAGCATCTGTCCTTGATGGTTTTTGGACATGAAGACAGGTTCCTTCATAAAAATGATGTGGTGTTTGTTTATTTGTTTGTGTATGTGGTTTTTGTTTTTTTGCCTTCTTACATATGGTGTTGATGTCGTGGCTCCATGATAAGTTGTTGGTAAAGCTGCCCAAGGTATTTGTCTCTATTGATACTGGTTAATATCTTCCCATGTATGTAGTACGGGGTTTCGAGTTGCTTCTGTTCAGTTGTTACCCGTATCACTTCACCCTTGTCGGGATTGAAATGCATGAGCCAATCATATTCCGAGCGCTGGAGGTTGTCAAGGTCATCCTGAAGTTGTTTGGCGTCGGCTTGAAGCTAGTATCATTAACGATATGCAAGAAATCAAGCTAAATGCAAAATCAGACTGTGTTCACTGAAGCGTAAATTCGAGTTCAAGGTCACCAACTTTTGTGTCGGTCGGGAAGAACTCAGCAATGTCTACAAACTGACTAAGGTTGAAATTAGTATCATTAGCGATATGCAAGAAATCAAACTATACGCTAATTGTTGACGCCGGACGGACGAACAGACATCGCCAGTTCATATATCAGACTTGCTTTGCATTCTGGCCAAAAAGAATTTTAATTTTCAAAAATCATGCAACTTTATTTAATATATAAACGTTGTAGTCACCAACCTAAAGACTGGTTCTTTTCACTTCTTTCCAACTCCATTTTAATATATGTATGTCTTTTGATTTTTAAATCCTGTATCTTTTCCTTCTCTGTATTAAGTTTTTAGCATTAAAATTATACTTGGCAATCGTCAATTTTAATTTGTGATTTAAATCCCAAAGTGGTAAAGGAGTTGGATTCATAATCAGAAAGTTAGATTTTCAATATTACAGTCATACACTTGATGTGTATGTGATGGTTGTATTACATGTATAAAGTAATATATTTATAAATGCTTAGCAGCATATATGTGATATATATATCAACCAACCAATATATATACGTATTGGTTGGCTGGTAGGTTTTATTGTTATGTTTTTCGCTTTCAACAATTTCTCAGTTTTATTGCAACATGGAAGCAGGAGGAAACCAACCTTTTAAACCTAATGGGCAATCCTGGAATCGAACCAAAATTGCTTAGTAAGCAAGTTGTGTATCTTACGACCTTGACATAGATTATTGACATACTTTTCACAAACCTTTACATTTGATATAACTTTTGATTTCTCATGCATTCCTTAACAAGACCTTTCCTACTTTTATCAAGATTTTATACCTATAGTGACACGGACATCTGACATTTCAGTATATTCCTGGATATCAAGGGACAAGAATGTCTCACACACAAGTCTTGTATTTATTATTTCATTTATTTAATATAGTAAACACAGTTATAGCAAATCTAAAGAATGTCAAAATTGTTTTGTTACTGTACAGTAGTTTTCATAGAATCTGTATTCTGTTATGTTACCCATACATGGCTTCAATGAAAGCCTGTTTTCACTTTATTAAACCTTGTGTGCCGTGTTTTACTGAATTAATTTTTGTAAAGGATCCTTTAATACTACCATATGTTATAAGTACAATATTTCAAATTAAACAAGCATTATGCGCGTATTCATATCGCTGAAGCAATACAAGTCCCCCACCGGTCCCAACAAATCCACAAGGGGCTTGAAAGTAGGTCAATGGCAGCAAAACGGTAACAGGCATTCTGAGAGTTTTAATATGTGTCTATTAGTTAGAGCTGCTTACTGTTTCTCTCTCGTTTTTGTTTTGATATTTGTAATTTTGCTGGTCCGTTAAGTCAGATAGATGTCCTCATATGTTTTTCCACGATGGATTGATTGAACTTTGTTTAACGTCACACCAAGGGACAGGCTTGGTGTAGTGGTTAAGCGCTTGGCTTGCGGCGCCGACGATCCGGGTTCGATTCCCGGGTTGCGCCACTATGTTTAAGAGGTTGGTAACCTCCTGCTTCCATGTTTCGATATAACTGAATTATTGTTGAAAGCGACGTAAAACACCAATCAACCAACCAATTTAACGTCACATTTCACGTACATGTATATGATGACGGCATCTGTCTGATGCAGGGCATACAGATTTTGACCTTTGCAACGGACCCACCCGAAGCAGTGAGGGATCTTTAATGTGTCATGCATACCATGACACGGGGCCTCGGTTTTTACTGTCTCATCCGAAAGACAGGACACCGGCATGACCAGAGCGGGACTCAAACCCGGGCCTCCCGATCAGGAGACGAGCGCGATACCACTAGGCCACGCCGGCTTTTTAACTCGATGGAGAAACTTGTTTTAATTTCCATCACAAAACAAGAGAGGGATGAGGTTATACTAAAGGTCGTAAGCCCAAACGTAGACGTAAACTTTGCTAAGAAATATTGGTCTACCCCCTAAAGAGTTCCAAACGTAACGTACACCTTTCACACCGTTTACCAAAATAGACTTCAAGAAAAATTCAATTGACGTACACGTAAATTTAGTAGGAAAGATTACGTCTACGTTTGGGCTTACTACCTTTAGTAAAACTCGCCCCTGTAGCCCGTTTCATCAAACGGCGTAACTCATGGCGAAGGCATAGTTTGGCGTAAATACCCGACTAGACTAAATTTCCAACTATTTTGCGTTTCATCAAACGGCGTAACTCTACATTAAGCGTAGATTTAGTCAAAACTCAATTCAAAAGTGGGGAGGGGGAGGCAAACTTGTTGACTCAAACAAAATTTGCAATATGATACCACTGTTTTAAACCACTTTTGTGTCAAGGAGTCTTGCTTGATTCGCATAGAGCTAGACACTGACCATAGGCGGATCTAGAAATCTTTGAAAAGGGGAGGGGTAGAGTCTGCCATGACTTCTATTTTTCACAATTCAGTCTGGAAAGTTGGGGGGGGGGGGGGGGGGGTTGTTGTTGCAGCGTTGAAAATGGCTGAAAATAATCAATCCGCCAATGCTGACAGTTAATAATCAACTCATTTCAAACATAGATAATCGGTGTTCAGGGTCTGCCATTTCAACTTAGAGGCACTAACAGGAACGGGAAATTGCGCCCATGTTTGCATGAGTAAATACTTTCCAGAGCCCGAACACTACTTACCTTTTCATGATGAAAATAACTTGTAGTATTAACGTTCAGAAAGAAAAGAACAAATTTATACGTACTGCTGCAATACAACATATAAATCAATTGCATAATTTAATGAAAACAATTTAGTGAATTAGATAACTTATGAAACAATTATGATCGGCCAAAAATGTGGGCAGCCCCTCCCCCCCCCCCCCTCTGGTTCCTACGGTCATGAGAGAATCAACAAAGCATTCTACATCTAATTACCTTCAAATGTACTGTAATTTAGTGTCACAATGATTTTGAGCAAAGGGCAATAACTCTGGGAAAAGTAGTTCATCCGTGACCAATGTCGAATCTTAAGTTTCAGCTTGATATCTATAAGCATGACCAGGAAAAGTGCAAGGGCAATAACTTTGGAAAAAGTATGTCAACATGACGAAAGTCGAACTTGATCTCCCTCATGGAGAAGCTTGCTAGGTACGTTTCAGCTTGATATCTGCAAGCATGACCAAGAAAAGTGCAGAAAACTGCTATTTAACGAAGGGCAATAACTCTGGAAAAAGTGAGTTAACCGTTACCAAAATCTAACTTGTTTTGGAACTCCTCTTGCGGAAGCTTGCTACCACGTTTCAGCTTGACATCTGTAAGTATAACCAAGAAAAATGTGAAAAACTGATTTTAACAAAGGGCAATAACCCTAGAAAAACTAGGTCAACCGTGACCAACGTCGAATATGATCTGTAACTCCTCATGGAGTTGTCAGCTTGATATCTGTAAGCATATGGCCAAGAAAAGTCTGAAAAACCAGCGTGACACACTAGCGGATTTAGATGGGGCGGGCCCCTCCTTTTCGTCACATGTTACAAGTAATACTCCAGATTTGGCACCCAAAATGGCCGAGTATTTTGCCTAATACTTGACTTTCACATGTGGGGGCCCCTTTTCGGAAATCCTGTGACAGACAGACAGACACACGGACAGTGGAAACCTATAGTCCCCTCCGGTTTCATCGGTGGGGGAATAATAATTATAAATAAGATATATTGGGAACCTATGTTTTATTTATTTAATATGAATTAATAATCTGGTAATGATAGAACACCAATTAACAGTATTAATTATCATTTACTTGCATTATGCATTCTTGAATAATGACGACAATACATGTTCATACAAAAGCAGTAAACAATGTCAAATCATAAGCAAGCCTCTCTCTCTCTCCAAAATATCAATATCTATCTCTATTTTTCAAATCAAGTAGTTAAGAAAATAAATAAATTCCAACTTTGCTATTAATACTCTAAATTTGTGAAATTTCAAATAAATAATCGTATTGCATTCAATAACTTGCTCATTCTCTTCATTTGTATTTCTACATACTGTCTTATGACATATTTGAAATAATGCATATTTAAATATCAGAATATTTCAAATATGTCATAGGACAATACATTTCTTCCCTTTTTTCCCGTTTGAACATGTAGCGGGAAAAACAATCACTCAATCGTAAAGGAATCAAAAATTTACAGACACACGTGATATATAAATACAAACATGTGGACTTTCCTTGTTACATAAAATGTTCAGTAACAATAACAAAATAAACAATTATTTTCTGATACTTTTTCTAAAAGAGGATACAAAATTAATATTAATTAAATTATCGCATTAACTTCATCTCTGTGATATACATCTTTCTGTATCAAGACATCAATGGAATTGACAATATTAATCAAATTCACCACGAACAATGCCTACATCGCAGAATACGCCTCGAAGATTTAATTTCGGGATAGGTTCTCCTTCAGAATATAAAACAGATGTTCCACAGTAAATTAAAAGTGTTCCAAACTGGAGTGAAATCTTTTAATGAAGCATGCAGTGACAACCAACAGATAATAAAATCATTATGCATGAACACTTAATGCACTGTCCATGTCCTAAATGTAAATCAAATGGCTCGTGGTCGTTGGACATCACAATCAAATTACTCCTGCAAAGTTTTATTACTATCGCTACGAAAATAGGAATGAAGTACAGCTTTAAAATTATCAAATGGCTTTTCTATTAGATTGTGTAGCACCATTTTCTAATCGAAGTTTGTCAGACATCATAAATCGACCATTTTCAAAAGGAAATCCTAGTTAATGATTTTCAAGATGACCACCATGAAGCTATATTGGGTTACATTACACAACTTCCCAATTCAGGTCAGATGGTAAGAAATCATGAGTAGATCATTCCTGTAAGTTTTTAACATTTTTGTAACATTGTCAGAGGATTTACTAGGTATGTACAAATGTAACAGGAAAAGAGGCCAAGCCCATTTTCTGTACCCTATAATAAAGGATTGGGAACCAAACATCACACATTCGTAACTAGACCGTACACATGAGGCAGTCATAGTAGTTGACCTTCTGTGATGAATAGCCTTATAAAAGAAGCAAAAACAACTATGTCTAAGACCAGACAGGGTATTGCACGAGATTGACTGATCTATACTAGCAGAGCTATAACACCATGGCACTGGACTTAACAACACATTTCAGTATTAAAGCTATATATTAAAATACATTAAAAATTATGAATTAATGTATAGGCTATGATAAAGAAAAAAGTTGACAGACAGACGGACAGAAGCCATACCCATAATACATGTACAACCAGTCATACGATAGACGTATAAAACAACCACTGGTACTTGGTTATGTAGAATAATACAGATTTCCTCATTGATGAAGATTATTACACTACAATGGTTTTGATTTCTCATTTTGGGGCCAAACTTTTATTAACATCATAGCACTGGAAATCAATCCGAAAATGCCACTGCTGGACATCGAGAATTGGCCTGCCCATAAGACCCCCGGAGGCATCCAATTAATAGCATTCATAAAGTCTGCACAGTTCTGAATCAAGGTAAGATAGACTTCTTGTTTCTCCTTCTTTAGTTTGCTGCACTCTTCTTTTATAGAATCCAAATTGATATCGTTCTCCCCAGTGCTGCAATATATAAATCGCTATGAAATATAAAGTCATATTATATAAGCATATTTATAAAAATAAAAACAGATGAAGGCAAGTATGAAAATCAGAGCGGTTAATATTTTCATTTCAACTACGGTAGTTATGATGGCCATCTTGATTATCGGATTACGTAAGCTACACGTCATTTTCCATAATCCAATACACTTTTCACATAATTGAACTAAGCCAGTGGTTGAGGTGCTCGGCTCGTGACCGGAAGACCCGGGTTCGACTATGGGCGCACCGGTATCCTGTCTTTCAGATGAGACAGTTAAAACCGAGGTTGCGATAGGCGGAAAGATCCGTTGCAATGGTATAAATTTCTATGCGATTCATAAGGCAAATGCCGTCACCATGTAAAATAATAATCAATCAATCGTCATTGAACTTCTGTAAAAAAAAAAAAAGTCAAAAGTGAGGATTTCACATGTTAGTTAATACTTGTCGAAGCTCTTTACTGATCTTGGGGTGATAAAGTTTTTATATTTATCCATATAGACAAAGTTTCTTGTTACCTTTCCCCTTCCGACAGACTCTGATGTTTCTTTAATTCTTTAAGTTTTCCTTTTAGTGAAGTAATATGGGCTATGCACCTAAAAGAACATACTTTTAATTAGATGGGCACTTACACACATTTTTAATACCTGGTATTATATCAATTGAACAGAAACAAAATAAGACACCTCGGTGAAAAGTTATGCTTATCGATTAACACTGGCTAATCCAAGGGGCTGTTACTACACCCCATCTTCCCCTCTTAACAGAAAACTGTTTTAGGTGCACGTGTAATCCACACACCATCAAAATGTGGAGCCCCCTTTCGAAAATTGCTGGATCCGCCCCTGAGTTAGCCACGTGATCAGAGGGCTACAAGATCTTCAGCGAACCAATTGTCGTGTTGAATGTTAATCTGCTTACCGACACGTATGGTTCTACATGTAACATTGGTCAAGGATACTAGGAATGGCACAATATGGATCCCTATCCAGTGGCGGATTTAGGGCCTCTTTTTTGCGCCACAAATTTACCTGGCATACATAGATGATTGTTGAGACGTTCAAATAGAATGAGTAAAACTCCAGATTTGACGCCCAAAATGGCTGAGTATTTTGGTTAAATACTTGACTTTCACATCCCCCTTTTTCGGAATTCCTGGATCCGCCACTGCTATCCGTCAATAGAACCGTGCACAGGTAGTATTGCTACTGTGTAAGTGTCATCTTAAAATTGATTCAATTGACCTTTCCAGTGTTCGAGAAAGAATATGCATTCTGAAGATTCTCAATGGTGTGGTAAACAGTCGGCAAAAAGTTTATCTAAAATACAATCAACTCTGTCACATACCTACCTGTATTAAGCGACAACTGATTTAAACAACCACGTTTTTATACGCCCGCATTAAAATAATTATGCTGCTGTACCGCTGTCGTCCCTCCGTCTGTTCGTCTGTAAGTCCGTCCCAACAATCTTGTCCGCGCTTCGTCTCCTTAATCGTGACAGGTACAGAAGTTAATGTGGTTGTGTATAAAACGGTATGACTTGAAGTTTTGCACCTGGGTTTTACACTGTGGTAATATGTAAAAAGGTCTGACTTGAAGTTGTACACATGGCTGTCAAAATTTGGTCTGGCCCCTGGGGTTGGGAAAAATGGGCCGGGTAAAATAAAAGTTCTTCCCCTTAATCAAGACAGATGCAGGTCAAGGTGGAATATGAAAAGTCCAACTTGAAGTTGTGCATCAGGGTTATAAAATTTGGTTTGTCCCCTGGGATAGGAAATTATGCCCATATGCGGACGCATCATGTATCTGTTTAGCAGCGCCCTATTCTTATGGTATGTTTCACCCCTTCCATATTCATATACATGTAAATGAAACCCTTGTTTTAAGACCATGTTTTATATGCCCAAATTTTCTTTTGGTGACTGCTTAATCCGAGATTGGCGATTTGATATCATTACCTGATAATATCGGCTGATAGGGCTATTGCCCATAAAGAGACGGCGGCGACCTGCCACTTTGGTGCTGAAAATCCTGACAAAACCCCTTTGTTTGCATACCAACCAATGTGTTCCACGGGAAAGAAGATTTGATAAGACACGTTTGTTATCAGTTTGCATATTCTTATCAGCGTATTCTTTTCCTACAAAGCAAAATGAAAAATCTAAAAGCATTCCGAAATATAATCGGTTACTAAATTCATCTACATGGCTGTGCAATAATATTGAATCCAGGATTTTCAGAATAAAAACGTCGGGATCAAAGTAATCTCATACTAGTCGGTCGTAATATGTAGTTACATGTAGATTATATATGTACATGTAGATTATACATGTACATGTAGATTATAGTTACACGTATTCCTCGAAAGTGACATATACATTTCATATCTTTCGTGAGCCGGTGTAGCTCGATTGGTTAAGACGTAGTGCTTTGTTCATGACCAAGGGGTCCCGTGTTCGAATTCCATCATGTCTTGCTTACGGATTAGATTATAAAACCCCAAGTACATTATCATCACAGTAGACTTTTCACGAAAAATGTTCCTCAACAATGCTTTGGGTTGGTGGGTTGCATATATATATATATACATACATATATATATATATATATATATATATATATATATATATATATATATATTTATATATATAAATATTTCCATTACAATAATGATAAATTAAAATAAAAGTAAATTGATCGTTATTATCCCTCTGAAAACACATTACAATTATATACATATGCATATGTACATCATTAAGTATATCTCTCTACATAGAATGCGTTGCAGATCCGGGTCCGGCGCCATAAACTGAGAATATACTTAAGTCAAAAATTTCACTTTAATTTATTCCATTATCAAAAGTTCAAATAAATTTTAATGCAGAATGGTTTAATTCTATTTATCAGTAGAATAAAACTAAATAAAGTCCAAATCCTAGTTATCATTTCATTGATGAACAGAAGAATATGAATTTTTGACTTAAGTATATTCTCAGTTTATGGCGCCGGACCCTGGTCGAAACACACTAAATCTCCTTCACTCAAGCTCACGTGATCAAAGTCGAAAGACAAATGACGGATCAAGTGTGTTCATATCTGTCTCAAGACTTCTTTATCCAAATATGGTATCAAAGTTACGATTGAAATTACCACCATTGTTTCTATCCAATTTCATTTCAACTGAAATCAAATATGGCTGTCTTGGGTTATGATTGGCTTAAACATATCAAAAAATTGTTTGTAATCAACAATAGACCATATTCCGATTTTGATAATTGCTGTCTTTTTGTCCGAGCTGACACATTTTGGCGTTGTTTTTCATAGTGACGTCATAACGCATGACATAGATTCATTATAACGTCACTATGAAAAACAACGCCAAAAGGTATTAGCTCGGACAAAAAGACAGCAATTATCAAAATCGGAATATGGTCTATTGCTAAGAGGCAGTGAGAGATCTTTTACGTGCCACGCATATTGTGATACGGGACCATGGTTTTTACTGTAGAAGTCTCATCTGAAAGACAGGACATCGGGAATCGAACCCGGACCTCTCGGTCACGATCTTAGCACCTCGTTCACTGAGCCACACCGGCTTTAAGTAAACGAGACGTGGTGTTAGACACATAGCAATTACAAAAAAAAAAACCGCTTTTCATTTTATTTCAACACCAGCAATTTATTTATTTATATATTTATATTTTTCGTTTAATTCTCCTCCTGAATGAGGCACCGGACGAATGTTCATCTTTTCATTAATCACTTTTATTCATCGTTATATTTTCTCTTCCTCAGTCATATTTAATCACCCTTTTCTTTCTTTTTTTTCAATCGTTCAATCGCATGTGGTGACTCGGAAATGCATCATTGAGCCCCTACTGTTAGTAGTATAGTTACCTTATATGTGTGCACATAATTTTCACCAAAAAAACCCCAAACAAAACATACACAGATTTATAATGACTTTTCGCGAAGTTACTCGGGGTCGCGAAAAGTTTGGAATCAGCTGTGTGATAGACTACCACATACATCTATTCAACAAAGGTTTGGTACCAGTGTCGAATGTAAGAGGTGTATAATCAAAGTGTCCTAGTGAAATGGTTTAAAACCCAACCGTGATTATTATTGCAAATGTTGAAAACAAAATGCTCATCTTTTTACATAATAAAGCATAATTTTTATGGATCATTTTAATTCTAAACTTAAGGGTCAGAAATGGCTTTTGGTGCTCTCTTAATTTCAAAAATTTTCTAGGCGACCCCCCCCCCTAACACTTTAAATAGGCTCGCGTATATCCCCTCCAACTTTAAACCGTACACATTATTTTCTAGCTATGCCACTGATTGTCCACTATGCATACATGCGAAATATTCCAGGAGCGACCCAATTTTGACGCACATTACAACTGGTGTCAAAAACTGTAACGCTAGACTCTCCAACTACAAAAAAAAAACCCAAAACTGTGCATGTAAAATTTGCTGGGGAGGGGTTTAATGTTAAAGTTTGAAGAATGGTAAAAATTATTCATCTTACCCTTGAACCAGTTCCATACATATAATTACTGGCTAGCATAGGTAAATCGTCGAATAAGCGCAAAATCGTTCGACAGTTCGCAAGTTCAGTCACGAGTGTCTGCATACGCCTGTGAAACTTGGCAGTGCCATTTCCTCCCAGTAGCATACATGTGTATGTAGCAAGGCGAACAATTTTGTCCCTTCCACGATGTGATTCCAACAGTCGAATCAATTCCATGTTGGAGTTTAACGCAGCGGAAGTTGACTTTGAACTTTTACATTGTACACTATCTTGTTAACTAGTCTAAATATAATGCGAGTGCTGGGTCATAAAATAAAACAACTACGACTTTTTTTTATATGTGGAAGCACGTTGTATTATTGAATCAGTGGTGGATTTAAAGACAGGTTCTTTTTTCCACGAAAATATTTTATATACAAAAACATGAAATTTTATAAAACATTTCTTATTTTGATCGCCACCCCTATTTAAAACTCTTGGTTCCGCCTCTTCATCTCACTGTTTGGTGTTTCATGCAAAGGTGTTGGAAGCAAATCCATATAGGTGGAAAAGGAGAAATAAACATATTCATCAACAAAAAACAGAAGTCAGTGGCGGATTTAGAGGGGACCCCCCCCCCTTTCGCCACATATTTACAAGTAAAAACCAAGATTTGGCACAAAATGGCTGAGTAGTTTGACTAATACAAATGCCCCTCTCCCTTTTTTTCGGAAATCATCTTGAGAGGCCCAAACTTTGAATTTCATTTCGTTTCGTAACGTTATGAAAATTTTGTCCATGATATGCCAACCCCAAACACCCTACCCCTGTCCATACGGTTTTAGACTGAGAACCGTTTGATAGAGACATTGTCATTTTAGAAGAATGGGGCTTTCATATTGATGACAAGGTCCATGGATACCAATGAACTTGACTTTTGACCTTTTGTAAAGAATGAAAACCGTTGTTAACCCAGTGTGATAGGATTTGACAATAGACATGGTGTCCAGGAATCTGGCCTGAATAGCGATGACAACGTCAGTGCCTCATATGATTTAACACACTTTGCACAGAAAGAATTATAACTCGAAGATCCAGATGGAGATATATTTCATTGTCAAAAATAATAGTGGGGCTAAAAGACCTAGTATAACTTTCTTTGGGATAATCCGAAGGTTATAAAGAGGGTTGTTTTCGAGTTTGATATGCAGTGTAGTAGAAAAATGTAATAAAAATATTGACAAGAAGGTTTTGCTATGATATTTGGCCTTGTCACATGTAGCAGTGGCGGATCCAGGATTTCCGGAAAGGGGGTGCACATGCGTATTAACGAAACTACTTAGCCATTTTTGATGCCAAATCTGAATTTGTACATGTAAATATGTGGCGAAAAAAGGGAGGGGGCACCCCGCCCTCTAAATCCGCCATTGTGTGGAGATAAGGTGATAGAGAAAATCAAGAAATAATGTCGTGCAAGGGTTTTTCATTTATTTCTTTTATTTCACTTTAGCTTAGGGCCTCTTGTTTGTTTGACTAATTAAGAGCACACTTATTGTCTGTAAATTGGGAAATAATTTTGCAGTTAATGTGTACACCTATTATATCACATCCAAATTATCAAACAGGTATTGCCTGAACTAAATATGATCATTTATTCGATTCGTGACCGGATGGCCCCGAAGTCGCCTCCCGCTATGAGCCCACTGCTGTTCTGTCTTTCGGATGAGACAGTAAAAACCAAGGTATCGTAACACGGTAGGTTTGGCACATGAAAGATCGTTGCAAAGGTACTGAAAATTTTCTTTATAATGCATGCATCGGGAAGATGTTGTCACCATATACGTGAAATAATCGGGGAGTGGCTTTAACAATAATCAATCAATCAATCAATCAATCAATCAATCATTTGTTGCATTTTTGGAAGTCTTTTAGGATCGGAATATAAACACCATTCGTGGTTTGCGATTGGAGGTAGGGGAATAAACGCGGAATACCGTGGTTTTGAAACAGAACTGTCAATAAATAAAACATCAGTTCGCATTCGAGTTTTACTTAATGTAAAAGTCTTCTTTTTTTTTTATTTTTGTCAGTCTCCAACATATGTTCCCAATGTTTGTGATCAAATGAAACTTTTGAGGAAAAAGAATTAGTTACAGTTCAAGTAAGCGATAATACATTAATTTGTTATTACTATTATTATTACTGATTTACTTTTTTTTCACATAATGCCGGATATTAAAAATTTTCCTTTGGCAAAACTGAAGTGATTTACACGGACAGTACTTACATGTAAATGAGTGAGACAAATTCACACATTATTTATATGTTTGTTTGGTTTTTTATACACCATATCTGTATGGTGCTATGCGCCTCATTGAAGTCTTCATACAAAAATCTGTTACTTTGAATAATTGATTTTGTTCTTCTTTATTCAAATGGAATCTTAAGAGTGAAAAGGCGAGAAAATGGCCTCCAAAAAATGCACCAAATGCTATATTTTTGCCCCATTTTTTTTCATACTTTTCTCGGGAGAGACCCCCCAAACCCTCCTCCCCCTCGGAGAGTGTGCCCCCCCCCCGGGGGGGGGCATTGAAAGTTCTGGATCCGCCCCTGATGCCACCATGATATGTAGCTTACACTACGAATATAGGTTTGAAACCGGAACTACAAATTATCGTTTCCAACTCTGTAACTTAAATTTTAGGTCTCAATATCAGCGACGCTTTATCATGAGTGGCCCATTCGGACATCCTCGATCTGATGAGTGGCCTTGACTGCTTGGACTGTTTCGCCCTAAAACCCGTTCACACCTTAGTTGTTTCGCCCCAATACCTGTTCGCACTTGGTGGTTTCGTCCTAGGTCGTTTCGCCTTAATAAATAAAACTCTAGAAGCGTTGAAGTTAACTCAATTTTTATTATCTCACATAACTAAAACAATAGAAAATACATGACATAATGCATGGATAATTTAAGACACGACTACAGATTGATAGTTAAAATAAGCATTTATTAGATAAAATAGGATAATATCACAACGCGTTAAAATGAACTGCAAAACGTAATAGTAGTATTTAGAATCAAAGACATGACAATCTATACGTTTAAAAGTTTGAAATATGAAAATGATCGATATAATGATAAAGTAGTTTAATCCTCTACCGCCTTGGAATAAAATACATTATACATTAGTAAAATTTAAAATATTGTACGAAAAGTTTTATAAAACTTTATTAAATGTGCTATTGTTAAAAAATGCACAACATACATTACAATGAAAGTTCACAATTTAAACAATGAATGGTATCACAAAGTGTTATTTCCTGCTACAAGGATTTGGTAGAGTCTAATGGACTATGGTACTCAAACTTATACAATGAACTTTGACAACTTTTTACCTGTTGAAACTTGTATCAAATTAATTGAACAAAAACTATGTGATATATTCCAACAAACTTTATTCGCAGATATTGATTAATTTATCATCTAAGGGTTGGACGTATCAACACCTAGTAGATAACTTCTCTTTACAGTTTTATTTGAAAAAGGCACTCAATCCAGTACATTATAAGACAACTTATTACAAAATTTAGGATTTCATCCCATAACCTTAGCCTAGAAAGGGGGCGTTACAACAATGAGTCTAGAACTAATCTAATCTGTAATATGTGTAATACTAATGAAGTTGAGGACGAATTTCATTTTATACTTGTATGTCCTCACTACTCCGCATTAAGACGTTTATATATCAACTTCAGAATTATTATAGTCGTCACCCAAGTGTTTTTAAATTGATACAACTATTAAATTAAGTACTAATAACAACAAAGAACTCATATACCTTAGTAAATATCTGTACGCTGCCAACAAGATTCGAACCCAATAACTATATTAAAGCACTCTACAAGTCTATTCAGTAAAAATCGTAATATATATTGTATAGTGATTGTTTGTATATGTATTGTAAATATGTATGAATATTTTTCTATATGTTGTTTTCCCTATGAGTCGTATGGCTCAAAGTAATTAAGAACTTGAACTATTTCGCCTTACTTTAATGATTTGTAATCAAACAAATCAAACATAATTAATGACAATTAATCTTCTTTAATTGATTGGTGCAGAAACATAGACTACTTTGAAAGATCAGTATTAAACATTTACTTCATATATCGTTAGAATAAAGTATGAATAAAATGTATTTGTAATGAACCTTCTGTTTATTAATCTCTTATTTGTTATATATGCTAATACTATTGCAGCATACAAATATGTAACATTTTTCCATATTTAGGGTGAAACGACCTCGCTATTCAGGGCGAAATCGCCCAAGCGCGAAACAACCCATGGCGAACAGGATCAAGTTCGAAATGTCTCGTCACCGGCGAAAAACTGACAATCGTAACAACTCGTCTATTTCCGTACGCAAGTGAAAAATGGCGATGGTGTTCCGATTGCATTTATAGACTGCAGAGTTGGGAGCAGAGTTTCATAATGGTTTAATAGTCGTTGAAGTTGCCCATGAACGTATCGACCTTACAGTTTAGTTTCATATCAAAGCAACTCTTTCAGAACTTTAAGCATTTAAAAAAGTTGTACACCAGGTAAATAAATAAACGATATTGTTACGTCATTTACGAAATCCCTGCTCGGATCTGCCAGGTATTTCGAAGCTGTCAATGAAATCTTTTGATTCAGCCTAAAAACTTCAACTTTCCGTGGTTCATTTATCTCTTAGAGAGATTTAATAAATTGGAAGGGCAACAAAATTTTAGTACCATAATTATCTGTGATGATTTTACCTGTACTTGAAACAAGCAGAAGCAAACTGATGCAGTATTGTTGAGGTTGCTAACCATATGGGGCTTTATGCCATGTCCATATATTTTAAATAATTGAAATATACTAGCAAGGGACCAATTATCACTGTAAAGTAGTTAGGAATAACAATATATATATACCTATATCAGGTCGTTTCAATGAGAATCAATGTCAGGTCAATTGTTATTATTCCTCTCTTCACCTGTGCATTAATATTTTTGAATTTAAACATTAGATATTCTTTATTATCATTTATTATCATTATTTCTATAAAGAAAAACAAAAATATATCCAATTGCTTGTGTATAGGCGATGAATTCTCTTCAAAATATACATCAGGTGAATATCAGGTCATTAGACCATCAGGTCATTAGACTTTCCCGTCTATCAACTTGATTTTGTTGAGAACTCATTGTCATGGACCAGGATTAGAAGACCGACTGGATTTAGTGATGGGGAATGGGGGAAAAAAAAATCAATTATCAGAATAATAAGAAGAGCTTAATAGATTAATCCATTTTAATTGGATGAAACTTTCTGAAGTTACATAAATTGTCAAAAGAAATAGAAAAGTAGAAAACTTGCATCAAATTATATTTTATCAATCAACTTACAAATTTGAAAGTTTGATTGTAAAGGAGTACTGGTAAGGTTTTTTTTAATGAAAAAGGGGGGGGGGGGGGCTAATTATTAACTTTAGATGAAAAGAATTGTGATTGGGAGAAAGCAGGTAATATTAAATGTTATTCATAAATTGGTAGAATGCAAGTAATACTTACTGTTATTCATACAACATTTTCTAATTATCATTCTTTCTGTGCAAGAATGTTATCAAATTTGATAATCACCACAAGCTTGTCAAATCCTGGAGCTGTTCCTGACTTCTTTATGAATGTAATTGATTTTCTTTTTTTTGCGTCACGCCATACCTACACAGCTGAGTAATAATTATTAAGAGAATAAATATCAGTTAAATTATGAGTAGTTAATAGAGTTAGTCTTAGTTAAGTTTAAGGAACATTGTACTGAGAAATAGCATTGGCCCTCGTTAAGTTTAAGGAACATTGCACTGAAATGAGCAGTATAGTCCCACTTGGGCTTCTGGTTTCTGAGATGTTGTGTAATAAACATACATCAGTAAAAGTTTGGCACCTTAATAAACTTTGATACTGAATTTCAAATTTGATTTGCAGATCATCTACAACAATGGCTTTTCAACATGTAGCAGAGAGTTTTTCTGATGAAGAAATTACAAAATCTGGAGGAGACCAGAGGGAATATAAAGCAATGGAACTGAAAAATGGCATGAGGATTTTACTTGTTAGTGATCCCAAAACTGACACATCTTCAGCTGCCATGGATGTTAATATAGGTTTGTTAAGGGTAGAAGCAAAGAAGGGAAAACGGGAGGGGGTTACACAAAAATTTCTAAGATATTTTCATGAATGATTTATTTGAAATATTAGATAAAGAAAAAGTTTAACCAATTTGCAGGGCTCACACTGGCTTGAAAAAAAGTGTAGCCACTTTTCTCGTGAAAGATGTATCGAAGGGGCGCAATATAATTCTCAGCTAAAATTACCTATTCACAGCTGTTTAACAAATGCATAACACTTTCCTTTGTTTTTATATATTTATTTTCACTAATTATCAAATGATGATACAATGAACAGTTTAAAAATGCTAAATATAAAATATTATCAAGTAAAATAAGCACAGTAATGAAGTAGCATATATTCAGAATGACTGTCTCACAAACTATACAAACATCAGCACTAGCTTTAAAATGTACTGTGAAACACTCAGTCAATATCTAGTATTTTGGAATCATAATTCTTCTATTTTTCAGAACCCACTTCTTGAATGCACTATCATAATCAAATGAGTCCACTGAATCACTGCACATAGACAAGTCTCATAAGGTTTTCCAATGTTTTGACTTTCAGACTGTTCCTAAGTTTGGTCTTGATAAGGTTCTGTTTGCTACATCCCCTCTCACAATCAACAGTACTAACAGGAGCAACCATGAGCCTTTCAACAGAAGCACTGACAGATGGGTACATCTCCCTCTTTCTAAGTGCAAACTGACAGACCTCTGACACACCAGACAAGCCCTTAGCCTTACATTGCTCAAAGAAACTCTCAAACTCCTGTCTTATACTAGCAGATGTTGACTTAATGATACCATGAGACTCTATGAATTTGGCTACCATTCTTATTGACTGATCATCACCTAAAGTGGAGGGGTCAAATACCTTAGACAAAGAAGACAAAGTGGCAGCATCACCTTCTTCAGTGAACCTACTCTGTATGTTCTGAATTACATTTGAAACAAAAGACTTACAAGCTGACCTTGCCCCTGACCTTTGACTGTAAACTGGGACCATCCCTGATTACATGACCTTAATATTCAAATGTACACAAACTAGTGGAATCATTACAAGGTTCCTTTGGGACCACAGACAAAAACTCACTGAGATAAGGGCCAGACTGAGACTCTAATTTCTCCAGAACCTTGACTGTAGATCTAAGCAAAGGATCCACCTCAGTGAAGTCTAACTCTGACCTCTGTCCATGTTGGAACCCTCTCGCAATTTCAGTATGGCTGTTGTCACCTGAAATATATGAATATTTTTAAATATGTTCAATTCATTTATTTAAAGTATACATTAATCCTATGTACAAAAGAAAAAAGAGGAGTTACCGGCTCAGTTATGTGGCAGAAGTCACCATGGAGCTATACAATACATGAATATAAATAATATAATAGAACATTTAACACATTACAAAAATATTTGATTGTAGTGCAATTACGATACCGACTTAGGACGGTCATTTAATTTGACAAAAGCCAAACAAATGGTGTGGTTAACCGGTTTACGGGCCCACCTTCCCACTCACCGTAACAGCAGAACAATCAAAAGACGTACATTTAAAAACAAACAGGGCTACAAATTGATTGCCGATTGACTAAAGTGATTCATCGCGCTTGCATGGAGCTATGAAATATTTAATTTTAAAATTCATGTCTGTGTAAAATGTTAATATCATTTAAATACCTTTACGGTTCTCATGTTTGTCTATGTTGTCTTTTTTCATCGCAGCGCAGCCATCGGTAAATGAATTTTGGACGCAAGTTTTTATACATGCGTCGCAAAACATAAGGCCTAAAACCGAGTCGTATATTAACCACTCGCGATTAAAACGCCAGCTAGGATTAAATTTTCTTACTGAAGGTGATTTACGAACAGAGACATTATCTTTTGTGAATGATTCTGACTTCAACTTGGCATTTTTTACTTTTAAGCCAAAAGCAGAAAGTTTCTGAGATTTACTTGACCGATTGTCGATCAGTTCTATCTTTCGTTTAACCATGTTATAAAGTTCTCAGTCGCATAAAAAATGATAAAATATTTCATTATCATATTTTGATCGGAAATTAAAAACTAATTACAAACAAATTAGTAATTTAGCTTCTCATCATTAAAATGGTGTTCTTTTAAACTAAGTCTAATCGAAATAGCATACCTATGATCACGGGTAATCCTTATGAAAACACATTAATTAATTAACATAATAACCCTGTATACATACCTTGATACCTTCTCAACGAGGTGCTAATGTTGTCTACCACGGATAAATCCAATCAACCAATTAACTCACCAACTGCTGTTTGGCTACAGCACGCGGACAAAAGACTTGACGCGCCAGTGACTTTTACGTTCAGCCTTAACTTGTTTCAATCAGAGACATATATACACAACATAAAGAAAATTCAAAACACGGGAAAATTGGCTTTCGCCAATTCATAATTTCTTTCGCCGATTTTGAACTTCTTTCGCCAATGGCGAAAATGGCGAAGGGCAGTGCGAGCCCTGAATTTGGGACTTGCATGTATCAGTCATGACTTTAAAAGGAAGGTGCAAAGTTTTAAGTCTTTGCTACATTGTACACATGTATATTTTCAATGATGTAAAGTTCTACTTGTGTATTGAGTCTTTTCGTTAACAGAGTTATTTCCCATTTTGGATGGTATCTGATGTAAAACAAGTATAATGTCATCTATTTCCAATGAAAACGTCATTTGTGTACTATCATTTCCGTGAATTTTGGATCAGTTTCCCTAAAATTTGGTGATATCATAAGTGTTTTACATTAGATACCGTCCCAAACGGGAAGATGGCATACAACTAATCTTAATGTTTTAGTGCATTAATTTGGTAATGAATGTTATGCAATCTGTAGGTTGCCGACACAGCATTCCAAGTGCTATACCAACATATGTTATATCAAACCTGTCTCATAAATAAAGAATCTAAGGCTCATAAGAAAGAGTATGCAATGAGCTTCGCCGTCTGGTAGGCGGCGTTTGTGTACTATGAGTTAGAAACGATGTTGAACGTTAGCAACCTTTTGACGTCATAAAAACATTTCATTGTTCTTTACGTCATTTTTTATGGGAATACGTTTCATTTCCTCCCTTAGCATTAGGACCATAGTTAATGGTGGTGACAATCTGATTAAAACCATATCTTTATTCTGCTTCTCTATTTATCCCATTAAATATCTGGTGAAACCCCGTTAGAGGTCATGCTCTGGTGAACTCTGATGACGTTTCAGTCACTGAAACTGTCATTTCCCATAGCCAATTATTGACTCAGCTAGGCATGTGCTAGTGATGCAATATGCAACAAACACTGTTCAAAAACTACCTCGTGGGTCACGCACGCTGTGGATGATAATTTTACTCCTAGGAATTTGTAGCCGATCCACTGATTGGCTGAAAATCAGAGTTCACCAGAACATGACCTCTTACGGAGTTTTGCCAGATCTTTATCCGTAATGTCACAAATAGAGAAGCGGAAAAAAGATATGGTTTTAATCAGATTGTGGTGGCGAAGTCCATTATTCAAATGTGTCTATTTCCATCATCATTGCTCCAACTTCATTTAGTTTTAAAATTACAATATACATTGTTTATGGCATAAACAAGATCTTATATACCAGTACTTGTACAGGGCTTTCAATAAGAATTATTTGAGGAGGTGATCTAGAAATTTGAGGTGTATCACCTTGAGTGCCCAAGCACACATTGGAGTAGTAAATTCATGATCAGAGGAAATTCAAACTGGCGATTTCCGTCATTTGAAGCGGCAGTATTTCGCTGGGTGCCGGTTCTTATTGAAATCCCTGCTAGTAGGAAAGTTTCCTAGGGGCAGATTAAAATGTTAAAGCTTACAGTTTGTGCTGCCATTGTTTTGTTGAATCTGTACATGTTCTTAATGTAATGTAAAACAAATCTACATATATGACCTTGTATTTCAGGGTATTACAAAGATCCCATTGAGTTACCAGGTTTGGCTCATTTTTGTGAACACATGCTTTTCCTTGGAACTAAAAAGGTAGGAAATATTTTCAAAAATGCTCATAAATTGAAAAAGAATATTATATTCAATTTCATTATTTTTCTATTGAGATTTTATGAAAAGTAGTTGCTGTGTATAAATAAATTACATGTATTTAAAATTAAATTACAAATCTATGCATATGTGTAGCTATCACTGGATTACAAAACGTTTAACCTGAACCCACCCACCCCCCTTTTGTATATTTAATTTGAATGCACAAAACATTTTTCTAGTAATACACCTGTCATAATAGATCGGTAAGCTTTCCGATTAAATAAATTATTCTTTTTAAAAATTTCATCATTAATTTTATGAAATTTATATAAATTTAGGTAGCAAAGATGTAAACGGTAAATTTATAAGTTTGATGATGAATTATAGTGTATGTGTACCTGTTTTAGTGTGTTTCATATTTTAGCAAAATTAGCCCTGTCCTTTGTGTGAAGTTCATGACTATAGTAAAACAAATGTTTTCAAAATACAAAGAAAGACAGTCATAGATCGTGGTAATTCAAGACCACATTAATACAGTATAAACCATCCAAAGTGGAATTTTATAAAGGTGGACATATTTTTTGAAAAAATAATTTTGTGTAACTATTTTAAATGAATCTAAATTAAACTTTGTATTCTGTACACAATCTTTGCTCGGCTTTTGATATTTTAATTGACAGTACCAGACACATCCATCACTGTGGATGATAACATGATAACATGCTTACAATGTACATTGTTTACATAAGCTATTTTACAATAGAAAATGACACCTGTTCATTACTAGTTCACTTTTTGGATGAAGAAAATGAAAATTAAACATGTATGGCATTGCATTGTGCATACATGTTAAAGAAAATTTGATATGAAGCCAATTCACATGGAAAAATGAAGTACATGTACATGTATGCATAGCAAAGTCTAAAATCTTTTCAATGTTTTTATTTTGTAAGAAATATTGTCAAATTATCAGCTATTTTTTATATTGCTGCATAATCAAATAATATGAATAAGCATTGCATTAAACACCAATAAATATAAAAATATCTAAGGAAGTTTACATCATGAATGTTGGATATTTAGGTATGTCAAGACTTAGCTCTTAAGTGCAGAAGTGTGAAATTAACACTTAAAAACAACATGTGACTAATTAATTTTGTAAGTGTTCCAATTTTACCTATACAAGATAATACATGTAAATATAAAGATCAGTAACACTTACTACATATTATCTGGAGGAAGCAACAGATGACTCTTGTGCTCCAAATGAGTTTTTTCTTTTTATGCCTCTGGATCTATAGTTTTGGGGCATATTGTTTTTGCCCAGTCTGTCTGTTTGTTTGTTTGTTTGTCTATCTGTTGTCAACTTTAACCTTCGCCATAACTTTAGAACCTGAGAGATAGAGACTTCATATTTAGCATGCATACTTCACTCAAAAAGCTCTTTTAAATTACAGCAAGGTTATTGACTTCAAAACATGTAATGTATGTTTTAATTTCTGTTTTCTAGTATGAAGAGGAAAATCACTACAGTAAGGTATGATCACAAGATTCCCAATTAATCTTGGTTTCAAAGTGAACTGTAATAGAGTGTCATTTGCGTGAGGTGTGTTATGCTACAACCTCACATTCTACCCCAAAGATGTCATATATAAGAAAAAATTTAAATTCAATTTATGATGTATTTATGCAAAATTAACACCGTCCATTATAATCTTGCTGGATCTCACTTACCTTTTATATTTCTACTATGAAATCAAATTACGTGTTAATTCATCAAAATGTTGAAAGTGTATTTTCAATGAGAGCTTACGTCATATAAGGTTAACTTCATGATTTTCATACCTCCAATCAAAGTTATCTTCGAACATGATACAGGACTAAGTTCTCCATTTTCAGGCATTTTGCTTTGTTCAAGTGAATTGATACCACTGGAGGAATTATTATCTCTGACACTCATCTAGTTAATGACCTATGTTTTGATTTATTCTGCATTCTATTGATGTCCAGTCTCTATTATTCAATCCTTATTCTGTTGATATCCAGTATTGTAAAAAAAAAAACCAAGTCAATCATGTTCAAGATAAACAAAAACTTGACTAGTTTAACTCAGTTTTATTGTAAGAGAACACCAGGTTGTACTAGATACTAGATACATGAACCCTGTGAATCAGCATTCAATACCTGAATATCCCTGTTGTTAAACAATTGATTAATGTGTATCTGAAGGTAACTAAAAGGAAGTGTCAGGCTTCATCAGTCACTTCAGTTTGTATCATGTTGATATGATATGACTTTGTTAGCAGTTAATACTCATCCACAAAGCTATGCCTTTTGTTCTTCTTCAGTTCTTGAACGAGAATGGAGGGGCATCCAATGCCTACACATCAGGGGAACATACCAACTTTTACTTTGATGTCAATCCAGACTTCCTGCAAGGAGCTTTAGACAGGTCAGTAGGACACAATTGGTCCTAAAATGTGGCCTTTGTGTGTTTGACCTTTTGACCTTGACAATGACCTTCATGCTAAAAATAACTTTTTGGACTTTGGTGCTGCTGGGGGCATTAGTGTTTCACAAACACAGCTTGTTCTTATATTGAAAATGTATTACTAGGTTGTACTAATAGAATCTATAAACTCTGACAGATTTCCATGGGATTGCAACAATGGATGTCACCTTTGTTGCAAATTTCTTTTGGAACATTTCAAAGATATATCTAGAAACTTTATTGCACAGGTTTTTGAAGTGCTGTAAGTCCACAACAAACATCCATTATGCCCTTATAGGAGTAAATCCAAAGAAAGGCATAATACATGTTTGTTGTGGACTTACAGAGCTTCAAATACATGTACCTGTGCTTTACTGTTCCAACAATCAGAAAACACACAGAAAATCCTCAAGGCAGCATTCTGATTGGTCAATAAAAGGTTCATTGGGACGACTTTACGGAGTACATAGTAAACAGAACCTGAACAGATAGAATTTAATTAGATTGGGTGAAAAAAAAATCCAGATAAAATATGGATAATTCTGTCAAGAGTGAGACAGTGCTGTTCTCATTGACATCATGATTAAAAAAAATAAGAAATGAAGGCTTTTATATGATTCAGGATAATTTCAAAACAGAAATTTTTATATTGATAAAAGATTGAAGAATGTGTGTTTTATATTAACAGATTTTCTCAGTTCTTTCTGAGTCCTTTATTTACACCATCAGCAACAGAGAGGGAGGTGAATGCTGTCAATTCTGAGAATGACAAAAACCTCCAGAGTGATCCCTGGCGATTACATCAGTTAGAGAAATCAATATCCGATCCAAGTCATGACTATAGCAAGTTTGGTACAGGTATGCAGTGTGAAAAGAATTTTGTCAGAATCACAAAATATTGGGGAAAAAATGAGAATTGAGTGACGACAGATACGATAAGAAAAAAGCATAAAAAATATTAATATAATTTATTACTACTACATTATTTTATTTAATTTTTGTTATACATCACTCCACAATATTTCACATATATGGTGACAGCATCTGTCTGATGCATTGCATAGGTCCTTTGCAAAGGACCCTTCCGAAGCAGTGAGGGATCTTTTACGTGCCATGCCTACTGTGACACAGGACCTTAGTTTTTACTGTCTTTTTCGAAAGACAGAACACTGGTGTGCATATTGCGGGAGTTGAACCCAGGACCTTTTGGTCATGAGCCAAGAACTTCATCCATTGAGCCACGATGGCATTACTACTAGTAGAACCTCAAAACTAATTTTACATGTATTTTCTCTTAGGCTACAGTTACTGCTGAGTTGTTATGTAAATTGACTACTCGTTTTCATGTTATACCTCTAAAATGTTGTATGCTTATTACCTTTCTTCATATATTTTTCTCTGTTCACATATTTGATATATACATGTATTACCATAGGTAATAAAGATACGTTGGAAATCATCCCAAAAAGTAAAGGATTAAATACGAGAGATGAGCTTCTGAAATTTCACGATGAGTACTATTCGGCTAACATTATGGCACTCTGTGTTCTCGGCAAAGGTGAGGTTTTGAAATTTGAAGTTTTATGAATGATTGTAACTTCTCCTTCCTGAAATACATATTCTTTTACAAGTTATTGATCGAAAAAGCTTTCATTTCACATCTTATTTTCATACCATTTTATTTCTAAACTTCAGTAATTTATATTACAATGATAATCTGTTGTTTCAGAATCCTTAGATGAGCTGACAAACATGGTGGTGCCAATGTTTTCTGAAGTGGAAAATAAATCTGTGATAGTACCTGAATGGAAGGATCATCCAGTTGGCCCAGAACAATCAAAGGTACTCAATCAAAAGCATAAGCAGAAATATTGAATGTATATTTCCTTTTTTGAGCTGGCATAGCTCAGTATTTAGCATGCTGGACTTGTGACAAGAGGTCCCTTGTTCGATTTCCACCGACAGTTTGTAAGTGTCCTGTCATCAGGTCACAGTAAATATTGGCTTGTAAAAATTTTGTCACTGCTTCGGGTGGGTTCGTTGCACTGGGAGAGACTTCTTTGCAATGCATCAGACAGATTCTGTCATCACGGAAGTGAGTTAATCTAAGCTGGACATAGAACAAGAAACAAAAATTACTTTTGTTTTGCCCATTATGTCTATAGTTGGTGTTATAAAAGGTATTGCTTATGAGAGGAATGGAGTGCTGTGCTGAAACTCACCATAGTCTCTCATCTTTGTCAAAATTGGGGTCGATTTCTTATCAAGGCGAGTAGAGAGGTTTGCCTCTGTTCCTGCCTATTGTTGATGGTTGTCACCGAGTACACCAGTTTCCTTCATCACAAAACTCTTAAGGTTGACATATCGGTGAAGTCATCCTGATGTACCAGTAAACAATATAAACTTCTCTTGTTCCACTTTCCACTATCGATCTGTCCATTTCCTTTCTGTTTTGTCATTTTAGTAGACTACATATGTTATTTCTGTTAGCTGTGTCTACTGTGCACTTAATAAAGACAATGCTGAATAAATAGAAGTGTTTCAAAGGTACAGAGAAAGGTATTCACAAGTCATGCAAAATTATGACAGACTTATGTATCGCTTATCTCTACTTAAAACAAAATCTGCTAAAATGTGGTCATGCTTAAATCAGTAAATGTACCGATAAGTTGTTTTTACTACATTTTGGTTGAGTTCTATTAATCTTAAATCTCTCTGTCCCACATCATTTCTGTCTGTCTATCTAAACAAATGACACAAATGGTCTTGGGAATTCTTCACTTAAGTTGCAAGATTTCTTCAGCAAAAAATATGGCCACTGGACAGTGACCTAGTGTGTTCAAGATCTTAAACATAATGATACAAGAGGTGGGTCTGATATAAATTTAAGTGTATTTGAAATAAGAAACTTCAGCAGAAAGTAACATAATTTTTTCTCTTTTCAGAAAATATATTATGCAGTACCGGTGAAAGACATACGCAACTTGACATTGTCTTGGTCAATACCTGATCTACAGCCCTTCTATAGCTCCAATGTAAGTATCGACGACTGACATACTTAACTTATTATTGTCTTGGTCAACACCAGATCTGCAGCCTTCTATAGCTCCGATGTAGGTATCTATGACTGACATATGTAACTTATTACTGTCTTTGTCAACACAAGATCTACAGCCCTTCTATAGCTCCAATGTAAGTATCTAAGACTGACAGACATAAGTTAACATTGTCCTGGTCATTACCAGATCTACAGTCTTTATATAGCCCCAATGTAAGTGTCTATGACTGACAGAGGTAACTTAACATTGCCATGGTCAGTACCAGATATACATCCCTTCTATAGCTCCATTGTAAGTATCCATGACTGACATAGGTAACTTAACATTGCCATAGTAAATACCAGATCTACAGCCATTCTGTAGGTCCAATGTAAGTATCTATGACTGACATGTCAGTTTCTTTATCCAGAAAAAAATTTCTGGGCACAAACATGTCTGGATTAATAGAGTATCACATAGTTACTGAGTGGGCTGAAGTCATGCACTATATTCCACTGTAGCTTTTCCTCTGTGGATATGGGTTGATATTCTGTGGATATGGGTTGATATCCTGTGGATATGGGTTGATATCCTGTGGATATGGGTTGATATCCTGTGGATATGGGTTGATATCCTGTGATATGGGTTGATATCCTGTGATATGGGTTGATATTCTGTGGATATGGGTTGATATCCTGTGGATATGGGTTGATATCCGAGTAGGGTCATCTGGTAGGGAATCATGTCAACATGCGGATGTATCATGTATCTGTTTAGCAGTGTCATATATTTGGTATTCACTCAAAGAATGAAATGTAATTTGTATGTTGAATGATATTGATCATGAAAAAATTTTTTATACTTGTTATTAATGATATTTTTATTAACGTTATTGTGTATGATTTTTCCATTTTAAGAGCCCAGCATTCATGCAGATGCCAGATAGGATTTACATCTGCATTTCTGTCCATCTGTCCCTTTGTTTGTCTATCAAATTTCCCATACAAATGCCAAATGATTGAAGGATCATGTCTATAGATTTCAGAGTCTAAAGTTCAAGGTCACACAGCAGTGACTTTCAGTACTTTGTCAGGTTTTTAAGTGTTTTTACGCTTACATTATTGATTCACTCAGAAACAAAATTGATGTCTTGTGTAAAATAATCTAAACATCTCAACTTTAAGTGAGCATCTTCCTCTCACCATTCTTTATAATGAATGGTGAACATAATTTTACAGTATAGATCATAGTTAATAGTAGTTAGTACACATTTCACACTTTATTGAATCAACATATTGAAATTATAGGGAACTTGACTTAAACTTCTATTAAACTTGTAATGAACCTTCTGTAAACTTGAATGGGACTTCAGGAACGTCAGCTTTACCTGAATTTATCCATGCTTGAGTAAATTAAGACATTTTGTGACAATAAATCATTTACATGAAGTGTTAATGGATTTATTTCTTTATAGCCGGGACATTATCTAGGTCACCTGGTGGGGCATGAAGGAAAGGGCAGTCTTCTTTCAGAACTCAAAGATAAAGGTATGTTCTACCACTTCATAGAAGTTTTATTCAAAGCATATATGGAAATGCATTTTTTTCAACCAAATATTATAACAGTTCTTATATATCAGGAAACATATTTGAGATAGTTTTTAGATATTGGTAACATACAGATTGTTTACTTTTGTTTCACATTGTGGAAAGATAAATAATGAGAAATACTGTAAGTTGTAACTAATTACAGACATGGTTTCTCCAGTTTTAAAGTTGATTTCAGTTTTTTTCTTTTGAAAAATTTATTTCAAAATGTGTTGGATTTTGTAAAAGAAGTAAGAAAACAGCTGAAAGTCAGTGTTAACCCAACTTTGTCAGTCTTTTTTTTCTACCTGTTTTCAGTTTTTTCTTCATTTTTTCAAAGTCATATTTGTAACCAGTAAAACTTAGATCTAAATTTATTTCCCTTCATGACAACTTTTTCATCTGGTCTCTTGATGTAGACTGTATGATATACAATGGCATCCTTGCTCAGTAATATCTTACAACATTTTTAGATTTAGAACTTTTTTTAATTTGAGGTTACTAGATTTATTATTTCTGTTTACAACATGTAATTAAGATTGTAATGATCATCGCAGATATTGATTCATACCTTATGGTATTATTGTGTGAGATGCCTTATGGTATTTTTGTGTGAGATGCCTTATGGTATTATAGTATGATATGCCTTATGGTAATATTGTATTATATACCTTATTGTATTATTATATACCATAATATATTTATCAGACCTGGGGTAGGTATATTTTAATCTATATAACCCTTATAATTCAGGCTGGGTAAACACACTATGTGCTGGACAATCAGGAGGAGCCAAAGGATACATGTTCTTTAAGGTGGATGTAGATTTAACAGAAGAAGGTATAGGTATGTGCAGTTGTATTCACTTATGTTCATACCCCACTGTTTAAGACAGAGAGGTTATTCTAACTTGTAAAATTTCATTTATGATAGAATAGGTCTTAATTTCCGTGCAGTGTATGAGGCAGATTTAGATGAAATAATCTTATTAGGCTAAAGACAAGAAAAGAAAACCCCAAACAAACAAATAATAAAGTAAAGATATAATAAGTTAATAATTGGTCAGTAATACACATGTTTTATCTTGATGACATAGGACCTCGGGTTGTTTCCTATCAAATGGAAAATTGGGAATTTCACTGTCTAGCAGTGTGTCCAGAAAGAGCTGTAATCTATACAGTGGATTTTAATTTGATAGAAAATTTTGAGATTTTTACAAACAATTTATACCAAAAAAAATTGTGCAAAACTTAATAATAATCCTGATTTTTTTCCCCCTAAAATATATTAAATGACTTTGACCTGTGTATATAATATAAAGATTTTTTTTATCTGTTTATATGAAAGAGTGTCATAAAAGTTAATTTCATTCCTTTCTTTTTTCAGAGCATGTAAATGACATTGTGACTTTGACATATCAATACATTAATATGCTGAAGAAGGAGGGTCCACAAGAATGGGTTTTTAAAGAATGTCAGGACCTGGGTGCAATGACCTTCAGATTCAAAGACAAAGAAAAGCCTAGGTCATACACCACTCATCTGGCTGGTATAATGCATGTAAGTTTTCCAACTATTTGTAGAAAAATGCCTCAATCCTTAATTACATGTAATTTAAATATCTTGTTGAAATGCCTTTATCAATTTTGAAGATCTTCCTTAAACACGAAATTTCTCAAAAGATTATGATCTGAAGGTTTTTGATTTACTAAAATGTATTCTTACTAGCAGAAAATAAGCTGAAATTTCAACTAAATTTGGTAATCCAGAATAACAGGAAATTAGCAGAAGTTTTTAAAAATATTTATTATTCAGACTAACAAAATCATCACATTAAATGACTTATTCTCAAGAGATTGTTCTAAAATTTCCCAAAGACACCTTCAGATCTGATCACTGCAGAGTCACCATAATTATTGTTGTAGAACTTTTAACAGAAATTTAATGATGATATTGATAATAGGTGAAAGAATATCAGAGAACATCAGGGGACTTCAGTAGCAGAATGGGCTGAAGCATTTTGCTGTAGCTAACTGTATCCACTCTCCTATTTCTCTAGTTAAGGTTCAGACCCCAGTATCCTTGCCTCCACCGCTAAACACTGACTGACACAGCTTATTTTGAATACTCCTGATGTGGTACAGTGGACTCCAGTTAATCTGATACCGTATTATCTGATATTTCGTTTTATCTGATATGATATTAAAACACCAAACCGTTTCTATGTATTTCTGTAATAATTTGTCTTTTTTATCTGATAGTGAAAACTCCAAGTTTCGGATTATCTGATAGCAAATTTACCGTTGAAAAAATATTTCACCCCGAATTTAGCCTATTTTAAGCCCGGATATAGTTGTGAAACCATCCAGCCGTGACAACATAGGCATATAACAACACCTACGGCAATACGACGACGACTAGGAATAATAATTGATTGTTTGTGTACACAGCTATTGACATCTCATTGAAGTACCTGTACAGGTTTAATTAGTGATCGCTGTAGCGTCATTCGTAATTAATGAAAAATGTTGATGACCAAAATTGAGTAGATTTGCCGTAAATAATCGGATATAATATGTACCCGAGTATAATACGCACATAAGAAATGACCTAAAAAATCACAAAAAAACGTCTAACTCCGTGTATAATATGCAGGGGAAAAATCAAAAGAATAATGTCAATTTCGTAATGAAACAGCAAGACCGCGAGATGCAATCGATATTTCTTAGCACGTGTATATGATTTTGTTTTGACGTTTAGTGATTCGTCTTTTTGTGTATCTCCTGTCATTTAATCGTTGATGTTGTCATTTGCTTTGCCGTATTTCTATCACAATGAGATCGCGTTATGTAAATTATCATCAAAAGCGGCACGGAATGACCAGTCTTTATTCATCGTGTGATATCAACGCTTTTCTCTCATTCACTTCATGTACGATCAAACTCGTATACACTTCAAATTTCTTAACTGTTGCGACCGTAATAGTAGTTAAACCCTCGTCCCAAACGACCGCTTCATTTTTTTTCACGTTAGAATGAACGTGCGTGTCCACATACATTACACGAACTGTACGCGGGTATCGCCCATGTGGTGAAGACATCATAAAGAGAGAATGAATGAATCGAGTGTTATAAGCAGCCATAGTTCAATTGAATACAGTTCTTAAATTAATCTAACATTCTTATGATAGTAAGCCACACTGCCGATGATCGTGCCGTTACGGTCAAGGAATTTCACCTGTTGCGTAACCATCAATTAACCAATTAAGGTTAGATTACTATATCATCCATACACGTTGCTAATCAGAAACCACTGTCGTGATAAACACAGCGCAAGTCTTCTATTGTATTCTTTTTGAATAGCACTCTGTAGACATTACTCCTGTTATCGCCTTGGTCATTTACTACGGGAAGCAGACAGTATACAGACAATAGACATATCTCACACCGCGTAGGTTTGATTGACGGCTTTAGGTACTTTAACACCATGTTAGCGGTCCTATATCTCTAAATGAAAACAACCGCTATCAAACGTCCATATGAATAGACATCTATAACATGTTACACAACATAAAGCATCAACTTTCGCAATTTCGTCTAATCTGATAGCCCGCTTTATCTGATATTTTATTCACGCAAATAGACTATCAGATTAAACGGAATCCACTGTATTTAAAATAAAAAAAACCCCAAAAAGTCAGAAAGAATCTAGTTTTCGATAAACAGAGATAAAATCTTTAATAATTTGATATCCATTTCAGACTTGTTTCATATATACTCTCATGTCACACGTTCAATGTTTTAGCGGTATCAACTTCATGAGGTCCTCAGCGCACCCTTCCTGATGACTGAATACAGACCAGATCTCATTAATATGGTCCTAGATAAACTTACACCAGACAATATGAGGTAAGTGTCTGGTTACAGACCAGATCTTATTGATATGGTCCTAGATAAACTCACACCAGACAATGAGGTAAGTGTCTGGTTACAGACCAGATCTCATTGATATGGTCCTAGATAAACTCACACCAGACAATATGAGGTAAGTGTCTGGTTACAGACCAGATCTTATTGATATGGTCCTAGATATACTCACACCAGACAATATGAGGTAAGTGTCTGGTTACAGACCAGATCTCATCACTGTGGTCCTAGATAAACTGACACCAGACAATATAAGGTAAGTGTCTGATTACAGACCAGATCTTAGTAATATGGTCCTAGATAAACTCATACCAGACAATATGAGGTAAGTGACTGGTTAAGACCAGATCTCATCACTATGGTCCTAGATAAACTCACACCAGACAATATGAGGTAAGTGTCTGGTGTCAGACCAGAGTTGATCAGTATGGCCCAGTAAATTTTCCACTAACGATATATAGCAAGAGTGATATCAGAAACCAGACTCAATTAATATGGTCCTTGAATACATACTGTTTTTACATTCTCTGATTTAAATCATTATTAAAGAATAGTGTACTGGTATAAGAAAATTTCTTTCTTATATTGACACATAGAAATTATACATGTATAATTATTCAAATTAAGATTTATACTGTGTTAAAAAAAAAAGACATTTTCCTAGACGTAATGCTGATGATATCTCAGTATTTCATTGTAATGTGACAGACATTATAGGTTCTCTGCATGTGAATGTAGGTGTAATCACATTCCTTTTTTCCTCTTCCTTAGAATTGGTGTTGTGGGACAAAAGTATGAATCAATTGCTACAGAGAGAGAGAAGTGGTATGGAACACAGTATAAAGTGGAAGACATCCCAGATGACACTTTGAAGGTTGCATTCTCAGTCTCATATACTTGATTTTTTATCTTTATTTAGTGAAAACTGAAACTTGTTGCAACATACTACAGACAAATTGAATTTTATTTTTGTGTTGCCTGCAAAAAAGTGATGCTTACATCCTATTTTCTGACTGTCTATCCATGTATCTGTCGGTTTGTCACAAATCTAGTTTAAGTTTTTAAACAGTGGACATTTATTTCTTAGATATCTATTTTTTGATTATTTTTTATATAATATTTTTTTCAATATCAATGTGATCTCTGGGACCTCATGGGCTTAGTGAAAAAAAGCATTTTCTGGAATTCACTGTAACCTTTCACCTGTCAAATCAGGCTTTCAATCCATTTCAAGCCAAGTGGTAAGGTCCACAAATGTTCCGCTTAAAAATCAGTTGTTTTCTCCAGTTTCTTCTTAAAACTATCCACCACCACATATGTAACATGAGTATAACCATCCTGGTATAGCATTAAATTTATTAAAAAGGCCAACTGATCATTTAATGCAGAATTTTGGCTATCTTGGAGAAGTATTGATATTTATGTATAATTCCACTTTCATTATATGATGCATCTACAGCTATTGCACATGTGAAGTATTCTTTATGAATCTTGCATATATATTCTAAGTTTTATCTCCAAAAACCAAAATGTGTTTCATTCCTTACTCAACATCACAATCAATCTTTGGGTGTCCCATGATATTTATTGTGGTTTCAGTATAGTTACAATGTATGTGTTGTAGTATTGTAACGATAGTCGCTGATGTCGGCGATATCGTCGATGGAACTTCCTCATCGCCGACTATCGATATTGATTTCCGAGAGTCGATTATAAACGTGTATACAAAACGGCTTTTAAAAACGAAAGTAAAACTTAGCAAATGCAAATGGCGGATGCGATCGATGAACCTGAGGAGATTTTCCCTTATCCTTGGAACACTTAATCTCCAGTTTGTTAATTTTGTTTAAAAAATTGTTGCAATAAACATTCTGATTTAATTATCTTATCATTTTTATGATAAGTTCATATAAAGTGGACAGTAACATGAAATGAAGGCAAAAAATGCCAAAAAAAGCTTTAAAATTAAGAAAAAATAAAAAATCTCTGATTATCGCGATTATTAATCGATATCACTGGTCTGATTATTTTCGATAATCGATATTAGATTTTCTCCGATTTTACAACACTAACATTGTGTTTAGTATTGCTTGTTGTGCTACAACATTCATCTAATGGATAGTTTATTGTTATGTGAAGTATCCTGAAACAAACATCAAATATATGTGCACAGTGTTCTCTCCTGTAGATTCATTTACCTCCTGTTCAATTTACAATAGAAAAGGTGTCCCATCTTAAAAAAAAAATCTTCTGTTTTTATAAAATGATTCTTGTTTTGGAAAGTTACATTGAGGAGTTTCAGGAAATTAAATATGATAGATATATTAAGTGCATATTTTACCCTCAGAGTACTTGATTTGTTAAAAATTTTAGAAAATTCATTGATGGGAGTTATAGGAACGAGACAGTCGTGTCCTCTGTAACAAGTGCCACATTGGCAATATTATTCTTAAGCATGTGTATAGGTCTCAGTGACCATATAACTGCATCTGAATCTAGTTTAACACCATTAACTTGAATTTCCCATTAACTTGCACTGTTTTCAAAGTCCCAAGTCTATTTTCTATACATGAATATATATCCCTAATTAGATTTACTTCAAGTTTTTATTTTAAGTTCTAGTTGTCAAGCATTGCTTTTATATATGTATAGACACATTTGTACAGTTCTTCTTTCTACATTAATCATTAAATATTTTGTCTTACAGATGTGGAGTAACTGTGAGATAAACGAGAAATTAAGTTTACCTACCAGAAATGAGTTTATACCAACAGACTTTGAATTGGTGAAAAGAGAGGCTGAAGTAAGACAAACTTTTTATGCCCCTGGATTGATAGATGGGGAGCATATTGTTTTAGTCCTGTCTGTTTGTTTGTTTGTCTGTCTGTTGTCAACTTTAACTATGGCTATAACTTTTGAACCGTGAGGGATGGAAACTTCACATTTGACATGCATACTCAACTTATGAAACCCTTTCAAATGACACCAAGGTCAATGACCTTTTGACCTTGACAATGACCACGCTAAAAATAACTTTTTGGACTTTGGTGTCACCGGGGGCATTAGTGTTTCACAAACACAGCTTGTTTTTTCTATCATGAAAGATAAAAGAATTTGTAGCTTTAGTAATGCAGTTTATTTTACTGTTTGTTATGAGTCGCTATGGTAGGCTACACTGCTGGATTTCTGCCTTTCAGATGATCAGAAAAAACAAGATCATTTGTCACGGTAGGGTATATGTTAAATTGTGATAAATCCTCTGTCTGGTCATTTATCCCAGTGGTAATTTCTACATAACTGAAGTAATTTAAAAAGAAAACTACAGATACAGACGCCTCTTACAGGATGCTGTATATCTTATTACCATGGCATCGAGAAATTTTGTCAGATTTTGTCTGAAAAAGCATTGTTAAACTTAGTAATTCTTGATAAGGTGCAATTTAAAACAAAATCACTAAAATAATAATAATGATGTTAGTAACCCCATTCTGCAGTTGCAATTTTCACAAATCCATGTAAAAATGCTACTTTTTTCATTTCCCTTGAGTGTTTAAGAATACTATTATTATCATACAGTGATGCTCCGTTTATCCAGACGTTTGTTACCGGCCGATTTTTCCAGATAAACAGATCTTCCGGATTACCGGATCATAGTACATTAGTTCTTAAAGAATCTTATTTCTTAATGAAAAAAGGGATGTACACACGATAAAACACTAGCCTCTGTTCGGAGGCTCAAATCTTTATTGGATAGGTAATTAACATACCATAGGTAGGTGACCAGGTAAATGCATCGTTTAACTGTTAAACAATCAATCAACACATAGAGGAGATAAAAACTGTGGCTTTATATATTGATTAAACCACAGTTATTTGCTGCTACTGCTACGTCCAGATGGCAAGATTTTGTCCGGATTATCAGAGCAAATGTAACATACTTTTGGAATTCTGTACCGGTATTTCGGATCCTGAACGCAGATTTCCAGATTATAGAATCAAAATATCATTTGCAAAATCTGTTCCTGCAGATTGTTTTCCAGTTTGTGTTTAATTCATAAACAGTACCCTGTTTCATGTTCATGTCCTACTCACCATATCCTTTTTCTTTCTTCAGCCAAGTAAGCTTCCTGAATTGATCAAGGTAAGACCCTACCTTTTATTTTATATAAAGTGTTCATCCTGAATAGATTTTGCAATTAGAATTTTTTAAAGAATGAGTCATCTGTCTCTGTGTAATGATATAATTATCATGTCTAATAACTGGAGTAGTGCATGGATTTACATCTCCTATGGGTGGGTCCTACTCAAAAGTGGTAAATAGTACATTTTATGTAATTGATAAATAGCAAACTTCCAGTAGCCTTTAAAGGTATGGTTTTTGATGCAGGCATTTAGGGGTTTTGCTGCTACATTGAAAAGGGCATTAAAAGGTCTGTGATATTTGGTGTGAGTGTAACTGTATGCAAAAACTTGATATTTCTCTTCATACAGGAATCTGGTTTGTCGAGAATATGGTTCAAGCAAGATGACACCTATCTTCTACCTAAAGCATGCATCAACTATGAACTCACAAGGTAGATAAAAGAATAAAGTGAAATTACAATCACTTGACCTGAATTTTATTTTCGAATTTGGTCAAGGTCTTTATTTTTGCGGAAATCATTAGTATGGCTACGCAAGAAAATGAATTCCTTGTTATCCTTGATTTCACAGAGATACAGCGTTTATATGGTTTCTTGCAGAAATTTTTTATGAATCCATAGTGAAATAATCATGAAGAATAAAATCTCAATAAATGTAAGCGATTTCCTGTTTAAGTTAAACCAAAGAAGTTTGAATTTTTAAAAAAACCTAAAAAAATAATAGGTACAGGAGAGTCACCTTATGGCAATATTGCAATATTAATTATTTTAATTAATGTAGATAAGCAGTGATGATACTGACAAAGTAGAGTCAAAGTTTTGACAATAACCTGTGCATATCATATCCTTTAAAAACAGATAATGGACTTTCTTGATTTGCTTTATTGTGTATTCCAGTTATCGATCTTTCTATTTACAGCCCTTTAGCCTATGCAGACCCTGTCAACTGTAACATGACATACTTGTTTGTAACCCTGGTAAAGGATGCTCTAAATGAATATGCCTACGATGCTGAATTGGCTGGTCTACATTATGGCTTGGAATGTACGATATATGGTTTAACGGTAGGCATTTTTTTTAGGTACATGTTATAGTAATTTGGTAATTATTTGAATGCTGTTCAGCAACACTACTGCCTATTGCTAATTGTGTGGGTACGGATTTTTGCACAACCAATAAAAACTGGAGGGGACTATAGGTTTCCACTCCATCTGTCCATCTGTCTGTCTGTCTGAGACACTTTGGCTTTCCAATCTTTTTTTGTAACCATTAAAGCTATTGACTTGAAATTTGGTATGTAGCTTTGTATTGATGAGTTACAGATTAAGATTGAGTTTGGTCATGGTTGACCTATTTTTGGAAGCATTACAGCCCTTGGACTTAGTAAATTTATGGAAACTGGTGGGGGACATGTATTTCTTTAACAATACTCATTATGCTTGTTCAAACTGATTTTTAAGGTCAGGATTCAAGTGTATTGAAATGTCATAAAATGTTAAAATCAAACTCCTGACTTTTTCGACTATTTCCCATAGTCCTTTGAAACTTACTTCTTGAGTGTAAACCGAATGCATAATTCTTTGGCAATAACCAGGTGAACCTTCCCTTTCTACCTCATAGTCTTTCCATTAAATATTTGATTGATGATTGTATTTCTTTTTCCAGTTAGCTGTTAAAGGATATAGTGAGAAGCAATATATTCTTTTAAAAAAAATTCTGGAGAAGTTAACTTCGTTTCAAGTAGATCCCAAACGATTTGAGATTTTCAAAGAAACAGTAAGTAGTGTAGTATTATGTGTCTTAAAATGAAATTTATTTCTGAAGTAAGATATGTACTTCAATGAAATTGTAGTTCATGTATAGATTCATGCAGTTTTAAAAAGGCTATGTTAAAAAAAATTAAATCCATAAATGTAGTAACCATAGTGCAAATTGATCAACATAAATGTTCAGATATGAAGAAAATGGTGGAAATTGATGTTGAATCTAAATTATGTTTAGAAGTTTTAAACTAAAGTCCCCTCTATATGTAGCAAATTTATTGAGGTATCGAATTACTGAAGTGGTCAAAACTTTTTTTAAGAAAACGTGCATTTCAGAGACAAGTTTAAGGGTTCTGTATAGTTTGTAACATGTTAGTTTGTTTTACAGTATACCAGGGTACTGTATAGTTTATTATATGTTTGTTTTACACTACACTAGGGGACTGTATTTATTACATGTAAATTTGTTTTACAGTATACCAGGGGACTGAAGAACTTCAATGCAGAGCAGCCACATCAACATGCCATCTATTATACAAATGTCTTGATGTCAGAGATGATGTGGACTAAAGATGAATTGCTGAATGCTATCCATGGTAAACAAACTCACCAATATTGATCATTTGTCTATAGTTCCATATTATTTACATGTACTTACCCAAATATTTATTCTTTGGATAACATCACACCAGGAATGTTTCACTTTTATGGTTTTTGTTAAGCTATGGAAGAAGCCAGAATACCTTGAGAACACCTCAAGCATTTCATAGGAGTATCAACAGAAGAATGAGATAATTTTTAACATATAACAAATGGAGATTGAAAATAAGTCATAGCAACATGTGTTTGTTTAAATCCATCTAAGGTGTGTTGAAGCAGTGGAAAATGGGTCAGATACCTTGTAAAATAAGGAATTCTAGTGGAGAGGAAAGACATATCTCAAATTACACTATTCGAGTTATCGTAATCTCAAGCTGTTCCATCTCAAGTGGTATCTGTGAGATGTACTCTGATCTCAAGATGGTCTATAAAATGTACTCTGAAAATATCACTTAAAATTTCCTTTATTCCAATAATCAATAACAAATATCCAAAATATATTTCTAGTTTTACATTTATCGTTTCTTCACAGATATCACAGCAGATATGGTGCAAGCATTTATTCCACAGCTTTTATCCAAACTACACCTTGAGGGACTTGTGTATGGTAACGTCACCAAACAGGTAACTTTATTTTCATTCTCATAGTGTGGGTACTTATGGAATGTTCTTCTGATGGTATAAACCGTATGGAAATTTGATTGACCAAATACTCTTAGAAATTTGAAATATTATATCGTAAAGATTGAAGGGAAGAAAATGAAAGAGATTAATGATTTTTATTTTGTTTCTAGTGAAGTGTTTATTTCTGATGTTAGATTTAAATTTTACTTTCATTAATTTGTTCAGAGTGCCCTTGATTTGACCTCTATGGTTGAACAGATCTTCAAGGACAGGTGTTGTACTAAGGAATTACTTCCTAGTCAGCACAAAAGATTGAGAGAAGTGCAACTTCCCAATGGTAAGATCAGATACGTCTGTCAGTCCGTCTACTACGAGTCACACTTTTGAAAAGTATTTGATAAAACTCTTCAATCTGCTAAAGTGCTAAAGATAAAACTCTTAACGAAAAAACGAAGAGAAAAGTTACAAAACTGATTCTCAGTAAAATTCAGTCACCTCAAACTTAAAATGATTTATAATTGTTCTATGTCAATCCACGATTATTTCACACATATGGTGACAGCATCTGTCTGAACATAGAAGCAGTTAGGGATCTTTTACGGACCTTGCTTACCATGGCATGGGGCCTCGGTTTTTACTGTCTCGTCTGAAAGATAGGACACTGATGTGCCCACAGGAAGGTTCAAACCCAGGACCTATCAATCACAAGCTGAGCACCTCATTCACTAAGCCACACCAGCTTCTAGCTTAAAATGAAGTTGATTTTTGTTTAGGCCGATTAAATTTAATAGGTAGATTTTCATCCAATCTCGTGAAAATATATGGGGTGGGTGGGTGGTATTTATTTTTTATAATTTATTTTTCTTGTGTAAAAAATGTGTGCCATAAAAGCAGTAGCAGTACTATTCTGTAACAATATCTTGCATAAAGTGTCTTTGAGTCGTTAAAATTTGAAGCAAACCAGCTTTTCTTTTCGGCTATGCCTGCAACAACTCTCACGACAGCAAGAACCATTTTGTCAACTACCGGAAATGGCGATATGTATATAAATTGAAACGTATATCGGGTATGGACCCTAATTAAAATACCAGAATTCAGATACACGGGATTTGTTTGAAAAATAAATAATTCTGGGGCGGGTCGATTTTTTAGGGACGGGCGTGGATGAAAATCTACCAATTAATTTTAATTGGCCTTACTGAAAAGTCAAGAGACTGTTTAAGTCAAAATTCTAGTAAAATCAGCCTCATGTTCTTGGACCTTTAAAATTCAGTTTATTTAGAAAGAAGATAGTTTTCTAAAAAATGGCTAACACACACTTTTTAAGTCCATGGTTTTTTTTTTTCTGCTGAAGTTTTTTGAATTGTTTCTCAAATTTCTGACAACTCAAATCAATTTGTTTGTTTTTTAAAATTTGGCACATAAAGAGTACACTTTCTATGACTTTCTATGGTGAATCTGTGATTTGATGCTAGGCAGTGTACATTATGCATCACATCATACTAGATTTAATTTGAAAAGCTTAAAATTTTTGAAAAGTAGGTCAAATCAGTCCCTCAATCTTTTTCATCTACCCTACAGGTTGTTATTACCTTCATCAGAAGAGTAACAATGTCCACAAGAGCTGTAGTATAGAGATCTATTACCAGTGTGGCTTACAGGAAACACAATCCAACATGCTGCTAGAGCTCTTCGTACAGGTCATTGGAGAACCATGTTTCAATATTCTCAGGACAAAGGAACAACTGGGTATACTTTAAAATAACTTTTTACAAGTTATCTTTCTTTGTTTTATACAGACCATTTCACTTGTCACTGCGGAACTAACGTTTTGGTTGGCAAATGATAAAGTTTCCCATAAAATTTTGGACATAGTATAAATTTGATTGTCTCTGATGTCATTTTGTGGAAACGGGTATGATTTTACCAACCTAAATGTCAGTGAAGCAGTAATAGGGAAAAGGTCTATTGTGAATATGGAGAAATATCGATAGCTTACTATGGTATTTCTATTCATGGATAAAGTATACCACAAATACAGATATTCCTTGATAATAATAATGAAAAGGTAAATTGATTACCATATTACTTTATGCTAACTTTTTATAAGTTACCTTTCTTTGTTTTATGTTGTGACTATGGAGAAATATCCATATATCATGATATTACTTTTCATGATTTAAGTGATTTCCAGGTAAATACATCACTAGATAATAACAATGAAAATGTAAATTGATTACTTCCAGTATATTTAATTTATAATTCATGTATTGCAAATATTTTGAGTGAAAAGTTGGTTTATAGAGCCTTTTACTTTTACTGTGGGCTTATATTTCGTTTGGTAAATGATGACGTTTCCTGTAGAATGTTTGACATCATAATAAAAAGTTGATTGTCTCTGACATTATTTTGCAGGAACAGTTATCATTTTGCCAACCAAAATGTTAGTACGGCAGTAACAGCAAAAGGGTGTATGGCTTAAAAAACAATTAGGGGTTACCATGCGAGTGTTTTACTAAGACCGACAGGGAATACCCTGTCAGAAATTGTGTTTCATTGCAAGGCATTCGTTTTTGTAAAACACAAGCATGGGAAACCCCATTCTAAATCATATAACAAAAATAATTACTACTAGGGGCAGTATGCACAGAGGTACGGTTTTCTGAACCAAGTCGCTAATCACAGTGACGTCATATCAAAAACTGCAGGGTATTGAGACGTCACAAAGAAAAAACTGCAGGGTATCATGATGTCATATCAAATGCTGCAGGGCATCATGAATACCCTTGCAGTAATTGAATTGGACAGCCAATGAGATCACGTGTCATAAACAAAATGCATTTAAATAAACATTTTATATCTATTATGAAGATAAAAAGCATACTGGTAGTAATATTGATCACTTAACAGTAACAATATTGTTGATAAATTTGAAAATAAAATATTCATTTTCAATATTAATGCTGCCTCCTTCAGAATTTACATCCTTTTAATATAATGTCATAGATACCATATACCCTCATTTTATTGCATTGGCTGCTTCTTTTATTGTGATGGTACAAGTAGTGTTTCTTTTGTTTCTATGGATATTCAAATATAATTACATGAGTTATAATTATTGTTTGAAGTCATCTGCTGTAAGAGTATTTGTAAGTGGGTTTTCTTATTTCTTCTCTTAAACTTTCAACAAGTTTTTCTGTGAAAATAGCTGGCGTAATTTAGTTGTCGGAGAACTTGACCTGATTTTGAAGGGTCTCGGGTTGGAGTTTCATAATTGTGGAAATCCATGGAATTTACAAAGTGGCATATGTAAATACAATTACTCTTAAAACTCCATATTATAGAGTATCCAGTAAAAATCAATAAACATGTAGATGAAGCATTTTTAGCATGCTGGGATAACGAGAGAGTTTGTCATAACCCTAGTGTTGACCTTGGCCTAGGGTCTGTTTAAGCTGAAAAAAATTAAGAGCTTTAACCTTCACCATACCTTCAAAACAATAAACACAGGATTTACATATTTCACATGTAGATTCCTTGTGACAAGACCCTGCTATTAGTACCATCATTTTTGACCCTGCAACCTTGACCTTGACATTAGACTTACTTTACAGAAACTTTAACTTTGACCATTACTCTCAACTAGTAGGGATAGGGTAGAGCTTTTATATTTCACTTCTGTATTCATTATGGTTAAACCTTTCTGTCTGTACCAAATTATTTTACCTTGCAACCTTGACCTTGAAATTTGTCCTACTTTTCAAAACTTTATCCTTGGCTATATCTTCAAAAAGTATTAAACATTAGGCTTTTACATTTCACTTGTGCGTTTCTTGTGACAAAACCTTGCCATTAGTACCTTCATTTTTTACCCCTTGATCTTGAAGTTTGACCTACTTTTCAAAAATGTTAAGCTTGACCATAAGTGAAGAACCGTTAGAGATAGGACTTTGATATTTCACATAAACATCATCTGATGGTACCATAACTTTTTAATTTTTGACCTTTACTTTGGATTTGACCTTGAATCAAGAAAACATTGAAAATACATGCTTTCCCTCGGTGCGCTATGTTGTCATCTGACAGTCTTGTTTATTAGCTGAACAATCAGTTTGGATGTCTGAACCTATTACTAGATTTGATTATATTTATCAAAATAAGGGATTTCCATGGTTAAAAATAATTTTTAGCACTAATTAAAGATTTCTGGTTTGAATTTAAGTAGCAAAATATTCAATCTGTCCTGACTTGATTAAAATTTTATAAGCAATTTATCTCTGAAAAAGCAATACAATGATGTATGGGATATCTCCCAACAAATTATACGAAAACATGGTAAGACCTCAAAGTACCCCATTTTAGCTTCAAATCTAATATGAGTTAAACTATATAGGCACATTGTTACCACTGCATACATGTGTTTTACAAACACCTTTTGCCATTAGTACTATTACGTTGTTTTACCAGTTGAACAAATGTCTATACTTATAACACATGATGTGAACATGATATCCCTTTCTCTATCATTTGATCACAGGATACATTGTGTTCAGTGGAATCAGAAGAGCCAGTGGAGTTCAGGGGTTACGGATCATTATCCAGTCAGATAGGTCGCCACAATATGTAGAAAACAGAGTAGAAGCATTTCTTGTGCAAATGGATGTAAGTGGCATAACTCTTGATGTACTCTTCTCTTGGTGTTCCTTTTACTACCTCAGCTCAGATCTAGGGGCATGTAGTACTTAGTTGACCTGGTCATTTGTCCCACTATCAGGAAATAAGATGATTTTTTACCCCAACCAATTTAAGAATGGGGATATTTGTATGATTCGCCATAAGTGTGTGTCCATTTGTTTCTATGTCCCTTCCTAGCTCTTGTCCAGGCTATAAGGTAGTCTCTTTGTGATAGATTTTAGCCAAATTTCAGACAAATGTTCTAATAGATATCATGACTTTGACCCCAAGGTCATGTAACCTATTTCAAGGAATAACTGCAGAGACATTGCTTTAATTTTTGTCTCAGCTGTAAGTCAGTCACTTAATGATAGATCTGGACCAAACTTCACGTATATATTCCTCAGAGCCTAAAGGTGTGTCATGACCTTGACTCAGAGTCTTGTGACCTATATCAAGGTAAAAATCAGCAGTTTTCTTCCTTTACACCTAAACAATGGTTAGAATTGTATGTGATTATAAAAGGTTTTTTCAACTTTTAACAGTAAACTTTGCATAATGCTCAAGTTAAAAAAATTTAATGCACAACAAATATCTTACACCCTTTTTTAAAAGTAAATGATCAGCCAATGCTCTAATATAGTTTTTAAAAGCATTATTGTGCTTTCTGTAGTTCCAGTCTTATTTATTTTCTGCAATGTTACATTTGTCTAATAGACACTTATCAAAGAAATGGAGCAGCTAGATTTTGAGAAGCATGTGGCAGCTCTTGTTACCAAACGTCAGGAAAAACCAAAAAGGATAGGAGCCCAGAATGCTAAATACTGGTCAGAAATCATTGCCAATCTATACCACTTTGATAGAGGTAATAAATCAATATTGAATAAAAAAAAAATAATCTTTGAAGTTTTTTTATTTTGGCTTGTGGTTGCATATTGCATTGTCAGACTAAGTATTGTTTATCCCTTTCGTATGAAGGAAAGAAATCCAGGCATTACATGACTAAGCATGTCACCTGAGACTGATAAACCAAAGTTTTTTTGTACGGCACAGGTCTTTCATGATTAAGAATTTACACCAAATTGTCCAAGTATTCTGTTCCTGAAGTCAAAATTTCCAGCATGCTTTTGTGTTAATAATAGGCGGACCAGCATAATATTGCATATCTAAGTGATGAAAAAAAATCCCACTTTGTTATTATACATATTGGACTTTTGGAGTATACGGGCAAAAAAATTTGTCTTGATCCAATATCTTATTCTTAACGGTTATATGAGTGATTTAACTGACACTCTTGTCATGACCAAACATTGTATTTATAAACCATGCTTACATTTGTCTTGGTCAGACTTTCCCACTTACTGTTACCTTCAGTTCTCTTTGTTCAGAGAGATTGTATTAAAAAGGGGGCTAAAATGAATCCTCACCTCTTTTGACTGTCTTCACAAATAACATGTATTTTGTATGATTGTTTTACAGATGAAGTGGAAGTCGAATATTTGAAGAGTATACAAAAAGATGATCTTTACAAATTTTTCAAGGTAATGAATTTGTTTTTTGTCTACAGTGACAAGGTCATTATGGTAAACTTGTGCTTGCTGTTAAAGTCATTTGTCTCCATTTTTCTGCCACTTTGGTTTTATCAAAAGGAAAGTAACACAAATTTCAGATAAATAATTGTACTAGAGGTCAACTCTTTCACTTATTTTAAAAGGGGCAGGCGTGGTGTAGTGGTTAAGCGCTTGGCTTGCGGCGCCGACGATCCGGGTTCGATTCCCGGGTTGCGCCACTATGTTTAAGAGGTTGGTAACCTCCTGCTTCCATGTCGCGATATAACTGAAATATTGTTGAAAGCGACGTAAAACACCAATCAACCAACCAACCAACTTATTTTAAATGTTTTCACTCCTTTTATTCATAACATAAGACTTTTCCTTTCAGGACAAAATTGCACATGATGCACCCAACCGGCATAAACTATCTATACATATAGCCTCTACTGTTAATGGCGACCAGACATGTGAATCAGATACCAATGAAGGTAGTGAACCTCTGGAGCCTCCACCTCCTCTTCCTCAGGTAATACATCTTCCTCCAACAGTGGCTAATCCAGGTGAAAGGGGGAGGATAAGGGATTTCATTTGTTGGTTTGTTTTGACTTGTCTCACTTCATACCAAGATTATTTCATTTACATAGTTTCAACGTTTTTCAGTTCATCTTATGGATCACAAGCCATTATTTTATCCCTCTTTATTATATTGCCTTTTAAGTATTGCAACTCGCAAGAATCACTTCTTAGCTTGCTGGGGCAAAAGTACATAGACTAAAAGTTTAAGTACTTTCAAATCACTTTAACTCCTTAACTTTGCATGAAAAGGTGTTCATGTTTCATAGGTACGTTTGAATAGAGATCTTTTAACTGTTACATAATTTTCTACCTTCTATCTTTGACTTTAACCTTAAAGTCAGTTTTCAAATATTTCCCACTTGACTATTTCTTTTGAATAGTAAATGATATGGCTTTCATATTTAGTATCTAAATTTCTTGTAAATAGAACTTATGATTTTTGAGCTCTGTTGTCTTCTAAAAACTCTAGGTAGGGCCCCGTTTCATAAGCGGGTGCCCCATAGTAATCACTCTGTCTGTCCATCTGTCTGTCTGTCTATCCATCTGTCAGAAAAAAACTTTAACATGGGTCATATCTAATACACTAACCTAGGTAGAGTTTTCATATTTGGCATGTGTGTTCCTTATGACAAGACCTTTCCGTTGGTACCAAAAATTTTTATCATGTGACCTTGGCAGCAACCTTTGACCTGCATTTGAAAAATTTTAACATTGACCATCACTATTGAACTTTTAGAAATTGAGCTTTCATAATTGGCATCTGCAATCCTTATGACAAGACCTTTCTGCTGGTACCAAATTTAGGTCAAGGTCATGGTGACCGGCATCCTGCGGGGCCCTCCTGACTTTGTCAGTTTTCTAGTTTATTTGTCTATCTGTCCACCATTTCTTTTATCTATGCAGATGGCTTACACCTTTCTCAGTATACAACAGTCATGTTTGATTTTAGACAACAATGATAAAATCATGAACATATGTTGTCTTCTTTTTCAGCCCAATCTAGTGGACGATATATCAGAGTTTAAGAGAGACCTTGGATTATATCCTCTTGCAAAACCATTCATAGATCTACGGAAAGCTCGGTCCAAATTGTAGGGAGACACCAGGAGATTTTTAAGACCCTGTGTAAAGTGTTATTTTACATTGGAGGTGACAGTCATTATTTATATAATTTTTAAATAATGTTTTATAGATTTTATTGCACTTTATCACTGTTTATGGAGTACTTGTACTTGAAATCAGGTTTTATATAAATGGTATAATGAGAAATTGAAAGTGTTGTGTATTGTTTTCATTCTTGGTTGATTTTTGGAAATGTACAACTTAACTAGATGTAACAAAGAACAGGTTTACTATATGAATTAATGTGAATTTTGGTGACATAGGTGCTCCACATTCCTATAGGTGAACTCTCCTTTTACATCTGTAGGGGGAAGAACATAGTCGTAATTCAAATAGTTCCAACTTAACCACTCCATTGCTCGCTTATGATATATATATATACCCGGTATATATATATATATATATATATATATATATACATGTATATATATATATATATGTATCTTTTAGATAGATCGAGTGCATATTGGTTTTTACCTGTCTGTCTGTTTATTTGTTTGTTTGTTTGTCTGTTGTCAAATTTAAGCTTCACCATAACTTTTGAACTATGAGAAAGAGATTTCATATTTGGCATGCATATGCCACTAATTAAGCCTTTCCAAATTACACCAAGGTCATTGATCTCATGACCTTCACCGTGACATTTGACCTACATTTCAAATTTTGCCTTGTTTGGACTTTACTGCTGCTGAGGCATTTGTGTTTCACAAACACATCTTGTTTAGATATTTCTATGGAAAGGACGTATAGTAGAATTACATGATCATATGCAAAAATTTATGGTCACTTAAGTACTGAATTACATTACATTAATCAAAATAAGGGGATTTCCATGACTAAAATAGATTTTTAGCAATAATTAAGGATTTTTGGTGTAAGTAGAAATAGCAGAAAAATTTGAAGAGCAATTATATATCTAGGAAAAAAATACAACATAATATACTGCATAATGATGTATGGGACATCCTCCTATGAAATATATGACCACGATTTAGATTTATGTCTAATAAGAAGGTTGACCCACATAATCAACTTACTGCGGCTTTGAATTTGGCAGTGGCATAGGGGTGGGGATATACATGTATAATAATGTGTTTTACACTCCCCCCCCCCCGCTCTGCCACACACACACTTTTGCTCGCTTCCTATGCTTCTGCATTGAGGATTTTACACCCAGTCTGCATTTGCATGAGGATGCATTTTTCGGCATTGGGCATTTTAGCTCATTGGGACAAAATGTACAGAAAGCTATTGTTGTATTCTAGGTATCGACATCCACGTTCACATAGACAAATGCATACATTAACCATGGCCATAACCTATGAACAGTACGAGATAGGGTTTTGATATATCCCATGTATATTCCTTGTGACATGACCTTTAACTGAGTACCAAAATTTTTTTTACCTGACAACATTGACATGCATTTCGGAAACTTTAACCTCGATCACGACAGTTAGAGATAGGGGCTTTAATATTTGAACTTGACTGTAACAAGACCTTTTAGATGGTGCCAAAAATTTTTTTACACTGAGACCTTGACCTTGGATTTAAAAACTTTAAGCTCAGAATCTGCTGTGATATTTCATATAGTTATTTTAAATTTGTTAATGTCATAATGAAATATTAATTGTCTCTTCCCTCTTTTTGCGGGGAACTGATGATTTGTGGCAACCAACCTAAACCGCAATAATATATATAATGTTGAATACATGCACTGAACATATGTATGTATATATATATATTACGTTATGTCGTAAGTTCTGAAGAAAAAAAGGGCCCCTGGTCACGCATCTTCACGAATCAAGAGGATGCGCTGCGTGAAGATTTTTTTTTGTGTGGTTTTTTTTTGGGGGGGGTTTGTTTCTTTGATTTGTTTTGTTTTAGTTTTGTATATTTTTTTTAGTTTTTTTTGGTTATAAAACACAATCATGCCTAGAATGTAGATAACTTTATACAAAAGGTGGCAAATGAAGTCGACATATTTGGCCTTACTCTGTTGTATGTGTTACCCCTTTCCTCCTCCCCCGCACACATACAAGATCTAGTGTTTTTTATTGGGTA
>CM068583.1:15369340-15536840 GCA_035048485.1 Pteria penguin | reverse complement strand
AAGGCACCCTATATTTCACTTATATTCGTTCCCCGTCTGGGACTCGAACCCACGACCTATGGTACCGAATCACCTAGCTGTCATGCATCCGACCCTCTAACCGACTGAGCTACCCGAGCTCCACAAAAATGGAGCTTTAATAGCCAATCATTAGCTAATCGCATGCATGACAACACGGCCGCGGAAAGTGAAGGAATTTACCCGAGGTAATAAACGCAGGCGGATCCCCTGAGAGGATACATCACTGAAAGAGAAATAAACATATAAAGCACAAATAGAATCAGTGAAACACCTGGGAGTACTATGGACCTTGGATCTCCGAAGAAATACCTGTAGAAAATAAAGACAAATTAGACAAACATATAAAGCACAAAGACACTACAGTTAACAAGGCACCCTATATTTCACTTATGTTCGTTCCCCGTCTGGGACTCGAACCCACGACCTATGGTACCGAATCACCTAGCTGTCATGCATCCGACCCTCTAACCGACTGAGCTACCCGAGCTCCACAAAAATGGAGCTTTATTAGCTAATCGCATGCATGACAACACGGCCGCGGAAAGTGAAGGAATTTACCCGAGGTAATAAACGCAGGCGGATCCCCTGAGAGGATTTATCACTGAAAGAGAAATAAACATATAAAGCACAAATAGAATCAGTGAAACACCTGGGAGTACTATGGACCTTGGATCTCCGAAGAAATACCTGTAGAAAATAAAGACAAATTAGACAAACATATAAAGCACAAAGACACTACAGTTAACAAGGCACCCTATATTTCACTTATATTCGTTCCCCGTCTGGGACTCGAACCCACGACCTATGGTATATATATATATATATATATATATATATATATATATATATATATATATATATATATATATATATATATATATATATATATATATATATATATATATATATATATGTATGTATGAATGTATGTATGTATGTATGTATGTATGTATATAAAACACAAAGATACTACAGTTAACAAGGCACCATTTAGTTCACTTATATTCGTTCCCCGACGGGGACTCATACCCACGACCGAGTCACCTAGCTGTCATCCGACCTTCTAACCGACTGAGCTACTGGGGTATATATGACATGTTATAATCCCCCCCCCCCCTCCTATCTTACATTCGCAATAAAGAATTGTTTTTGCGATGAAATTAATCGATATCTAGGTCCGGCGCCATAAACTGATAATATACTAAAGTCAAAAATTCATATTCTTCTGTTCAGCAATGAATTAATAACCGGGATTTGGATTTTATGTAGTTTTATTCTACTGATAAATAGAATTAAACCATTTTGCATTAAAATCTATTTGAACGTTTGATAATGGAATAAATTAAAATGAAATTTTTGACTTAAGTATATTCTCAGTTTACGGGGCCGGACCCTAGTCATGATTCATGAATATATAATGTAAATAAAGAACAGAAGAATGACGTCATAATAGTGTCACTAACGTCCACGGCAACGTAGAGTGAAGTTCTAATACTTGCGTAAAGACCAAACATGGGATGCGAACAAAGTAAATGTATAAGCTTTGGGAAAAAGCAACGAACACAGCAAAGACCAAAGTCAAACCGGGTCAGTCCTGGAAGGACTTGCAGAATTTCAGAGGAAAAATCATCGGAAGAAATCCTAAGACAGTTGCAAAAAGAAGGCCTCCTCAGCAGCCCCACCATCAGAAAGGGGGGAGTGGCTTTCACCTTCGGTGCCACATGAAGTATTGCCCTCCCTCCTCGACGGCTGGAAAAATTACAGCAAAGACACCAGCCGTCGAAAAATATTCAACAATATTCTTCGGAGGAGAGGGAATTAATGGCCGAGATAATTAAAAATAATAGGCTCCGAGAGATACGAGAGCGTCAGGAAAATAAGAAGGTGGCAGACCTTACCCAGCGAAAAGAACAGAAAGCAAAGAAAGGTGCAAAGAATCAGAAGGTATATTTACTGTATACAATGTATTTACATAAAGTTCTGTGTGAATGTTTAATCCGTGTAGATCAGTTTATAGGGTGATTGGTTCATGGTCTTGAGGTTTTCGGTTCGAATGCGATTAGGCGACTCGTGTCCTGTCTCTCTGACGAGACAGTAATCAAAGTACTGAAAGCACATGGAGACGGGTCCGTTTTACTAATATTGCTCGTTTGCTTATTGCCGGAGAACATGTGGTTGGTGTTATTTTTGTGACTGAATCAATTGTTTACATCAAAATTCAATCGAAGTGAGCTTCAAGTTAAGGGAAAATAATTCCCCACTATAAATCACATAATTATACAACTTAAATCGCGCACACTGACGTATGTTTATGGATATTTCATTAGAAGATTTCCATGAAATTTATATAAAATTACACCAGTTCCTAAATTTATAAATTTATTTTTACTCTCTGTATTTCAAATTCGTGTAAATCACGTAGTGTTCACCACAGCTTCTCAACGAAAATTTTAAGCTCACTTTCTGTTGAACAGTTTGACAAAAAATGTGATAACCCAATATAAACCTGGGCCCTCGTGTCACAGTAAGTGCTGATACATAGAATTCTCTTACTAGGACTGGGCGGAGTTGTATAGGCCGAGGCCGAGACCTAATAAACGTGGAGCAACCAAATGCGAGAAAATCGTGATCCGCCTCTGGATCTTGCGTCCTTACCCTATGTTAGTTTAAACAAAAATATACATGTGTACGCGTAATATTCTTCATTCAGAATTCGTACAAGTATGTTTAACATTATTCTGGGACTTGGTATAATAATTTATAATATGTTGTTGTCTTTATAATTAATTTGCTTTCAATAAGAATCTTAAAAATACATTCAGATCGTTTCTTTTGTTACCTAGGTTAGTCTCATAAAGGAAGATTAAAGAAGACAGCAGATGACAAAGATTTCGAAATTCTGTTCAAAGATCAGAATAAGTCAATAATGTATCATCTTCTACTTGTATCTGTCAACGTACCAATCTCCACAACCGAAAAAAATCACCATCGCCACAGCAATCACCAGAATATAACCGGCAATTAAAAATACCAACAACCATGACCTCGGTGTCAGTTATCGCCTTCGTCAATAGTCGCCTCTGCAACTATTATCAGTGGGGCATGGAGAAGCCTCGAACTGGATTTATGACTCTTGAAAAGAAAATGTTACCATAATGTGGAAACATTAAATAATATTGCATAGTTACTTGTTATAAATATTTTGATACGAAAGAAGAATCAATTTAGAAAAAAGAAATACACACAAAAATGCAAAAAGCAAAACTCAAGATGCAAAATGCAAATCTCAAAACGCATGTCGGTTCAGGAATTCGATACATATGCTATGTTTTAAGTTTTGAATACACTTGTTCGCTTGTACCTGCTTCCTAAGATAAGAACTATTTATTGATAACATGCATAAGGTATCAAAGACTGAATTTAAATCTTTATTTATTAAAACTTTTTATTAGGTTTCTTTAAATTTGTAGTTTTCATTTGTGGATAGTACATTTTTCTAAATTTTCTTATGAATTTGTTACTCATGTTCTATGTCCATTTTGACCAATGAGAACTGAAGGGAGAAAATATCACGGGATACAGAAATAGAAGAGAATGGTGCTATTCCTGTCCATAAATTTGATACGGATAATTTCCATTGATTACATTAGAAATTAGAAAAAATGACACTTTCTCCTACACCAAGCATATATTGACCTAAGGAAATGTCTGAAAAGATGTGCAATCGAAGAAGAACTCAATGATAAACAGAACTCGATTTTTATCAAATTGGTAGTTAAAACAGTCTGGTTCTCGGACGAAGTTTTTTGGTTGATGATCTTGCAGTCTCATCCTATCTTCTGTTAGAAATCAGGGGCCGGCGCCATAAACTGAGAAAATACTTTTAAAGTCAATTATTTAATTTAATTCATTCCATTATCAAACGTTCAAATAAACTGTCATGCAGAATGGTATAATTCTGTCTATCAATAGAATAAAACTCTATAAAATCCATATCCTAGTTATTAATTGATTCTTGAACCGAAGAATATGAAATTATGACTTAAGTATTTTCTCAGTTTATGGCGCCGGTCCCAGTTAATCTGAAAAGAGATCTGAGCGACTCTGGTACTCTTGTTTGAGCCGAACACTTAGTTGTTGTGTGGTTATGACGCATTCTATCCAGTGTTCAGTACACATCCATCTCACATGTGCGGTGTTGAATTGTTATTCATAATCTCTGCACGTTGGTATATATGTCATCTGTGGCTAGCGTCTAGAGAACCACAACATCCTTACTTCACTCCAACATGGATTTAGAAGCGGCCATTCTTGTGAAAGTCAACTAACTATGACAATGCACGATATTATGAAAACATATGACACCAACAAACAAACAGATATGGTCACTCTCGATTTTAGTAAGGCATTGGACACCGTGCCCCACCGCAGATTGTTGTATAAATTGGAAAATTATGGTATATCAGGTTCAACACATGCGTGGATTAAGTCATTTCTCGCACAAAGAGAGCAGAGACGTTGTGGACAGAGAATCATCATCAACATGTTCCGTTGACTCCGGGGTACCCCAGGGCACTATCCTGAGCCCCTATTATTCCTCTGTCATATAAATGACCTGCCTAAATGTGTCTCATCACAAGTACGACTTTTTGCGGACGACTGTCTACCCTATACGACCATCACCGACATTGACGACCTAATACGCCTCCAGAGAGACCTCGCAGCTCTAGAAGCCTGGGCGAAAGACTGGGGCATGCGCTTTAACGCGGCTAAGTGTTATCTCATGTCCATCAGTACCACATCAGTATCGCTACACCCTAGATAATCATATTTTACAACATGTTAAGGACAACCCCTACATAGGCGTAACACTCAGTGAAAACCTCAAGTGGTTAACACGCATAGATAAAATTTCTAACCGTAGCAATTCAATCCTGGGATTCATCCGTAAAAACTTGAAACACTGCTCAAAATCTCTTAAAGAAACTGCATATATCTCACTTTTCCGTTCTGTACTAGACTACGCTTCCGTAGTATGGGACCCATATCTGAAAAAGGACATTGATCAACTTGAAGCCATACAAAGGAGAGCGGCCGGTTTCGTCTTTTTTTTTTAAACTTTATTTTACAACGATTAAGAAAGAAGTTAACAACTTATATAAATCTTGCTCGTTGGCACAGATCTTGGCGTAAGGATGTCGTTTGTGTGGGAGGAAACCGGAGTACCCGGAGAAAACCCACGAAGCCAAGTTGGTGACAGCCCCACTATCTCACGTACCACACCGGGAATCGAACCCTGGTCGCATTGGTGAGAAGCGAGCGCGCTACCAACTGCGCTACCTGGCTCCGTTTCGTCTGCAATGACTATGATAGACATAGTGGCGTCTCAAATGATGGTCAACCTTAAATGGACACCACTTGAAACACGTAGAAAGGAACAGCGACTGGTGCTCCTCTACAAAACCATACACAGCCTAGTAGCCATACCTCCTGACTCGCTTTCTCTCGAATTCAACTCCAGACCGTCTCGATATCACCATAACAAAATCATAAAAATACCTACCTGCAGGACAGATATTTGTGCCATCCACTATCAAACTATCAGAGACATATATATACGTGTATATATGTCTCTGAAAGTATGGAATTCCTTACCACCCACAGCTATAAATTCTTCATCGATAAACCAGTTTAAGGCTGTCGTATCAGCCAAAATTGACTAAATTCTACTGCGCACTAACTTCCCCTGGATAACTTTTGCTCAAGAATGAGCTCATTCCCAGTACTCAACACAGATACACATACAGGAATAAATTAAAATGAAATTTTTGACTTAAGTATATTCTCAGTTTATGGCGCCGGACCCTAGTCATGATTCATGAATATATAATGTAAATAAAGAACAGAAGAATGACGTCATAATAGTGTCACTAACGTCCACGGCAACGTAGAGTGAAGTTCTAATACTTGCGCAAACACCAAAAAATGGGATGCGAACAAAGTAAATGTATAAGCTTTGGGAAAAAGCAACGAACACAGCAAAGACCAAAGTCAAACCGGGTCAGTCCTGAGAGGACTTGCAGAATTTCAGAGGAAAAATCATCGGAAGAAATCCTAAGACAGTTGCAAGAAGAAGGCCTCCTCAGCAGCCCCACCATCAGAAAGGGGGGAGTGGCTTTCACCGTCGGTGCCACAGGAAGTATTGCCCTCCCTCCTCGACGGCTGGAAAAATTACAGCAAAGACACCAGCCGTCGGAAAATATCCAACAATATTCTTCGGAGGAGAGAGGATTAATGGCCGAGATAATAAAAAATGACAGGCTCCGAGAGATACGAGAGGGTCAGGAAAAAAAGAAGGTGGCAGACCTTACCCAGCGAAAAGAAAAGAAAGCAAAGAAAGGTGCAAAGAATCAGAAGGTATATTTACTGTATACAATGTATTTACATAAAGTTCTGTGTGAATGTTTAATCTGTGTAGATCAGTTTATAGGGTGATCGGTTCATGGTCTTGAGGTTTTCGGTTCGAATGCGATTAGGCGACCCATGTCCTGTTTCTCTGACGAGACAGTAATCAAAGTACTGAAAGCACATGGAGACGGGTCCGTTTTACTTATATTGCTCGTTTGCTTATTGCCGGAGAACATGTAGTTGGTGTTATTTTTGTGACTGAATCTCTTATTTACATCAGAGTTTAATCGAAGTGAGCTTCAAGTTAAGGGAAAATAATTCCCCACTATAAATCACATAATTATACAACTTATATCGCGCACACTGACTTATGTTTATGGATATTTCATTAGAAGATTTCCATGAAATTTATATAAATTACACCAGTTCCTAAATTTATAAATTTATTTTTACTCTGTATTTCAAATTCCTGTAAATCACATAATATTCACCACAGCTTCTCAACTAAAATTTGAAGCTTACTTTCTGTACTTTATCTCTCTGTAGATTTGATGTTAGACATTATCAGGTCATCCCTGTTGAACAGTTTGACAAAAAAAAAGTGATACCCCCATATAAACCTGGGCCCTCGTGTCACAGTAAGTGCTGATACATAGAATTCCCTTACTAGGACTGGGTGGAGTTGTATAGGCCGATGCCGAGACCTAATAAACGTGGAGCAACCAAATGCGAGAAAATCGTGATCCGCCTCTGGATCTTACGTCCTTACCCTATGTTAGTTTTAACAAAGATATACATGTGTACGCGTAATATTTTTTATTCAGAAATCGTACAAGTATGTTTAACATTATTCTGGGACTTGGTATAATAATTTATAATATGTTGTTGTCTTTATAATTAATTTGCTTTCAATAAGAATCTTAAAAATACATTCAGATCGTTTCTTTTGTTACTTAGGTTAGTCTCATAAAGGAAGATTAAAGAAGACAGCAGATGACAAAGATTTCGAAATTCTGTTCAAAGATCAGAATACGTCCATAATGTATCACCATCTACTTGTATCTGTCAACGTGCCAGTCACCACAACCGAAAAAAAAAATCAACATCGCCACAGCAATCGCCAGAATATAACCGGCAATTATAAGTACCAACAACCATGACCTCGGTGTCAGTTATCGCTTTCGTCAATAGTCGCCTCTGCAACTATTATCAGTGGGGCATGGAGAAGCCTCGAACTGGATTTATGACTCTTGAAAAGAAAATGTTACCATAATGTGGAAACATTAAATAATATTGCATAGTTACTTGTTATAAGTATTTTGATGCGAGAAGAGCTCATATACTATATATCATTCGTCGCCTTAGAAGCATGCTGTTCCACTGCTAAGTTTTCATTTGCGAGAAAATCGAGTTTGAAGTTTTGAATACACTTGTTCGCTTGTACCTGCTTCCTAAGATAAGAAATATTTATTGATAACATGCATAAGGTGTCAAAGATTTAATTTGAATCTTTATTTATCAAAACTTATTATTAGGTTTCTTTAAATTTGTAGTTTTCATTTGTGGATAGTACATTTTTCTAAATTTTCTTATGAATTTGTTACTCATGTTCTATGTCCAGAACTGAAGGGAGAAAATATTACGGGATACAGAAATAGAAGAGAATGGTGCTATTCCTGTCCATAAATTTGATACGGATAATTTCCATTGATTACATTAGAAATTAGAAAAAAATGACACTTTCTCCTACACCAAGCATATATTGACCAAAGGAAATGTCTGAAAAAATGTGCAATCGAAGAAGAATTCAATGATAAACAGAACTCGATTTTTATCAAATTGGTAGTTAAAACAGTCTGGTTCTCGGACGAAGTTTTTTGGTTGATGATCTTACAGTCTCATTCCATGCTCCACGTATCTTCTGTTAGAAATCAGGGGCCGGCGCCATAAACGGAGAAAATACTTTTAAAGTCAATTATTTCATTTTATTCATTCCATTATCAAACGTTCAAATAAACTGTCATGCAGAATGGTATAATTCTGTCTATCAGTAGAATAAAACTCTATAAAATCCATATCCCAGTTATTAATTCATTCTCGGACAGAAGAATATTAAATTATGACTTAAGTATTTTCTCAGTGTATGGCGCCGGTCCTAGTTCATCTGAAAAGAGATCTGAGCGACTCTGGTACTCTTGTTTGAGCCGAACACTTAGTTGTTGTGTGGTTACGACGCATTCTATCCAGTGTTCAGTACATATCCATCTCATATGTGCGGTGTTGAATTGTTATTCATAATCTCTGCAAGTTGGTATATATGTCATCTGTGGCTAGCCAAACGGGAGACGCTCACCGATTCCCCCCGGCATCTGGTCTCACTTCTTCCAGGCATATGGGCTCACTCCTCTTGGACATCTGATCTCATTTCTCCTGACACCTGTTCTTAACTCTGATTTTAGAGGAACGTGGTGCATTAAACTAAGTGACACAGCACCAGTACATTACTCCAGTACATAGTCAATATATATAACTCATTTCAATTGTTAAGAAGTGCACGTCTTCCTGTCATATATATTCCTTGATATATATATATATATATATATATATATATATATATCAAGGGAGAGAGTGTGTAGGCCCAATATTTCGTCCAAAATATATCGGTGTATCGATCGACAGTTAATAATAAATAGTCTGTACATTTAATTTTGATTTCTTGTGACCACATCCTCTCTTTCTGAAATCATGGATCGGCTGCTACAAGGGCATGAACTCATTTCAACTATCAAGAAGTGCACGTCTTCATGTCATGGACATCTTGACATGACGAGATTTATGTTCTGTTCTGAGAATAACATTACATGCATGTTAATATAGCGTGCAATAGTTCGCTGAAAATATTTGATTTTTTTTCTTAAACAGTAACAATTGTAATTTTTTAAAATCAAACATTTTTTTCTATCGTTGTGTATCCACTCTCGGAGATATTAAATTTATCAAGTTCATGAAGAAATTCATATAACCTTGTAACTGCATTTTTTTTATCTTTCTCTTAGAAGAGTTTAATCAAAGTAAGTGTTTATAAGTTATCTGCATTAAACGTGAGGACTTCGGTAGCCGAATGTTATACGGATTCTAATGCGCTTTCATACATCGGGCATGAGATGGGGCTTGAGCGATGCACATGAAATCTATTTCTGACAAGTCGAGTTTCAGATATCGTCGGGGTAAGTGGGGAGTCAGTGTACCTGTCGACATGTCGATAGTTGAAAGGGCGGACGGGTAAGAGAAAAGGATCGGAAAGGGAAGGGCTCTCTCCTGTCCGCCTTTTCGTTTGTGTGTGAGTATTTTTCTGAGTACTCCGATTTCGTCCAACACGAAGCACTGGCTTCCCTCATACAGATGGTATGACAAACGAATGCAATTTATGGAAATGAAAGACTCGTTCGTTGTCCGTCTGTCTGTATGTCATGTGCTTCAGTGTGAATGACAAGGAAAATGTCGGATACAGAGCTGAAAATTACGGACAGTATGCAGGTTCTTAACCCTCTTTACGTAGTTCCTTATACTTTCGTAAGATGTATTATTGCGCAAGGATGCCGATAATGGAATTTCTTAATATCAAATAAACTTAATTTTCATGAAATTATGCAGAGACATTGGTATGGTAATATTGTTTATTATCCTCACAATATTCTTGATAATCGTCCATAAGGGAAGTCGAAAAACATAATCACAAAAACACCCTATTTCCACAAATTTTCAGCCACCTAGCCTTTATCTGGTGGTTTACAGAAATTGAAATATAATCTATTACCTACAATCCGTAGCTGTTATTATAGGGTTAATCATAAAAAGTGGCTATGGATTGTATGTAATTTTGAAGATAATATTTTTCTGTAAATTATTAGATAAGGGCCAGGTAGCCGGAAACTTGTGGAAAAAGCAATGCTTTTGTAATTACATGTGTGTGTAAGTCATAATGGAAACCAAGGACAATTTTCTCATCGGGATACTAATATGGAAATTACACACACTGGCAGAATCAGAAATTGCAAACGGGGAGGCGGTGCAATAACTGGCAGAGGGTGAGAGAGGACTGTCTTGAAGCTCCCAATGGGTCCGGAGCTTCACCCTTGTGAGGACCCAAGAGTGAAGCAGTCGAAGAATGCTGAAGAGAAGGAGGGGGGGGGGGGGGGGGGGGGGGGGGGCTCGATCCGCCCTTTACACATGCATACTACAGTTTCAAAATTGGCAAAATAAAACCTCGAGAGGTTACAATATTTTAATATGAAAATAGTGTGATGTACATTTATTCCCGTCTCCAACTTTCAAAAATAAATAAATAAATACAAAACTGCGCAATTTTGTATTTATAAAGCTAAATGCTCACTAACGCCCACTGAATTGGCCTGAATCTGAGATAAATGTTTTCTCATTAAATGATACTGCTATATTTGCACATCCATAGTCTGCACTTAATGTATAGGTTTAACATAGATTCCACCCGAAAACCCATGTTTGCGCAGCCAATGCATTCAACTTTTTAATGCGTAGAAGTAAATGCCCGGAAAATAGGTACCTTTTGACAAATCTCGGACAACCTGTCCTTCCCGCTTAAACCAACCGGAGTTCGAACCCAAATTTGGCAAATAAGAGATACTACAGTGAGTTCCAGAGTGATGTTTTGGTTTACTCGGCTACACAGGACACCATCGTTTTTGTTTATGAGAAAATTAATTCTGACATCCCATGTTCCATCATCTCGAATTTCCTTGGATGAAAAATGTATATCAGATCCATAAAAATGAACAATAGAGCACTTTAATGATCAGTGAAAAACATTTTTAAAGTCCTATTCTTTGAAGTGAATCATCATTAACTTATGTAAGAGGAGAACGTCATCAATCTTGTGTTTTATTCAGCGGTGGCGTGAGAACACACACGGCCATGATATAGAAATGGAATCAAGATTCACAACTCTGACAGAGTCCATTCAGCAAGTTACGACATATTATCGAACTTTAACAGATTATAATCGGATTAAGATTACTTCCCACCTATTAGGGGTTACGTATCCCGTACTTACAACCAATCCGGGGTCAGATATCCCTTACATTTAGCCAATCAGAGGTCACGTATTCCGAACAAGAAGCGTATGCCATTTCGTGTCAAAGTATGACAGGAAGGCTGGTAGTGATATCTAAGTACTAGAATTATCGATTAAGAAAAAATTAGAAAGTATGACGTCGATAAATGCTAAGCGAAGATATATATTATCTAGTATCTAAAATGAAAATTAAAGATAGTGTTTAGTTATCATTATACAGTCTCCTGTATCAATTTATGATATTGTAGTATATAATGATATAATATCATAATCTGTGAAAAGGAATATCATAGATCATAATATTATAAGGTGCACATGTGTTTCTGAAATAATATATTTCAAAATAATGATTTAAGATATAAGTGATATGTTTTATATATACATATTGTATATCAAACTTTAATTTAGATTTCCAATATTCATAAATCTGAAATTACATTCATCTTACAGTGAACAGCTCCACTGACGTGTAAAATGACTCTGGTATTTAGTTTAGGAATATAAATCAATAAAATTCATTTAGATTTAAGCATTGGGGGATGTTGGTTTTCAACTTTTGCATATAATAAAGATGACGATAAATATATCATACAAGTTTACACGAACTCCCAAAACAGAACCCAAGTCCTTTATTCATAAGATTTTTAGAAGTCGCTAACAACATGGCTTTCGATAGTTTTCATTCATTTTATAGAGAGCAATTAAATAAAATTATCAAACGCTATTTGGAAAAGACGAAGTATACGTTATCAGAATCCTTGATATACCGGCATAGTTTTGGAATAGTATTCATTTTAATCGGGGCCTTATCAGTAAATGGAATACTCATGTACACTATAAACATTTCTTGTGGGTAGGTATGCCTTTTATAACTGTTAAACCTGGGTCTGTAAACGGAACAAATACTCCCCCGTCATAAGGAATTAAATGGTATACATTTTAGAATTCCATTGATATATTTCTTGAAAGGAACTTTATCCAGAAGTATATCGACCCGGATTACTCACATTCAAATTACAAATGTGAGAGGACATTAAACATAACATGGAAAACGAATACTTTAACTGTGACATGATCCTCTTTTATGTTGAGAACAAAACATTATATTGAAAATATACTTGATTTTAAGCTCGAAACATGACTTTAATTCAGAGAAATTATACAGATTAGGGGTAAAAGGACAACAGCTAATGCTTTCATGAAATTCTACGTCCCTGTATAAACATTGAAAAGGAGTCTACGTCGCCAGTTAGGAGGATGATTACTTCTTGTTTCCATGTCGCAGTATGAATGAAAAATTATTGAAAGCGACGCAAACCCCAAATCAACCAGCAAGCCAGCTGACCAATCAACCAACTAACCAAAACCAAAAGAATACCCATATGCGTTTCACAGCTTCTTTGTAATTTTCAGTTAATATACAAGAACATTACCGAAAACTATAAAATCACAAAAATTACTGATACATAATCTTTACTCTAAAATAATGATGGGTTATTGTTTAGAGCTACACTGGGCTTATTTCATCTAAATTGTGGCGGCACCTGTCTGGTGAAGTGCTTTGTAGGTTTCGATCTACGCTCACGGACCCAGTAGTGAAAGATCTAACACCGATCGCAGCACTATAGACCTGGGTTTTAATGTGTCACTCTTAGTACAGTAAACTAACGAGTATATGACAAGATTCGAATCTAGGGCCCCTTGGTCTTATGCTAAATACCTTAATAAAATAAGCATTGCCGGCTCCTATTGTAAGAGGAACGTTGTAAAATGGTTTGATGTGAAAAGGGAACGACCTTTTGATTAATGTACTCCATGAAGAATTCTGTTGTAGATATCTCCATTTATATATATATATAGTTATATATTTAGATTAAGAAGATTTTAGAAACACGATTGTTTAAGTTTATCGATTTATGTATACAAAACTTCTTTCCACACCAGCATTTGCATATTTAATCTAGTAACATTAATTTTGCTTAATCAGAAATGCAAATTTCCATTGTTAATATATATATATATACATGTATATATATATATATATATATATATATATATATATATATATATATATATATATATATATATATATATATATCATTGATTGATTGATTATTGTTTTACGTCACACCACGAATATTTCACGTATATGGTAAAAGCATCTGCCTGATGCGGAGCATACAAATTTTGACCTTTGCAACGGACCCACCCGAAGCAGTGAGGGATCTTTAACGTGCCATGCATACCACGACACGGGGCCTCGGTTTTTACTGTCTCATCCGAAAGACATGACACCGGCATGACCAGAGCGGGACTCGAACCCCGGCCTGCCGATCAGGAGTCCGACGCGATACCACTAGGCCACGCCGGCTTTATATATATATCAACCCATCTTCAATGTAACTTTGCATTCACAGTCACATTAATTCTTTTTGTCACAGAAAACGCTTATTCATTTTGAAGACATACCAGGTAGTCTCATCCTATTCTAGAGTTCCGCCTTGGTACAATGTGCCACAGGTGTCGCCATATATATAACCATTCTGGTTTCATGTTCATATAATTTTAACCTCTGCATCGATCCCACCCAAAGTAGTTAGGGATTTTTCACGTACCACCGTCTATCGTAACACGGGACCTCAGTTTTTACTGTCTCGTGCGAAAAATAGGACACGGACGAGCCACTGGTACGATTCGAACCCGAAACCTTTCGGCAACGAGCTAAACACGCTACCGAATAAACTACGCCGGCTCCAATAAATCTTCGTAAAGAAACACAACAAATGACAAACAAAGTATTCATCAATATGTATTTCTTACAAAAATATTACATATACGTACAATAAGTTAACTTTATAAGTTAACTGAACAAGTACATGATTTGAATACATAACATTTGTAGAACTCTATTTCACATCAAAACAAATCATTCGATGCTCTCAAAAGTGAAAAAAAGGTCATGACCTCTAAACCATTAGTACACAGACTTTAAATATAGACCTTAACACAAAGAACATGTTGCCTAGTATAAGGCATGGAAGGAGTATATGTAAAAGTATATGGACTTTTTTTCTGAAAATCCTTTTCAGTGTTGAGTAACGAACATAATATTCAAAGTTTATGGAAATTCGGGGGAAATATGGGTTTTGTCCAAACGTTTATAATTTTATATTCATGCTGCCCATGCCTACGATGTTCAGTGGCGGGTAATGAACTTGCACACCTTTTCCCGCCACTGTATCATCAATAATCATTAAACGGTATCTGTGGCGTTACCACAAAAATCGTGATATAACCCCTCTATCTGGGACCTTACGAAATGCGATGGCGCTGCAGTTCTTTCATCCATAAACTGTATAAAGTACGATAAACAAAAATAATTTTTTTTTCTGTTCAGCCACCTTCGTTTAAGTTTTGTATCAATTTTGTAGAAAACTATGGAACATAAATGCAGTATACCCTTTCATTTACTAAATAAATAATGCTTACAAAATACGAAGGGCGAAATACAAAATAAATAACAATAAAAATTCCATTTACTCCCCCGTTTTGACAAATTTAGTTTATCAACAAAATGAGCTAAAATTTCATAATAGCTTCACTTGTCTCACATGGAAAAATATTTTACAAAAGGAGTATGACAATCTAAGAGAATGATACTAGCAAAACAAATGGTGTGAGTTTAGTAATTTTAAAAATCCAACTACATGGATGCGGCCACTTCTCCTTCCCCTTTTTACACTCGTATATATAGCAAACACACCTTACACACGTGACTAACATGTACATCTATATGGTTGAACATATTCGTAGATACATTCAGATCTCATTCATAAGCATATATTTTACATAAGCATACTGAAAGAAATGTAAGTTGCAGAGGGTCTATATATTGCACATTTAACGGATTTTCTGTTATATTAGGTTTAGCGCCGTATGGTTACTATCCAAGTACTTTGCGTAAAAAGTGGGACTTCAAGGCGGTACATGATGCAGATTTTAAAAATATTGACACAATTTTTTATGTATAATAATGAAGGAACCCATGTGCGTTCCCATGCTTAAAGCTTTGATCAAAACAAAACATGCAATGAAACGGTCAATCGACCTTCACCTTAATGATATGACGTGATATCTGTATAAGAATATAAAGAAGTACATGTATTACAAACGTCTTTTTCACACCTGAATTAAAAACAAAATTTGCATTCATGATTATGAATGAATACCTTTCGCTACGTCATAATAAAATATGTATTCATGATTTGGTAATTTTTTTAAACCATAACCATTTTTCTGCCTAATAATGGACTAACTATGCATTCATGATTTTGTACACATGGCTTAAAACGCCATTTTTATACTAATCCTACCAATTCTGTAGTAATGACCAAAATATGCATTCATGATTGTGTATGTAAAACTCCGCCTAATTTTTGGAAACTTTCCTTCCAATTTTTCCTAAGTAATAAATATGCATTCATGAGTTTTTATGAATTATGCAAGGATACTTATCATCTGATACTCTTCTTTCAATATTCCTGTTTTCAAATTAGACAATATGATTAAATATGAAATAAATAAAAAATGCAAAAACATGGAAAAACATGGTATACAAACAGTACCATAAAAAGCAACAAATCTTGATAAAATCCACACTTAATACCTGAAATAAATCTACCTAGATTTCCTAAAACATTAAAAAAAAGATAACATATTACAATACAATTCAATACTAAAATCCATAGGTACCCGCAGACAAGCTATTTTTAAAATCTTTGAGACCGCCCCGTTACAATTGCGGCTATTTCATACACGGCGCGTAATAAGCTTAGGGACGGTCTCAAAGTAATTTAATACTTTGCTGCAAGAAAGTCCAAGTTAGAAGCCATGTATGATACATGCTTTTAAAATAGAAATTATCTCAAAGTAACTATTTTTAAATTAGATTGTCAGTGGATACTTATGGTAAAATACCAAAAAAACCAAAATCAGAAAACAAATATTTTTGGCTTAATTCTACAGGTAATAAATTGGGTTAATGCTATTGTTCTACAAAAGGAACCGCGGTCTCTCATTTTGAAAATATAAAAATAGTACAAATCGACTAAAAATGGATATATCATTTTTGTACACTGACTTTTGGTCAGTAAATAAGATGTTCCATGTTCTATTTACATGTCATGAACAAAATATCATAATCAGAAAGCAGAGACATGAATGCCTCTCTAAAAAAAAGATTAGAAATATAATGATCTTACCAATACAAAACAATTGGTATGCGAGTATGGAAATCATTTAAACATATTCAAGTACATGTATATATATATATATATATATATATATATATATATATATATATATATATATATATATATATATATATATATATATATATAATATACTCTTGGAAATGAAACGAAAGCACTGAATATAGTACTCACTTTACAAGGAAAAGTTTTATGGAAAGTAGCATCTAACTTAGGATATTAAGTGAAAGCTAAAAACAAAACCAGATGAACACTTTCAAATGTGGCATGTTGAAATTACTTTAAGATTTAGAAACCAATCCTAATTCAGAATGAATACATTCTCGTTAAGTTTAAATTTCTTTTACACGCTTCAGAAAAAAATTCAATGCATAATAAAATGTAAAGTCTTAACTTTAATGAATGACGTCAGAATTTGAGTACTTTGGCTGATAGATAACACTGGAATGGATCTAAATCTCGACTTTAATTTAGCACCTACAATTTGAACAAACCAAAATAATTCCATTTTGGATCACGGGCAATTAAGCTTAGATTTGAAACCTTCACAAAAACTTCGTCGCCTTTTCTGAGTTTGAACAAAGCCCCAAGATGGCTTGTATATTCTGCAAAATGCTTGTTACTGGAAACACATTTTGAAACCGAGTTTTGTGTTAGTTTTTCTTCTCCACCTCGCGGGTAGATCATATTATATCGGTACAGATAATGTGACAGGGTGTTCGCGACCTGACTTCCAATTTTCCCGTTGTCATAGTACTCGAGGAACGCCACCTGGCTGTAAATGTAGTAAAGTCCATCAGATGGCACCACTATTCTTCCGTGTTGATATTTTGCGTGTCTGATGAAGGCAAGGTCCGCATCAAAAATCCATTTTGGGATTTCGTATTGGCCTCCTGGGGCTGAAACGAAAATTCGTTAATTAGACGAACAATCAACACTAATAGTCAATGAGACACCAATCCTTCATTAAAGCATTGTCATTGTGTCGACTTTTGTTTTAAAAGCAATCGGTCATCAAGCCATAATCAGCAATCCATGCAATACCCATAGGCAAATTATATATCAACTTCAATGAAACGGTAAAGTTTTGTCTCAGTCATTATCGACATGTTCCCCGTCATCAGCATGGAAACAATAGTTTATCATCTTCATTTCCAGCTGAGTCCTTTTCACCTGCATGAAAATCCAGAGACGGAATAATCTCCTCTCCACATTGCTTCCGATTCCGCTATGTCGCTGACCTCATCGAGAGCAAAGACATACGCAGATCTAGAAATTTTGTCGAGAATGGGCCCATCACCAAGGAATTTTCCGAGAGGGGATCCACCTATGTTTTTGTATGTAAAATTATTATTTTGCATAGAAAAATGACAAGAAACATAATTTTCGCCAAATCTCATGGTGGGTCCAAACACTCGGTCCACGCCTTCTGGATCCGCGCACGCAAGATTTGATTATACAGTTTGCGAAAACCGTATCTGACATCTCTGCTCCCCAAAGAGTGATATATTCAAACAGTGATAAATCATTTCATATGGACAATATGCCTGATAAATAATGCATTGCAATTAAAATACAAGAGAAACGTGGAACATCTTAATCGATAACGTCATGGCAAAGTAGACCTCTCCTATTGGACAGCCACGACCGTAGTATGTAACGTAATAAAATTCAGATAAAGAAAAATACCGTGTCGAAAGTATCCGACACATGATGCAATAATGATGACTCATAACAGTGTGATAGTCAGTAATGACGTCATAAAGCGTTTTAGAAATCTTTAAACAATTTCCTTCATTATAAATCTGGTATCAAGTAAAGTATTCGCACTTGGTGTTCATTACTACGCAGAAAAGCATTATGTGTGACATGTTACAACTTACACTTCCGACCTATACTCCAAAAACAATTAACAATAAAAGTACACATTGTCAAACAATAGTGACGGATATGATTTAGGTCTGATGGTGAACTACCATCACAATCAGCTGATTCAGAAAACAACAATGGCGATACATAAGGACCCCAAGTGGGCTAGAACGATTCACTTATTAGAAGCTCATCTGTAATTAGTCTGGGTTAGAATCCCTATGGTAACAAATGGTTATCTCCGAATACTCACTACTAAATACTAGCCGTCACCATATAGATCTTGGCATGGTGTAAAACAAACAAGAACAAACGCAAAGCCCACGAGAAGAAATGTCGGTAAGAGTAACCTTGATCTTGAAGAATCCTTAAGCCATTAAGCATGTACCTATCCACCAGGAAACATAACGAAAACATCATGGAAAGTTCAAAATACACTACATAGCGCTTAAGTTTACAGAAACCAGCACGATTGACACAGACCAGAAACAGATATCGTAATATGACCTTTTGACCTTGAAACTTCTAGCTTTCTTCATTACTCATTAGACAGATCTCTGACTTGTTCTTAATAAACAGCTATACTCATCCTGGAACACTAATAGGAACCAGAACCACTTAGGCTTGGTTATTAAAACCTTAGATCTCAATTTACCTGCTGGATGTTCTGGTAATTTTTCCATGGAACCCAGGAGATGGGCGGCTGGACGAGCTTCCTCGTCCGAGATGTCCGGATGGAAGTTTATATTACCTGCATTAAACAAGGAAGTAATTTAGATATGAGTTTTGAATTGTTAATTTAAAGCATGATTAATCTAACTCTTCTGTTAGTTTGTTATTACTCTGTAATGAAATTAAAATAAAAATATAATTCTGAAAAAAAAGGTATTTATCAATCAAATTTCATTCTTTCTTGTATATATTGAAAGGTAAACATCAGACATACTTAAACGAAGTTATAACTTCAGAATGTTTTTCTGAATAGACTTTTCCGATCCAAATACTACTTTTCTAATAATAATTCTGTCTGGGCGACTTTGGTCATTTGAAACCTCCGGAGCAGTGATTTTCACAGTATCCGGTATTGCATTATCACACCTCAGTTTGCGAGAAAAATACCGAATAAAAACTTAACCACTTTTCAACAATGCAAGCGTGATGTCATACATTTAACGTCGTTATGCCCATAATGCTACCAGAACAAGGAAAGACCGCTATTTTTTCCACATTATTCTACAATGTTTTGGTATAGGACTTGCTCATTAGAGCGAAGTCAGAAAACGCTATCTTTTTCCTGGTTACACGAGAAAGCAATTAAGCTGTTATCGTCCGCTTTGTTGCAGGAATACATTCTGTTTGCTTTGCTCGGAATGTCAATATTCCCAGTTACATTTTGCATGCACAACTCCTGATACTTTCTTAATTTGAAGTGTTTATTATGACACCGGGTATAATCAATTAGATCTTTGAATGTTCTAAAACCATTTAGAAGTTTGGTAAAGAGCTTAAAACAAGATGTGTTTGTAAAACATAAATTCCCCCTCGGTGGCAACAGGCTAAAAGAGAAAGACAAATGAACGACGGGCCCACGATTCGAAAGCAGCATGCCAAAAATGTGTGAAGTACAAATGTCCTCAGCAACATTAAAGTGGAAGCAAGACGAACAAATTGTGAATTTAAAGCAATAAACATCTTATCTTTTTAACCCGAAAGTAATGAAAGTGTTTGTTCTTGATGTGATCATGTGACACTGTACCAAGCTCATGAATGTTCGATCTATTTTATTTCAAATCATAATGTATGGCATTCTAGAAAAATATTAGAAAGGAGTAAAGGAGTGTATCGTGTTAGATTCTTTATTTTATGATTATTTCATAAAGATTTATTTCCTAGAAATATTTGTTACGATAACTTGATTAAACACATTTCTTTGATTTATAGAAATTAATTTCACGGTTTGATAGCTCGCGTTTCTGCTTATTGAATTTTACCGTGGAAAGAGCTCATGAAATTGATAATCGATTCATTGCATTTGTATAAATGTATGTCGTACCGATATCCAGATACTGGATTTCCGATGTTTCTTATCTAGTCATATAAGTATAATGGACAGGTATGGAAAAAGGGAGAGGCCCACCATCAGGACTTTGCCCTCTATCCATTGAAGGCCAACGACGGCCTCAGTTAAGGACCACATCATGGCACCTGTGGCTACCTCCCTGCATACCTCGACAATAAGCCAAAGATTTACAGTATCGTAACATCATTTATAATTGCTGAATGAAATATGTATATCTAAATTAGGACATCGTTTTTATATTCTCATCTAGACAGATACACCCTTAAGCAGTAAAATGGTATATTGTTTCGATCACCCTGACTCGACAGTGATGAATCTGTGTAAGGTGGAACCATGCTGACAGACTGTCTTATAGATCATGTAAAATTATAAGAATTCTGTTTAAACCGAAGATTTATCGCTTTTTACATTCTTCTCATATTTTGTAATTATATTCTTTTGTTTGCTAATAGTAATGTACAACATCGACAATTTTCAGTGGCGGATATAGAGGGGGCCGCCCCCCCCCCCTTTTCGCCGCTTAAAATACAGATTTGACACCAAAAATGGTCGAGTAATTTGGCTAATACACATGTGGGTCCCCTTTTCGGAAATTCTGGATCCGCCACTGATTTTAGAGTTTTACGAAAGACAGTGCCTAATAGATTTAAACGTGGTGGCAGACCTTATCTCTCTATTACCAATTTCAACAACTTCATCATTTACATTTTCATCATACCACGACATGCAAAACGAGTCAAAAATAATTTTTCCTTGCTAATTCACCTTCAATTCTTTTGCCCACTCTGAAATCCTGGAATCACCATTGAAAATTAAAGGCTCTCTCTCTCTCTCTCTCTCTCTCTCTCATCAAACAACATATGTTCTTAGCCTTAAAGCGAAACATAAGGTCGATCGGACTTGAACAAAGAATCATGTACGACCTTGACATCAGCTACTACAGATGTGGTGTGTATACACAGAACACTTCCCACGCTCACATGTACTGTTATGACAAACATATCAAAATAGCACCTGGTCAGTGGTGCAAACTCCCAAACAGGAAGTAAAATGCACAAGAACTAATAACATACATGCGCGGATCCAGAGTGGTGGACCAGAGATCTGGATCCACCATGAGATACGGCGAAAATTACCTTTTTGTTATTTTTTGGTGCAAAGTAAGTACTTTTACATGGATGGACCCTCTGGGAAAATTTATTGAGGGTGGACCACCTTTCGATTGAATTTCTGGATCTGATATAGTTTCAAGAAAGAAATTTCAGCTTATGGGATACTCTGAATTTTTAACCAGTAACTTGAAAATAGGAAGCAACATTCAAATCACAAAACCTCAGCTTTTGAAAAATTTTATGGAAAATCTGATAACTGAATTAACTTCCGAGAGAGATATTTTTACAAATGACCTTCTCGATTAATAAATAAACAGATAAATCTCAATATTCCTTATAAATATAAATAAATGTCCGGATATTTGACATTGTACTATTTGATACTGTTGTATATAATGTATGTACACTTAATACAAAAGTACATCATTGCACGACACTTTTCATTACAGATGTATGCAATGGCTTCGGTATTTACGTCGTATGAGGGAAGCACCTCAAAGCGGCCCATATCGAACCACTGTGATATCAATCAACGAAACACTGGGCACGTCAAATAGCATTACGATAACTCCCAAGGATTACAGACGAAAAGTCAACATGAGCCAGTTCTTTTACAATAAGTTCAATATATTTACTGTGATTCTGAAAATCTTGCGATTGCATGGGGCGGATCTAGAATGACTTTCAGAAGCGAGTCTATTTAAGCTTCTGCGTTGGTAAGTATCATATGTATCATATATATGGTATATATATATATATATATATATATATATATATATATATATATATATATATATATATATATATATATATATATATATATATATATTAGGCTGCAAGATTAATTCAAGCTGCAGGGTACCAAAGACAAGGTGCTCTTATGCAACTTATGCTGGAAAGTGAAAAGGGGTGGAGCACAACATGCTTGCGCCATACCACGTTTGAAAGTTGGGGAACGGGGCATGCCCCCTTCCCCTCCCCTCTGTCCCCTCCCCGTTTCATATACATTCTTGACTTACTATGTTTATTGTCTTGCCCTATCACATATAACAAAAGAAAGGGTGATATGCTTCATTAAAATGTGATAAAAGAGAAACAACGTTTCACGAAGTGGAGGGGAGCGGTTAAATTAATAGACAAAAGAGAGGGATGACAAAAACCAAGACTTCTATTCCAAGATCCGCCACTGAATTATCTTATTTGTTGAAGAAATATAATGCAGCTTCATTATGACTGATAGAGCCCAGCATGCAGTGCTAAGAATTGACAACACGTGCGGTAAATTATAAGTCGATTACCCTAGCTGAAGCGCAGGGCATTGTTCTCTGTACATGTCGACTACTACATATTGAGCCATCATACATTATTTTAAGATGGGGAACTGAGATAATATGGATATCCCTCCCCCTTCACTGTTTGTGCTCAATCTACAGAGTTCTATGGGGTATTGGATCAATTGATAAGGAATTGTGAAATATATCTTCATGTCTCTTGAGTAATCGCATACTGGCAGTGTTTATATTGGAAGAACGTGCACATGGTACATCGTAAACAATAGAAGAAGGCCTATATATTTCAGTTCAGAAGGAGGAAATTCGGAAATACATTTGGCGGTCACATCTCAAGAATGATGTTATTTCAAGCTCGTGATTTAAACGTCACACAATCACCCCCTCTAGAAAACCACTTCTAAATTCTGCAGCCATTTAAAGTCGTGACAGAACATTTTCTAGATTTCTCATTCCAAAAATATGGGTTCCTAAAATAAAAATTGCTTTCTATAAGATCAAATATATCTACCGGTATCTTAACTTTACTGAGTAGTTAATCAGAACATGTCTTCTTTAATGTATATTCGTATATATTGGTTGATGTCCAATTCAAAACATCAGTTACAAGAGCTACCTATCTACATAAAAACACCGACAATGAAACAGAGGAAACACGCGAGAACATCTGTCACTTTCTAGTGGCAGCACTGCTGCAATTAGTTTGTTGTAAACTAAACAATCATCTTCAAGCACCTCGGCCTTATTTATTGTTATTAAAGGAGACATTTGTTGTGACCTCAGGTACCCTTGCCGCCATAACTATTTATGAGATAGTTATCAATTAGACGCAGATTCCTAACACGCATTTGAATGAGGTACTCATGAGAAATATAAAGAAGTCTGGTGTGATCAGGTGATTACAGTGTGCTCATATCACAAACGGAAATTTTGGTTATAAAAGGTTGTTGTCTGATGACGGAGAAGTATAAATGGAGCCAAACCGAATTTTAAAAATGCACATAGCACATAACGTAGGGGGTGAAATGCAAATTAAATATGTGTGTAAGTGTATGTATGTGAAGGTGGGTGGGGTTTTTTTATGGGAGGGGGAGGGGGTTGGGGAATGGAACAAAACATATATCATCTTATTTCAACAGCATGGACTGAGGTTAAATTTGATTTATTTCTATGCGACATGATTTTAAGTGTCAGTCAAAACACATCCCCCTTCCGGTTTCCTTCGCCAAAGACCCCTAGCTATGCATCACTTAAGTACTCGGCAGCTGGTCAAAAATTATCAGGGAAAGCAGAGTAGAACAACAAACAAATCAAGCACTTGTATATTATTAAAACAGACAAGTGTTGTGACCTCATATACCCTTTCGCCATGATTATTTATCAGTCAGCTATAAAGCAACACAGAGATTCCAAAATCTCAATGTAATATCTACACCCCATATCTACAAAACGACAAGCAAACACTCTTTTTTTCGATAAAATTATCTAAACTAATTATAAACTGTTCATCACTTTTATACTTGAAGCTGCAAAACAGCCGTGGAAGATCATGTCAGTAAACAAACCACATATGACGAGAGTCGACCAACGATTCTGTTAAGTCTACATGATTAATTTCATGTCCAATCATGCTTTCTTACATCTACAACTCAAGTTACGTAAACGTTGTTATATGACGCTAATTAGTCACGAAAGTTTCCGTGCAGTTTACCTCTCATTCCACGACTTGTCTTGGCTGATAGATTCGACAACTTGTCTACGATGATGGATGTAATGACTTAGATTTCCATGATTGATTCAAAAAGGAGGTATTCCTCCATTCAATGTGACTTGTTTCTATCACAATGCAAACTTGGGATACAGGTGCTCGTAGAGTACACGTGACTTGAGAATGGATCGTAAACCCGAAGCGTGTTCGATCGTACATTACAAGGGGGTGATCTCAGTTTTAATCTGCAGACACTAATTGTATACATAAAATTTCTCATCGCACCTTTCATCCTGGTCGATAGGATTGAAACACGGGTCTTTTAATAACTACGCAAAACTCGATTATATTTCTATGTGACTTACACATAAATTCCTCCTCATATTAATGAAACTTGATTCTCGGTACTTACTAACCAAGTTCACTCTCGAATGAGAATCAAATCCAGTGTCTTTAGACTGTAACCTTGCACACTATGATTTCATGATGTGCTTTTTCGTTCTTCCGAAATATTCATAAGAAGTGTCTCTCATCACGACAATATATGTATTTGATCTCATCACGACGGTCATGTCTTTTATATGTATTTGATCTAACATTTACTCACTCTAGTACTCATATGAACACGAATCTTGTATACGGTACCCAATGACATCATTCAATAGCATGCAGCCTTGACCTTCTCAGCTGACCTTGACATGAAACCAAACCAAAAATATCTTACTATAAGGCATGAAACCGAATACATGGAAAAAACAACAACAACTTGCGACAGATTCACAATTTCCCGCTTGTTCGAGCTCGGACCGAACTCAAATTTTACCCAGCATGTCTCAGCGATGCCCATAAACTAGTATATAAGTAAAAGATTTGGTATTCTCATATCACGTGTCTCACGTGTAACATTTGTAAATACATCAGACATGCGGAAATTGAGAAAGCCATGATGATAGGTAAATGGATTGTCTACAAAATCTGCCGCTATGAAAGCCGTAACTCATATCGGTATACAGGCGATACAAGGTGCAATGATCTCAGTCGCGCCACAATCACTGTTGAGGTCAATCATGCTCTGATTTGATTTTTCCCCTTGCTAATACCACAGTGGCATTATTTCGCCTATATGGTGGCGACCTGTGTATAGGAGACTGTGACATCGGGATACATGATGAAAACCATTGAATTTTGACAGGTACACCAGTGGATTTTCCCTCCTGTCTATAATGGGATTCGAACAATGTTCTGCTTATATGAGAGGTTACAGTGTACTGAGCAGCACCAAGCACCCCCTTCGGTCATATTGCCATTTCTGCAAAAAGGCTAAGTTAGAAGATAACATATTTGTCATTATCCAATATAACTACATCCGCATACATATATAATAATTACAACGGTTAGAATTCAATTCCCTTGAAAAATCTGACTACGTAACACAAATACCTCTATCGCCCTACAAAGCTGTATAAGCTGATCTGTTTTTATTTTACGCCATTACGATAATTTCATTTCATGGTGGCGGCACCAATCTAGTAGATGGCTTAAATGTTTTTTACCTACGCAAGGCAACCCCCCCCCCTTCCCCCGAAGCAGTGAGGGGTCTTTCACGTACAAAACTATACCGCGACATGGGGCCCTGTACAAAGTAGAATTATAATGTGTTATACACATGGACCAAGCTCCCAAGCTCACTAGGGAGTCTGGTGCCACTAAGACTATAGGGGCGCCATAATACCAAGCGAGTTTGACCCTTATGATACTATATTTATATCATCCATATCTTATTACATCTGCTCTGCATGTGATCGAGAGGTCCCAGGTTCGACTCCTGCCCTGGGCACACCGGTGTTCTGTCTTTCGGATGAGACAGTAAAAACCGAGATCCCGTGTCACCGTAGGCGGGATCCCTCACTGCTTCGGGTGGGTCCGTTGCAAAGGTCTAATTTTGTATGCAATGCATCAGGCAGATGCCGTCACCATATGCGTGAAATAATCGTGGTGTGACGTAAAATAATAATCAATCAATCAATCTTATTACATCACTTAGTCGACTTAAGTCATAAATATGCTAATATTTCAGTGTGCATAACCAGTCACGTTTATCATTAATAATTTTAATAATTTAACTTAAAAGCAAAGTAGGTACACGATATATACAGTTGCCAAAATAAGGAATAAGAGAAATTTTTGTGACAGCGAGTAAAAGCCGAACTCGTATATATACGGGCTGACATGTCAGAAAAACACAGAACAATGAAAATATTACATGTTGCTGGTTTTTTTTCCCGACTGGGACATGAAAGAACATGAAAAGGAAAGATATATGTGTATATATGAAAATCGGATTTAGAAAACGAAAGTATCATCAAACAACGAATGTAAAATGCTTGATTAAACATCGCATTGGTATTGTAGGATGACCTTAACTGAAGAAGTGGCATTAAATTATAAACAAATATAAGTAAACTGTGTTCTTCAAAGGAACATGTCACGTTTTATTTTACTGGACGTCCTCGATAAAAAGATAATATTTGAAGAAAATTTGGATTTTAAATCCTTTCAACGGTATTCATGTATTTAAATTTTGTTTCGTAAATGAGATGAGAAGACGGTTATTGCTTTAACTTTCATGTTTGTTTACACTGTTGCTATGGAACGCGTCATCATTAAATGTGTAAATGTCGTTAATATATGTATACTTTCGAGACGCTTTATGTCTAAGGGTGAAATTTGAAAAGAAAAGAGAAGAGTGTCTTGTTGCATAGTGCAATGCTATGTGTTAGGTATGAATAGAATATATTACTCAAGATTTAACAGTATATTGTCGTGCCATACCTTACTCGACACAGGAACGAAAACTTGGCAGAACAGGGCGCTCATATCGAAAGCTGGAAATAACCGAATGCATGAACTTGATCGTCGAAGTCGGTGTGACATCACACCAAAATCTAATTGAAGTTAACACCGAGAATAGCTTACTTTATGTAGGGGATAAATTCGATGTATACTATAGACCGTAACGCAACTTTGTTGAATTATATTTTGAGCAAAAGAACTATAGGAGTCATAAAACTGCTGAAAATCATTGAGAAATCTTCCGAATACCCCGTCTTCTTTTTTAAATTTTATATGACCACAGTTTAAAGAAATGAGATTTCAAAATATCGGATTCTTCGTATAAAGTGATGATAAATCCCGAAACTAAACCTCAAACAAAAATGGCGCATACTGGGTCATGTGACCAATCCGACTTCGAGAATAAGAAAAGTCCGGTATGAACAAGCGAATGTGGCGAAGTTTTGGTATGACCGACCGCTTACAGCGAAAATATGGCGTGGCCGATAACCTTTCGCGAAAGTCCAATCTGCCGTGATCAAGTGTCTTGAGGAGACCATTGGTATAAGGCCAGAATCTGTCGTGACCGAGTAATAAGGCTTAAAATAAAATATCTTTGTTTCCTGTAACCCGACCGACCCCTCAAAATGGTGCCGAATCTGATTTTTTTTTTCGCCATTTACAAGCGCCGCCATTTCCGGAATCGAAATCCGAAATCGGTTTTCTGAAACTTCACATTGTTATTATTTCTGGTATTTTTAAAACAAATATGGCGACCCCATGGCATCAAGCCTCGTCGTACATGATAAATTATGTTGATCAATACCTTTTATTATACATTATGTAGGTCCATCTGAATGTCAAGACATTTTCCATAGAAAAAAAAATCTTTTTAGGTCATATTACAGGAAACAAACATTTTTTGTCTAATATGTAAGGGTGATCGAGTGGCTAAAAGGAAGTTTCGGCGTAACTGAGGCGTCAGCTGATTGACCCAGTAGCTATGGGAAATGTTCGGTGTGAAGAAGTGGTCATAGAGGTTATAATAAATCATTTTCATGATCACAAGGTCTTGGATTCGATTCCTGGTCATGCCAAAGACATCCTCGAAGGCTTGCAGTGAGGTTTACATGAATATATGGAATTAGTATCGCTGATACACTTCTAAAAGTATGTGACATTGCAAAAAATATCGCAATCATGATGGCGCTACTACTTAAACGTGAGACCCCTAGAAGTTTTTAAAAACACAATCCAAAGAAGGGGAATAATGGGGCAAAACTAAAATACATTGAAATTTAGATAAAATATTTTTAGTACGGAATAAATCATTGATCGGTTTAACGTTTAGCTACATGTAAGCTTCAATTTTCCTTCAAAATATCTATTTCAAATAAAAGTAATGAATTTGTAATCTTGCGATCTACATGGTTATCAAATGAAAGAGTCGTGAATTTGCAAATCCCTTTCCAACTGGACGGTGACATCTAAAATGCGCGAGAAAATTGGAAAATTAGAGTTGTAAATCTGAAAAATACCCTGATACTTTCTAGAAATCGGCTCGATTTCTCCACAAATCACTTTTTGCACGCTTAATAAACCTGTCCATAATGATCGTGTGACTGGTTTCCATGGCGATCTTTTGGAATTCGAGACGGTTCGACATCCGCATGGATCCGCAGTGTAATGTGACTAATTCCGGCTTTCAATCACCGACAGACTGTAGATCTAGCGTCCACAATCTCGAATTAGACCCTGCTATTTGTAACGTTAAATACCTTATTAATACACGGAATGTATATTGATTCGTCTCTGGCAGAAGCCTCTCTCGACCAAACAATGAACAGCAAGTTATATAGCCAACAGATGAACATTGACAAAGCAGCGAGTTATTCAATCTGCCATGTTTACTTAGCTTTCAAACGAAGCCTAAGTGAAGAGGGGTGTTAGGACTGTATTATTGCAAGGTGAAGTGGCGGGAAAAGGGTAAATACCGACTACGGAATGGTGAGGTGACGGCAAGTCTAGTTACCACCAACTTCTACATGGTGAAATGACGGAAAACTCAGCAATACGTAAGATCGCAAATACCAAATCCGTTAATGTTTTGTATTTTAGTCTACCGAATCTATTGTTCCAATAAGTCGGCGTGGCCTAGTGGTATCGCGCTGATCGGGAGGCCGGGGTTCGAGTCCCGCTCTGGTCATGCCGGTGTCATGTCTTTCGGATGAGACAGTAAAAACCGAGGCCCCGTGTCGTGGTATGCATGGCACATTAAAGATCCCTCACTGCTTCGGGTGGGTCCGTTGCAAAGGTCAAAATTTGTATGCCCCGCATCAGGCAGATGCCGTCACCATATACATGTACGTGAAATATTCGTGGTGTAACTTTAAACAAAAATCAATCTATCTATTGTTCTAAACTTGGGCAGATTTTCTACCCCACGGAGAACAGAAGAATGGTGTGTAATAGCATGAGTCAAAACAGTTGATCAGTAAGCACGATCGTGCGTATTATCGACTGTTGTTCGAGCAGAATTCCGGAAAGTCAGGCAAACGCCGACTATTGTGTACAATGACAAAAATGACTATCAAATACCGATTGTTGTTCATGTAAAGGGAACTAACAGAAAGTCTAATACTGACTGTTGTTAGAATGACGACATCGACTACAATATGCGTACGCGACAGGAAGCCGCACAAATACGGATTTCTGTAAGATGTGATTTACCAAAAACCTTGCAAACATCGACTGCGGAATGGTGAGATGTAAAAACTTAACAAACATCAAGTACTGAATGGTGAAATGGCGAAAGACCTAGCAAACATCGACAACTGAGTGGTGAAATGGTTGAATACCTAACAAACAACGTCTGCTGCATGTGAAATGAGAGTAGTTTAGTCTAACATTGTATTTATATTATAATTATTGTATTGAATATCTATATGCTGTATAACATTTGATCAATAAACTATACATACTCATAAGCGTAGTAATCAACGACTGTTGTATGGTGAGACTAAGAAAAACCTAGCAAATACCGCGACTTCCGTATGGTGAGACCAAGAAAAACCTAGCAAATCCCGCGATTGCTGTAAGGTGAGACAAAAAAGACCCCTAACAAATACCGTGTCTGCTGTATGGTGAGACCAACAAAATACCTAGCAAATTACGTGACTGCTGTATGGTGAGACCAAAAGACCCCTAATAAATACCGTGTCTGCTGTATGGTGAGACCAAGAAAACCTAGCAAATACCGTGACTGCTGTATGGTGAGACCAAGAAAACCTAACAAATACCGTGTCTGCTGTATGGTGAGACCAAGAAAACCTAACAAATATTGTGTCTGTTGTATGGTGAGACCAAGAAAATACCTAGCAAATACCGTGACTGCTGTATGGTGAGACCAAGAAAACCTAACAAATACCGTGTCTGCTGTATGGTGAGACCAAGAAAACCTAACAAATACCGTGTCTGCTGTATGGTGAGACCAAGAAAACCTAATAAATACCGTGTCTGCTGTATGGTGAGACCAAGAAAACCTAACAAATTTTGTGTCTGTTGTATGGTGAGACCAAGAAAATACCTAGCAAATACCGTGACTGCTGTATGGTGAGACCAAAAAAAAAAATACCTAGCAAATAACGCGAATGCCGTTTTGCAAACTGATAGAGAACTTGGCAAAACTTACGTGGACTCTGACGACAAAAAGAATGACTAACATCGACTACGACAAGGCGAAATCATGATGGCAAAAGCCAAGTAAATCAACAATTAGGAAAAAAAATATGTTGTCTTACACCGAAAAAGCATTTTTAAACAATGGAAGGGTTAAGCCAGCGTCTACTATACTACTATTAAAACAGCTAATATTTTATTGCACTGGAAATGGTGTAAAGTTGTAACGTTGATTCTTCTTTCTCAAATAACAAATTTTGCTAATAATTAGAAAAATGCCACTTAATATTAAACTTGTAGTCTATTAGGAAGTCTGTAGAAGACCTGCATGCTTAAATGCCGCTTTGTCGAAAGCATAACAAATATTGACCCTTCATCGATGAACTGCAATCTTTATCATGCTCGTAAATGTTCAACAATTGTTGAAAACTTACAGAGGAATTTTGATATATAAAAAATTTAGCTACTCGACTTACCAAGTCAAATCACTTCAAACATTTAAAGATTCTATATGATCCTACCCAATTTCTTTAGATTTTGAGATATTGATAACTTTTCTTTTATTTAGTTGCAAACCGTTTTGATTTTTTCTCTGAAAGTATGTTTTATTACCTTTACTTCAACCAAAATAGTAATTTGTCAAATACATTTTACATAATATTACTGCAAATCAGAGACGCAAATCCTTGAAGACGCATCTCTATTGTATATCTATTTTTAGCTAATGCACGAAGGATTTTTTTTTACATTCAAAACTGATAATTTTAATTGCGTCTAGCATTTTCCATTACCAATAAGTACAAACATTTGAATCTGCCTTCCCGAGTTTCATCTTACATCGACAAACTTAAAACATCATAATGCCATTCCCTGCTGGTTGCTGTAAACCAAAAGATGTCTAAAGGTATTTCTCCGCCTCGCGCTTTAAGCTCCTTGATTCTTGGGGAAGGTAACCCATAACCAAGCGATCCCGATTCAACGGGAGGTAAATCATTCTGATATTAAAACGAGATATGCAAAAATAATAGTGAGATTATACAAGTCATGTAGCGTTCAGACGTTTTTAATTAAGAATTGCTTTGATTGCTTTTACGCCTGCTGGTAAGCTGTTTCATTATCCACGTTCCTCGACGCTTTCGCCATGATCTTGCGCAGTTTTGATTCTCGAGATAGCAATAATAAGATGGTAGTATTACATGCCCATTTTCTTGCACGTTGACATCAAACAGACACATTATAAACAATGTAAACAACCCTGGTTATTCTAATGGTTATTGTATTAGGCATTTGTAATTCTCTTTAAACCCCCCCCCCCCCCTCCAATTCTTATCCTTTTTATTGCTCATATATTGAAAGTGCCATTTTACAGTGGTCCATATAGTGCAGGCAAATAAAAGCATAATTCTAAGGCAGGTTACTGCGTATGTAACGGAGTGTACAATGCTGGATGTTTTACCGTCGTTAAGTGCTTCCACCTTTTTGTAATTGGCAGAAATAAAACGGATAATTTCTTCCGACATGCTTTAGTTTTTATTCACTTGGAGTGGTAAAACACGACACCTATCTAGAATGTATGTAATTAATGTAACATAACTGAGTTATAAACTATTATCACTTCATGAAATAATATTTGATTTTCATGCATATCTAAAAAAGAAAAAAAAAACCGCAAAAGTCGAATACTTATTTGTCTTAAATTTGTCTAATGGAAAAGAGAGAAAACTTCCAGAAAATGCTTGAAACCTACTACATTGTAATAAAAAACTAATAAATGCGAAAAAGGTGCGATTCAATCAGCGGTATAACTGGACAGGAAAGAAACATGATTTTTGGTTTGGCCTAAAGTCATTACGTATAAACTACATGTACGATTAACTTCAAGGCTCATTGCCGCCAATTCTACTAGAAAACCAGCATGATTAATACAGACTTCCAATTAAATGTTGTATACAAAAATTAAAAAAATAGTTTAAAAGATAAGATTTTACATTCATGTGTGAAAAAGTTAAAATTTTTACTCACCGAATGGCAGTAAGTACAAAATTTGCAATATGAAAATATGACAAAAGTATATGTGCAAGTTATCGACGTTACTTCTTCTATATATATATATATATATATATATATATATATATATATATATATATATATATATATATATATATATATATATATATATATAACTTATATAAAACATATAAGTTGTCGTTGTTGATCCTTTTTTATCCTTATTATTTATCCTTTTATATATTCCTCTTGTACATGTAATTCTCTCTCTCTCTCTCTCTCAACCCTAGACCGACTACAGTACGTGTCACGATACGTTCTATTCACAAAAACTTATTTGTACAATGAAAATGATAAATACGTTATCCCACATTTTATGATCAAATCATAAAAATTCCCTTCATCATATGGTTGAAATGTATCCGAGATAATGTGAAGCACGTGCTAAATCTTGAGATATCGAGATACATTAAGTGATAACAAAGAACTACATATATATCACGTAATGTGTATGTTTTGCATATGTGTTTGATGTAATAAATGATAAAATATATAAAGCAGTATGAACACATTGTGTATCATAAGGAAGATGAATACTTTGGCATGGGACATTTTCCAAACACGCCATACAGATTTGAAAATTCCAGCCCTTCCTGCCTTTTGAATATGGATATTGGCCATGGCGCGGTTTTAGAGTGCATGTTTTTTTTTTTTTTTTTTCTTTCTTTTTTATTTATTTTTTTTTTTGGGGGGGGGGGGGTGTTTTTGTTTGTTTGGTTTTTTTAGGGGGGGGGGGTATTCATAGTCAATATAATACCACTCAAAATTTGTCATAAACTAAGTTTTTTTTCATCTCCGGGTCGTGAAACCACACCGCCCCTTTGTTTTAAAAACCCCAGGATCCGCCACTAGTTATAACTATGCAATCTACGAACAGTACAGATACACTTTGTGTTTTACAGATGCTTAATCTATAAATCTGCATGCCTTACCTCTGGCCATTTCTTGTCTGTATCTTCTCTCAATAAACTGAATAAAAAGAATATAAAATAGATTACATCATGAATAATAATGAAAACGCAAAGGCATTCTTTCCACAACAGCAATCTTTTTAGAGGTCAGTGCACTTGTGATCTTCCTTGGATATTCAGTAACATGTAGGCATAACCAAAGTGGTGTTGTGTTCACCTTGCGAATTAATGGTCGCAGGTTTGAATCTTGCTTTACTTACAGACACATGTGATTTACATTGTATATCAGTTCTTGGGGTTTTACTAATAAATTATTTCAAAGTTTTAAACATTCAATTCTTCAAAATTAAGAACTTTAAATACATATATATCACCATTATATAATTGCACCATATGCGCACATATAGAAAACTCACGTCTTTTCGATGAAGTCCCAAAAATTTGTAGAGCAATTTATTACCATGCTGACCAACTAGAATTCGTCCAAACCAGGCACGGACAGGGTCCCGCGCCATAAACCGAGAAAATACTTTAAGTAATTTTTTTCATTTATTTCTTTATCAAACGTTCAAAAAAAAATTGTCATGCAGATTGGTTTAATTCTATTTATCTATAGAATTCCAAGTCCCAGTTATTAATTCATTGTTGAACAGAGGAATTTGATATTATGACTTAAGTATTTTCTCAGTTTATGACGCCGGACCGAGATCTATGCTTGAGGGAGATACTACTTAGTTTGTAAATTATCTCCCTTTTTTTAAATTATTTGATATCCTTTCCTCTTCTTTCATTAAAAAGAGGAACCGGATATGCGGTATCATCTCACCATATACTTTTGATTTAACATAATACTCCCAATTAAATGAAAACAAGGTCACGAGGTCAATGACCTTGGTATAATTTGAAAGGACTTTATTAGTGAAGTATGCTTGCCAATTGTAAGGTCTCTATCTCTCACAGTTCTAAAGTTATGGTGGAGGATAAAGTTGACAACTGATAGACAAATAAACAGACAAACAAACAGGTAAAAAAAAATTTGCCCCCGATCTATCGATCCGGAGACATAAAAATTAAGCTTGACAAATGGTTTTTGTTGGTCTCCCTGAGAGTGTGTTCGGCAACTGCCGATAGTGAGTGATGTTCGACAGCAAGCCAAAATTCTAGTCCCACCACTGTAAATCAAACATTTTTGAAACGACGTAAAACAAAAACAAAAAAAATCACTTGATATGTTACGTAAAATTTAGGGTGAGTGCAGATACCCAGAATGGAAATCATTTAAAATTCTAGTATAAATTTGTATTGAGAATGAGTCTTGCATTCTTCTTTTGAGGGTAAAAAATTGCCTAGGTCGGTAATTTTCCTTCGTTTAGTTTTTATTTGATAATATTTCTCCGTCTCACGAAAGGCTTAGACAATTCCAACAGCGAAATTTTCTTTCTCCCATTTATATGTAATAAAAACCGGACACACTAATGCGACAGAGTCTGCATTTATGCCTCTTTGATACAATGATTGTAAAAGATTTTGTGGGCTTCATTAAGACTGGAGTCAACGCTTATTTGTGAAGCATTTTTCCTAAGTAAAAAATCAATAACTTCCTTTTATGCAGCACTCAAGAGATTTGGTGGAGAGCGGAGGGCTATTGTGTGAGGTCGATAGCGGAATGATTTTGGAATCACTGCAATACCATCTTAATGGTTCCTTCTATTATATATATAGAATTCCGTTTTTGCTTGATGGAGTATGGAAGTCGCAATAGTTTCTGATTATGAATAACATCACAGTAAGTGACTATGACAGGAAATAAAGTCATTTTCGTTTCACGTTATGTATTTTTGCGGTTTGTTTATTGATTTTGAGGGAATAATTTTGTTCTTATTCTCTCGCGTTTTCAACAATATTCTGACGCAAGATTGATCGTGTTCGAAAATCAAATAGATTCATGCTTCCGAGGCAATTGGAGATAATTGGGAAATTCAGTGTGCCTGTGCAATTATGGCACCATGCAAAGTTACTTTGAAAGGCATTTGTTTTAATTAAAGAATCTTTCTTGAAATACAACATGCGATGTCGATGGATTCCAATGTGAAATCAAGTTCCGGAAATTGGAAACACGTCATCCGCTTTTCATTTATTTATTTATGAAAAATGTGTTTTGCAGTTTGGGAAGGGGTTGATGTAAAAACCCTTACCTAACTTTTTTTTAATTTCAATGTTTAAATCAATCTTTAGTTTACGATTTTAACCCCCCCCCCCCCCTTTCCCCCAATCCTAATCGCAGTAATGACATTAAATAGGGCTATTTAGCTTTTACCGTTACATGCCTAAAAGCGAATTATTCGTAATTCTCAATCAAAGTGAACTTGAAACAAAGATTAAATGATTCAGATATGAACATCTGAAATGGCAATATGCCTGCAGATAAGTTTAAATTGATAAAACATCTATGACGATGTTAACGTCTTTGCCTGAAATCAATCTGTTATCGCATACTGCACAATGCAATCAATAGATTAATATTATTATCTTCTGGCGATTCATATCATCATCATTCGTTTCTGTTCTATATAGTATAGTGCATATATACTGTGTGTGACAGGGGCGATGTGTGGGAGTATAGGGGAAATAACTACTACAATTTTTATTTCAACGAACATATTCGTGCGTGCAAAAAGAGCAGTCCAAAATATCTTGCAAAAGACCCCACTTTTGACGGTTTTTAAACGATTTATGATGGCACTTTGGTCAAAGCACAATCAAACATTTCAAAATATACAGATTTTTTTTTTCGAAACCGCCTCTAGTCCCAAGTGGATAGTGATTCAACAGTACAATACCTCAATAAAATTCTTGGTATAAATAAACTATAAAATGATCATTTACCTTCTCAATAATTTCAATAATACAATACAATATAGAATACATAAAATAAATTTATACTAATTTTTTTCCTATTCCAAATCTAAAATCGTTTTCCTTTGGCCGAAACGAGACGTTAAGCAGGAATTATGTTAATTTTTCATGATGTTCTATTATTGTCTTTCATGACAAAGTGAAAAACCAGGACATATATATGTAACTGCACATTAAGATGAACGGTATCTCGATGATGTTTGTAAAGAGGAAGATAATAAATGTGACACTGTTATTACTCTAATAAAGACATTCAAATAAGAAAAACACGAGTATAGTAAAGAGCTCTTATGTACAGATTTGTACAATCATAAAGTATAAGTTTAAATTTCTATCATCATAAAGTACGAGTACTATTAGTGTATTTATGCAAACGTAAGAAAACAAGTGTGTGAGATTCAAACAACACTTGAAATTTGGCAGCCGTCGTCCTTCACAAGTAGTATCAAGTGCTTGAAGCTGAGACTTATATAGAGAAAAGGTACGGAAGACAAACGTCGAGATATGCTCGACTGGAATTCCGTCTTATCTGCAAGAACAAAGACCATCAGACAATTTGTTATGCATTCACTCGGCGGCAGATATCAAGAAACATTATCCATTATTATAAAACCATTACTGAGGTCCGTTTCTGTCTGTGCTTGCTATTTCAATCAAAAACGGAAATGTGTATCCCTGTAGTGGAAGTCGCGGAGATACGAAGGAAACGAAACGCAGGGGGAAAATGGCATTATGTGCTATTACGTCATGAATAGAAAATTATAAACTTCGTTTACGATTTCTGAATATAATAATGTAATTTGTCAATTTGTGCACGCTTTGACCATAATTATAAAGGAATATATTATCAGAAGCTTAGACTATTTTCAAAGCGTATTATAAAGGAAATTTGATGTGATAATTTTCAGAATATTCATTTCCTGAACTTGTCGAGTGATAATATGTAAAATTTATACCTGCCTAGACCGAACTTTGCCAATTCAAAACAGAACCACAGGGTTTTTTTCGGCACATTAACCTCCCCTCTTTCGCCCCCCTTTTTACCACACCGAAAGTCCGGTACATGGCGGATGACAATTTTCTACAAGGGCCATAATCTATAGTTATTTTCTTTGCCCCTCTGACTTGTCAGTTATAATGTCTACCTTACAAAGGGACAATGAGAGGGATGAAAGGTAATGAAGAGTTATAAAAATTGTTTGTCGTATTTGATAACAATTAAAAAAGAAAAGGAAAAAAAACTACATCAGGTATGATGGTTGGCTGACTATTGAGGTTTCACCATTCAGACATTTTTCAGTTCTATCACGAGAAATCAGTCCGAAACTAACCCCTTAAACCAGATGGCGATACCAGAGAATCGAAACCAGTCGATAGCTTACATCGCAAGCCGAGCGCTTAAAAACTACACCAAGTCAGTCCCGATCAGCGATAATAGTTTATACATATATTTCATATGCTTCTTTTAAAAATCTTTTTAATGCTTAACGTCCTTAAAATGGTGTAATAAACCACAAAATAAAGTTTACAGAAACACGTGACCATTTCTCCACCAATGACATCATGTGTCTTATTCCAAAGGATAATAATCTACCTGGACATTCTCATCCAAAGGCGATATGAGATTTTTCGATCAACTTATAAGCATGATTCAACGGGGGTATTTTTTTTTTTACTTCACAATAAATCTGTATCTGCTATGTAAAAACAGTTATTATCACATCAAATTTTCCATGGTAGTTAATAAGTTAATTTAATTTTTTGTATGCTATATCGATTTCTTTTGTATGGCTAACATGCATGTATAGTTTTATACCATGTCAACATGTGGCATCTTTATCTATTTTTCCATAAAGCTTTTATACGAGACACATTGTTACTTTAATCAATGTTCATACGAATAAAATCATTGTGTTCGCTACAGTGAACTAAAATGAGTTGCAGATTTTTTTCCCCCGAACATGTGTTACATCTTATATCGAACTTCTTTTTTCGCAGAAAATGTAAATCACGCACATGTCGCGAAATAACAACAAACTGATTATTAAAATGTATGCAAAGACAACATTTATCGGATTAAACCTAATGGTCGACAAATATACGGTGTGAAACAGGTATGTGCGAGAGGCCTACGAGAGACAAAAGCCGTTTAAGCATCGGCGACACTTCAACAAAATCTCGCGACTTAATATTAAATAATAAACTTGTAATAAGACCATAATTTTGTCTTCCATTTTTATATTCTTGTCCAGCAGGCCTTCTGTTTTCCGTCCTAATCACCCGCTTGCCAAGACAGCAGATGACATCCAACTGTCAAATATAATGGCGATATAATCCGATCTAGTCCGAATGACCTTTGATATTTACGTTTTAAATTTTAGCATTACACGTCAAACTTGTTCATGTCGGTTCTTGTTGAAAAATCTGACAAACGGTGAACAAATAAGAGAATGATATATGTAGAATACATTGTAGGAGTACGGAAAAGCGACGGATTTATTCTATTTTTTATATATATCATCTCTGAGAACAACACTTTCTTTGTTTTCATATTTATATAGTTGAATATAAAACTGTGCTCAAATATCTCTGAATCAAATATGCTCTCCTGATTTTCGCCATTGATCCTATTTCAAACGTTTTATTGAAAATAAAAAAATTCCTTGATTTAACTTTAAACTAAATACACTGCACAACTATCTTATATCAATGTAGACTACAATAAGTAGCAGTACAATAAAGTATTTAAATCCCATATATAATACAGATCTGACAACGACAACAACAACAACAACAACAATAAAGTAAGATAAAAATTATCAAGATATTCTTATGTTTATAAACCAGATATCCTTATATCCAGATTCGATATCCCGATATTCATATTTCAAAGATATTTCCTATATCCACAACCAATTGTTTTTCTTTAAAAAAAAATCAAAAACAAAAACAATAATGTACTCAATCGCTTCACTTTCACTCAACCTTAGACAGAGTCTCAATATAATGTCTCCGTTCTTTTACGCGTGAGTTCGATTCCCGGCTAAGTGAGAAAGTTTTTCAGGTTATCCGACCGAAGTTAGGTGGTTTTCTCCAAGTATTTCCTATTCCTTCAACACTCCCAAACTTGTCGCCGCTACATAGGCGTTTCAGAAGACCCTTTCATGTTAACTGCGGGACTGACATTTTGGTCGGCAAAATCATAACTGTTCCCACAAAATGACGTCAGAGACAATCAATATTTTTATTACGACGTCAAAAAATTTACAGAAAACGTTATCATTTGCCAACCAAACCTTTAATCCCGCAGAAAAAAGTAAAAGGGTTTATAAACCCATTCACATTAACTGCGGGACTGATGTTTTAGTGGCAAATAATTTCGTTTCCCGTAAATTTTTTACGTCATGATACAGTATGTATTGTGTTTTACATCATTTTGTGGGAACAATGATGATTTTGCCACTCAAAACGTCAGCCCCGCAGTAAACGTGAAAAGGGTCTATTCAATCAGATTACATAGCTGTGCAAGTATGTAACATATTTATTTATTTATTTATTTATCTATTTATTTATTTATTTATTTATTTATGTATTTATTTATTTATTTAGAAATTATCCTAAGTTACAAAAATAAAAAAAACCAAAACAACAAACAAACAAATCTTAGAGATATCTCGGTATTTATATGCCACTGTCATAGATGGTTATACTAAACAAGCAAACGCTAGAAATATCTCAGTGCTCGTATGTGCCAGTATCATAGAACACTAACATTAAACAAACGAATCCTACAGATATCTCGGTATTTATATGTGTCATTGTCATAGACAGTGACATTAAACAAATGCATCTTCAGACATCTCAGTATTTATATGTGCCATTGTCATAGACAGTGACATTAAACAAACAACCGTTAGAAATATCTCAGTGCTCGTATGTGCCAGTATCATAGAACAGTGACATTAAACAAACGAATCCTACAGATATCTCGGTATTTATATGTGCCATTGTCATAGACAGTGACATTAATCAAATAAATCTTCAGATATCTCAGTATTTATATGTGCCATTGTCGTAGACAGTGACATTAAACAATCAAATCTTCAGATATCTCAGTATTTATATGTGCCATTGTCATAGAACAGGCGTTTGATCACCCTTTTAAACAATGAACCTAAGCTGTTTGTATTAACTATAATAACACGTTCTCCATTACTGTCCCTTCCAGTATCAGTAACTAATGAATACCGTATCATGCTACAGCTCTGGGGAATCAGGGGTAAGATCACAGACCATGCAGTATGCTAAGAACATAGTCTTCTTTTCTAATGACAGGATATATCTAAAACCATAAAACGAACTATTGAAATCAGAATAAACCTAATAATTCCGAAATCAATAGGAACTTAAAAGCAGGAGATACTGCAATAATCTTGGATGAACGTCGGAAAATTAAAAGGTTTCCTAATGCTAGACCGGTAAATCGATGGCAATATGATGTTCAATAACAAAAGAAAAGCTAATTTAGTCGGCAGTAGTGTGTAGTTCAGTTACAAGGAAAATTTGTCGTAATGATTAATTACGCGACTTTTGTTCCCAAAGCAAAGAGGATAATGGTCCAGTATTCAACACGTATAATCAATAGGAAAAGGCAGGGCCATCGTGAAATATCGTATTATCTGTACAGAAAAATATGACAAGGAACACTTTTTCTGTCAGCGGTTCATTTATCTTTGGTTTGCTCATTGTAATTTTGTGTCGGTAATTAGTTGGGAAACGGAAACAGTAGCAAAGCCATGGCCAAACAAAGTGTCGCTTTGAAACACATGCAGTACACACAGACAAACGACCAAAAGGGGAGATGCAAAATTCGCATTTCTTTTCCCCAATACAAAGTTGGAATTTGTGATAAAGAATTATTTCAATAGTCTACGTGCATTCATTAAAGGTATTCTGAGATAATGATTTTCTTTTAAATATCAACCCCCTTCATCCTCTATTCCGACTACCTGCTTTTATATTGCAAGGATACATTGCCGACTTCCTTCTATTCAAGCTCCAATAGACCTGAACGTTGAACGTTGTTTAATTTGAACTGAATGTATCCATCGATTGAAGGTCTAAACTTTGTGCCGAGTAAAGCTGACGACAATTAATATCATAGAAAATCTCTACATCTAAGCATCTTTGACAGAAAACTAATTGCAGATGAGTCAATTAAGCCTTGTTCTTGATGGGTATGAAAACACATTAACTAAAGTAAGTTTAGAGCTATTGATTGCAGATATCGATTAAATCTGGTAGATTCTATGGCTGTTTTACTCGTCTGGTACAAAAACAAACACAGATGAGTGTATGCAGCATTTAATAAATATTTGACCGAATCTGATTGATATTCGATTCCACCGCGCGTAATGCTATCACATAGTTTGCCTAATGGATTACAAAGGGGATCATGAAGTGATAGTGAAATATGAAATTGTACGCATCATTATAAGTTGTTGGGAAATCATCGTGTTCTTGGATTACATCTTCACGACGTCTGTTAAGGGTCTGATCGTGTCAATTGTATTTGCTAGGACAACATAACGACAATGCTTTCATAGGAATGAGGGGTTTATTTTCTGACTCCACTATATCCTTATTATTTTACGCAGGGTTTGATTTCTGTAGTGAGGGGGAAGGGAGTTGATTATCTTATTAAATCTTGAAATACATAACTACACCTTTGTGTTTACTTATGTAAAATATAAGCAAACTAGTTCGCCCCGTCGGAATCTTCCATTTTTACAGCGACATGAATATTGTTAACCGGTTGTTTGATTATAGAATGGTAGTACGCTGGCGATCGTAAATTCAATCTAATAAATCGAAATAGGACAGTGTAAATTCATTCACCATTTTCCCCATTTCTGTTCCTACATGTTTTCTCCCCTTTCTTTTCTTCACTCTTTTTTTTTTCTTGTCTTACATATTCCGAACTCTCTTACAATTTTCTTCCCTCCCTATCACCCTACTCGTACCATTTACGGAAATTATCTGGGATAATAAAGAATTTTAGATTTAACAGTAATATTTTTCACAGCTCTTCAAGTTTGGATGTCTCAAGCTATATTAAAAGAGAAAAGGTGACAACGAACACTCCTTTTTCTGCCATTGAACAGAAATGAGAGGACCGCCCGAACTCATAATCTCTAGTTTCAAATCGAACACACACCTTTTCAATATATTTAATTATGGTATTCTGAATCATAAATTATTTGAAAAGATGCCAAAATGAGTACATAAGTATGCATTGCGAATTACAATTAATTTACCATCAAGTATTCATATCGAACACTTCCAATTTTCTAGTTTCGTTGTCGTCACTTCTTGAAGTACATACATCTTATAAATGTATAGTATATCGTTGTATACATGAAACTTTCTTTTCTGACATTAGTAACGTCAAAGTCTTATACATGTGCCTTTACATTTTATGATTTCGTGAATTTCTAGTTCTAAAAAAATTGCCCGACTACTTACCAGTTCTAGCATTAACAAAAGTTCACTGGGCGTCTCCACACAACATAATTCTTGACCATCAGGTTCATATTTTCGGGAAAATTTTTCCAGCATCTTGGTTTCTTCTAAACTAGGACCAAGTTTGATATTTATACACGGAACACAAAGATCGTCTATTTTCAGAAGTGACGCTATTTGCTCTCCAACTTTCGGCTTATGTTCATGCGAGACCAAATCGTGACTTAATTTCCCGAATAAGACAGCGACCACAATGATCAAAATAAGTGTTCCGGACACAACAACAGCAGTCAAACCGAAAAAATATTTCCTCAATCTCAAATATTCAATTTTCAATTTTTCCACCTCAAAATTCACAGGATTTTTCTCCATGTTCGTACTTTTCGTTTTGACGAGATTGTTTGGCTTCGTGCCGTTCCTGAGCAGAACTTCGTGACTGTCGCTTTCCTGGTCCGACATATTCGTATTTATATTCTCAGACATTTATGTTATTAGAACGACGGCATATAACTTAAAACAGAAACACTTTATTCCAGTCTCCCGTTACACAGATTAACTTCACTCACCGACTTGTCAACACACTGGCAATACCGTCACTGCATATATACTAATTCCACTTCGAGGTAACAACAATGTAAAGTTAAAAGTCTTTTGTTAAACTGTAATGACCTTATCTATTGATATATATACCTACATATATACACCATCGTGCACCTACTGTACAATTACCGTTACTCAATGCATCACTGACTCCGTTGTGAATGATACGTACGGCAAGTCATGTGATTTATCCTATTATCCAATAGTGGGCGCTTTTACACATGCCTTTTGGATTACTGCACGCAGCCTAGGAAATAAACAATGTTTTCGAGTTGCCTCACGTAGAATTTTCGACGAGGGTTTACGTGATTCCTATAGCGAGGGAAATCCTATATGGAATTACTTGGATTTAAATATAATCTTGTACAATGTATAAATGACATAAGATTTTTCATTATACAAACCATACCAAATTGACAAATCATATCAATACTTTCAATTTAAATGGTTATTTAAAAATTATTCATGCGATTACATTTTTGTTTGACCTTAAGAAAACCTCATCTCCCTGTTTAACAACATTCGGGAATTTAAAAACCAGTATTGATAATTCTGAAAAGTTCCTTACAAATTCTATTAAATGAAATACCTATATACCTTTGAATTAGATTTATATTTATGTTACAACTCTTTCAATTGAAAACAAAACTTGACTTGGGGAGGTCAGCCGGCCTACGTAATTTTCAAAAGTGACGTTGAAAGAAGGTGGTCACACAAATGAATTAATTAGAAGTTAATGGTTGTATAAAAAAAAATTAAAAAGGGTGCTACATAAATGTTAATTAAAATATCAATACTTATGTCCCAGTATCTAAAACATTGAGGGGTCCCAGTATCTAAACATGGATTGAAGTGTTTTCAATTTGAAGTGTTTTATTTGTAATTTATAAACAAAAACGGATATAGAACTTTTCAATGTTTAACTTCTCCCACGAAAACCACTATTGCGTTCAACAGATATGGATAAACTTGCACTGAAATGTCACATATTTACACAACGGGTAATTTGCATTTCCCCCTCATGAAACAAGCCCGTTGGAACGGAATCCATATTGAGATGGGAGAGGGGGACATAAAATCTACACTAAAACTATACAATACTTGTAGTTGTTCCTAATGACGATTAGTTTTTAACCATGCACGGTCAAATTAGTGGTGAAAGGGGGGGGGGGTCTGCCCTCCTCAGTCACCACTCGCTTCCGGCGGACTCATAAAAAATATATTTTCGATGGCCGAATGACCTAAAATTGACAGTATATTTTGGAACTCGTCCAGGCTAAGTTCGAACCCTCTCAAGGTCTGTCAGTTTGCCGATGGTTGGTTATGTTCTGTGGCCAATAATGGTTCCCTCCATCGTTGCATAACAAAATGCCAGCATACAGGTTAAATAATGATGGTGTGACGATAAAAACAAGCAACATTAATCATTTATTTAAATTTAGCGACTAAATTTAGAGAGTATTGTTTTATATTACAGTAATGTGTTCATAACCAGTGGTGGATCCAGGGTTTCCGAAAAGGGGGGCCCACATGTGTATTAGCCAAACTTTTCAGTCATTTTTGGTGCAAAATCTGGATTTTTACTGGTAAATATGTGGCCAAAAGGGGCGGGTCCCCCGTCCCCCCCCCCCCTTTAAATCCGCCACTGATAACATTTAAAGGAGAAATCATTATAGGATGCATATTTCTGAATACCTAAGAGAATATTCGCTTACATTATACCGTTCATCTAACACATTCAGTTTCACATTCGTCTTTTTAGTCTCTCTCTCTCTCTCTCTCTTTCTCTCTCTCTCTCTCTCTCTCTCTCTCTCTCTCTCATAATACACAAGCACCTCCGCGCTTTTCTCCTCTGTTCAACACTCTCTACTTTTCAGTACTGATTTTCTACATCATTTATCGTTTACCCTACCACTTAACAGTGTTCACCCCCTTTCCCTTAAAACATCGTTTCAATCAAAGACATCCTTTTTTAGCCATATACCTTTTAATCTCATCCCCTATTACTTCTAATGCATTGACAACGCACCCCTTCAGTGAGTCACATACGAAAAAAAAAATACATTTATATATAGTATTTATCTGTTTTCAATATAAATTACAAAACACCTTATCGGGTAGATATCAAAACAATACAGTAGATTCCCCACAGGTAAACCTACTGCATTGCAAATATTTAAATCGCCTATGTAGAATTCATGCCAAACAAAGAATTAAACAAACAGCATAAAATTCATTTGACATGAGTATACATTTTAATTAGCGTCTGTCAAGACCATCCTTTGTTCGTAACATTTTAAAGTTTTACATACAGCATATCGGATAAAATGCTTGTGTATAATGTGACGTGTATTTCTTCAAACAAATCTAACTCCAGAACAACGAAGTGAACATTCTCATGAGAGCACGATGTTAATTCTGTTTATCCCTTTTATTCAAGCTAGAAGTATATAAAAAAGGTATGGGATCAATTGATCTTACCGTTATAAATATCAAAGAATTCTTTATGTACTGTCCGTCTGTCTGGGAAAAATTAACTTTTATTATTAACTCAATGAGTTTATCATAGGCCTTACGAAAATTATTGTTCAAGATTTTTCGATATCACCGATATTGGTAAGTTTTGGAAAACAAAACGGTTGTCGGTTTAGAAACTTTTAATATCCAATGACTTCAATATCCTAATGATTTTTTTATTTGACAATCCTGAAAGTTTTACAACATCAAATCATTTAGAAGAAGCAGATTTGATGTGGAGGTTCAATGATTGACTTGCGATCCGGGTTTGATTCCCGCATGGCGCCAGTAAGAAGTTGGATACTTCCTGTCTCATTGACGGTATAATTAATTTAACGAAAAGAAAAATACAAAAGTTGAAAGCGACGTACATACCGAATCAATTAGCTCGGCTCATGATCGAGAGGTCCCGGGTTCGATTCCCGCCCTGGGCACAGCGGTGTTCTGTCTTTCGGATGAGACAGTAAAACCCGAGGTCCCGTGTCACGGTAGGCGTGGCACGTAAAAGATCCCTTACTGCTTCGAGTAGCTCCGTTGCAAAGATCTAAATTTGTACGCAGTGCATCAGGCAGATGCCTGCTACAAATGTCGTAAAACAAGTTACTTTTTTTATCAAAATAGATACTTGACATGGCCGTAGGAAGCATTTAAATAGTAAGAGGATCAAACCTTGGATTTCGTTTTGTTTCGTAACACCCCCCCCCCCCCTTTCTACCACCACCACCACCACCAAGTTCCTAACGAACTGCTTGATGTGTCACGCATTTGACTAGATAAAGGAATAAAATCAAACATGGACTGCATATAGATTTCCATTGAACTTCAAAGCACCAATGTTTTACGACAGTAGAATATTTACATATATGTAAAAATGCAACATTTCCCTCTTGAGTGATGTGTCAGATTTGGCACATGAGGTTTGATTCACGATATAAAAGGGTTTATGGTTCCTTTTTAATGTTGTCATTCTCGCACATATGGAGAAAAGATATTCTCTAAAGACACAGACATTTTGTTTTAAAATGTAATAAAATATGATATGAAAAGAGTTGTATTTAGCGAAGTCGACATTTTCGTTTTAATGGAGAAAACCTAACAAACAGAATATAAATATATCATTTTGAAATGTGTTGAAACATAGTATACAAAATTCAAAATATATATACATCACAAGGTTTATAGAGTATCTTTTCATTGACTCGGACTGAAACTGATAAATTAACAACTAAGCTTACATTTCGTCATAAGGCCACTGGCAAGATAGATTATTGATATTGTGTGTTCTGTGTTTGCACTCATTATCATCTAGTGGAAAATACACGGTATGGATTTCAAAGAAAAGTTTTTTAAATATACATTTCCTAATGGAATGCAGAATAAAGAGAAAAACTTTCCGAATGGAATGCATAAATAACACTTTCATAATTTAAAAGCTTCGAGTTTAGATGATATGTACTTGTTCTCAGTTTATAAACCCCTTCATTACACGTATACTTTTACTATGAATGCATTATTACAATTGAAAAGAAAGATATATATATATATATATATATATATATATATATATATATATATATATATATATATATATATATATATATATATATATATATATATATTTGAATATGATTTCCGAAAAGAGGGGGGGAGGCATGTGAAGGTCAAGTGAAATCCAAAATAATCATCCATTTTGGGTGTTTTGGGGAGTTTTACTCATATTGTTTGAGTGTTTACAACCTTATCATCAATATATGCCTTGTAAATTAAATTTGAGGCGAAAAAAGGGGGTCCAGGATCGTGCCCTGGAAACAACCCCCCCCCCCCCCCCGGTCGATAAACACGTCAATTTCGTTTTTCGTTCCACAAACTGTTGCATTGGGTGTCCCCTATTTCGTCCAACTGACCTTATACATCTGCTGATGTTACCGAAATCAAACATTTTGTAGAAATATCTGTGTGGTGTTAAAAGTTTCAAGTCATTACTATATAATGCTGTATATACCGAAGGGGTACGTATTTGACCTTGAACTCCATCATCCTGGGAAGCAAAGTTCAGGCATGAGTCGTCATTCAAATGACATATACATGTAAATACATGCATATATTTTCAGTGTCTTTGTCTGTCTGGCATCCTAGCCTCGGAAACCTAGAAGATGAGACAAATGATTACAATTATGACAGTTTATTATTTGTCGTTTGTTTGTTTGTATGGGATTTGTGTGTGTGCGGTTTTTTTTTTTTTTTTTTTTTGTCTTTTGGGTTTTTTTTGGGGGGGGGGGGGGGTGTTTTTTTTTTTTTTTTTTTTTTTTTTGGGTTTTTTTTTTTTTTATTTTTATTATTTTTTTTTTTATTATTATTATTATTATTATTGTTATTATTATTATTATTATTATTATTATTATTATTATTATTATTATTATTATTATTATTGGTTTTGTTTTTGTTTTTATTTCTTCTTTTTTTTTGGGGGGGGGGATGTATATCTAGATCTATATATGAGATCAATCGCTGTCTCAAAACCCACCCAATCACAGCAAAAGATCGCCGCTACGTTTAAAATGATTACATGGCATCTCTATGTACTGGCTGTATACGGTATACCTTTAATATTTAAACCTTTTAGTTCGGTCCTTTCTTTTCCAAAATTAAGCAAATATACGACTAACGTAAATATTTTACTAGCAATTTAAGAAAACTTAAGATGAATTGGTGAATGTATTTTGTATATAAATGTTAAGTGAAAATGCTACATGTTTTTCAGTAACTGAAACGGATTTAAATGTCCCAGAATGATATCAATGGAAACAGCTAAATAGAGTTCACAATTTACTTCAATGTAATTTTCCCCTTCTTTTTCTCTCTAGTGTTTGAAATACAAGTAAACATCGTTTCAGATATCAGAAAGGAATAACGAACTCCGTACTTTGATTTGGAAATACTGAGGTTCACTTTTAAATAATAACCCCAAAAAACTGAAAATAAAGGAAAGTAAAACAATAATAATACATTGTATATAAGATGAATAATATGAAATAAAATAAATCATCTGTGTTATCAAATTCAAGAGAAAAATTATAGCACTAGGTTTAATTCACCCGGGTACTGTCCTATGACTTATTTGTAATTTGGGAAATTAAAACAAGCATAAATGACTAGTTAGTACCCACCAGGAGTCATTTGTGATGTTAAAAATTCCTTCATTACAAGAGCGGTAACTGTATGAAGAAACGACGACACTCATAGTCACATTGCATCAAGACTGATAACTCTAGAATTCAGTGGAATCCGAAATAATCAAATTATGTTACAACTTACATTTTTTTAATTCACTGTTACAGTTGATTTTATGGGAAATATATTTTCGAAGTTCAACTTATCAAAAATATTTTAGTCTGAAATGATATCAGTGGAACATTTGAATTGAAGTCATTTGAAAATTTGAATCCAAATATAATAATTGTTATCAAGTTATAGCTTTAAAATATATGCGATTTCGTAAAAATACAGCAATTTATACCATAGGCAATATATAAATATCAATTTTTCGTGCAAAGCACGCAAAAGAGCTTAAAATTCGCACTACATGGTGTATCAGTTCATAATCTAGTTTATAAGTCCTTGATCAAATAAAACCTATATAAAAATAGAAAGCATTATATCAAATTCACTTTTTAGGATTTAAGGGAAACTTTACTTCATCAATCTGTATGTAAACACAATAGATCAATTTCGATCTTATTACCCAAAACGTTTCAGAATAACTCATGGCTCTATAAAATAAGGGAGCGAAAAATTTGAAGCCGAACAAGAACGGAACAACTCGACTAATATCTGAAAACAGAAGAAATTCGACAGACGGCATACAAGTGTGTTATAGAGAATTTATTGTTTTATGATTATTGAAACACTTCCAAGTATTTTTCAGATAATCTTACGCTTTACTTTTATGTTTAAAGGAAATTTTAAACTTTGAGATCGTCAAGTTGAAACGATTTTAATCTGGGACGCATGTAGTAGTGACTAGTTACGACTGCAACGGAAGAGCTAAGTAGTGACCTGACAGCTACAGTACTCGGTAAAAGTTCAAGTTGTAATTCGGTGTATTATATTTTCATTAATCCGATTATCGCCTTCAGCTATGCTACATACACGAAATCTATTTAAAACATGTAAGTCAAGCGTACATTTTAACACCTTGTGGACTGTATTGACCTATATTTCGTCTTACTCTGTTATTCACTGTTATTATTTTTACATATGAGTGTAAACATTTTTTTCAGAGTGACCCACTCGGAAGTTGAACGATTTAGCAATACTTCATTACCTAATAGCAGCATTTAGTTCCTTGAAGCAGAGATGTAAGGCAGAATTGCATTCAGATGAAGTAAGAAAACTTTAATGTCACTTTTACATTCATTTGGGGGAGAATTTAATATGTTGTCATCTCACAGACAAAATTGTGATCCAAAACAGGCAAAAGTGTTTTTTTATTTTAAGCCTTAATGTCAGTGGAAAGGGAGGGGGGGGGGGGAGTGATGGCAATATTTTGATAATGTTGTGCAGGAACTAAATGAATGTGATTTTTTCCTACCATTTTCATAGTTCCACAGCCCTCTGCATGTATATCGGTTCATGTGACTTGCAGGATTACATAGATGAAATAGATATACATGCATATATATAGAGCATCTACAATCATTTTAAGACAGTATTTTCAATGCTCTTTCATAGAGGCAAGTATGTATAATGGAAATGAATATTTTTGTTACAAAATTTAATGAAAATACTGTATGCAAACTGAAAACCAGTTTTTATGATAAGACATTATGTTATATTTAAATAATTTCATATACAAATAACAATGCTCTTGCTACAGTAACTTGTAAGTCTAACTTACTCTAAGGAACACTAAGTTTGAGCCAAGGGTAGACCAAGAAACACTAGTAGTTTTTTATCATAAGCAATACAGTTCATAGATCAGATATATAAATACAAGTAACATTATATATATACATAAGGTCAGTCACATGAACACTAAATATGTTGATTACATGAACCAATATTGATAATGACATTTAAACAGAATACAAAACGAAAATATTCTTGTATGTTTACAAATTTTTCCTCAAGTTAAATGCATGTTTAACAAATTTACCAAATTTGCACAATTCTTTTGTATTGTTAGTGCTTAAAAGTTGAACTAGTTTGAAGACAGAGGGTCTACGATAGTAATAAGGCTCAAAATTTTACTCTAAGGCTATGATGGTAGGGACATTTCAAAATAAAGTGAAATTCATCTTCAATTTCTGATTTACAAACTGGACAAGTGCATCTCTGTAGAGGTATATTTTTGTAACAGCCACGAATACTATTGGAGTACATCTATTCACAGAGTTAGGTTGAACTTGTGTCAGTAATGGAGAAAAATAAATGATTAAATCATCTGTATGAATAAAGCTTTGTATATCATAATGACAATTTGACATTGCAAAGAAAGGGGTAGGGAGGGGAAGGGTTGGGACTATTATGCACAATAATATGGAAGACATCTGGCACATAATACTGTTTGATTTTGTTGGAGTAATTACTTAAACTTCAAAACAAGCCTCTAAAGACAAGTCACTCTATCTGCAGCCAAATTTGAGAACATATTTTAGGAAAATTGTTTATAATTTTATTTATCAATCTATTAACTAATTATGGTTACATTATTTTCAGATATTTTCTGAGTACTTGGCAGATAATGATTGCAGTTGAAATCTACATAACCTAAAGAATGGCATATAGAATGTGTGTTAGCATATACTCAACACTGTGTTGTCTTGTTTTGCAATTCCTTACCTTCTCAATATCTGCACAGACTACCCAGAATCTAAAAGGTATATTTTCAGTATTCAAACTTTTAGGAGAAAAGCACTGAAGGTTTATCATGTGCTTCAGATTTGATCAAGAATCCTATCCTGGTGATTCATTTGTAAAGGAAGCAGATAAATACTGCCAGGATTTACATATACTACAGTACAGTCTAGGTGGAATTTAATTTGCCCACTGGTCACGGTGGGCATTTTTAGAGTGGGCATTAAAAATGTCCACTGGACTCAGTGGACATTCTTGTAAGAGCCAGTTAGAATTAACATACAGGTAAGTGGACAGCTTGATAGCTCAGGTAAATGTCCACTCCTAATGCCCACTGAAATTTCAGGTGGACTGCCCACTGTGCACAGTGGGCATTCAAAGTTCCACCTGTACTGTACTGTAAGTTTTTCATACCTGTAAGGAGCCTCAGTGGCCATGTGGGATAAAAGCCTAAAACACGACATTGGAATTCTTTGCATATGATAGATTTGATCCCCAATCAAGGGACTGGGAAGGTTATTTCAGTGTAGTTACTGAGGACCTATCTTTGTTCCCTTTTTTTCCCCATTACTACAGTACATTTCAGGTGTTTTGTAATTTTTCCACATACCACTGTGGACTTAATCCAGTTTCAAGAATAACGCAGTCCACAATATATTTCACCAAGGTATTAATAAGCACAGGTATTTCTGTGTTCCATCTGTGATTTTGGGTGTTTTTCCTAACGAGTTTGTGCAATTGCTCTAGGTCTGTATTGTAAGCAGTGGCCTCCACCATACAGGTGAAATAATAAAGATATATAACTGAGTACATGTATTACAATTACGGACTTGTTTTAGATCATATACATGTATTTCTAATATGACAAGGTGGAAAGTTTTATGATGAAGAAAGGATTTTAGTTATTGTTTGATATACATTATAACTTGTAAGGATACTGGAATACAGTATTGTGTCTCTTTCTTAAAACACATTTTCAAAAATCACCAGAACACCGGTACATTGTATCTGAATACCTGGGCTTTCTCAAAGTCAAATCCTTTTTCTTAATAAATTAATTAAATTAACCTAGGATGTCTTGAACAGTGTTGTGTTGAATACTATGCTGATCTTGAATACATTTTCACGTCATATAGGTCTTGATTACCTTACCTTCTTATTGAACTTTTCGCAGTTATACATGTATATATTGATGGTTAATCTGTGTATAGAAGTCGCCTCCTTATCAAAGGTTACTTCTATGTCTTCACTTAGGCTACCTTTATATACAGATATGAATGTATTTTATAAAATGTAAAAGGTCAAAACAGTCTGATTAAAAACCAAATATTTATTCCACTTTTCTGTTTGTCCTGTTATGTATAAAGATCTGGCAAAACCATGTAAGGGGTCACATTCAGGTGTACTCTGATTTTCAGCCAATCAGTGGATTGGCTACAAATTCCTAGGAATGAAATTAACATCACCAGCATTCAGATGTTTCACAAGGTAATTTTTAAACAGTGTTTGTTACATATTGCGTCACTTGCACGTGCCAAGCCAAGTCATTGGTTGGCTAAGGGAAATAATGGTTTTGGTGACTGGAACGTCATCAGAGTTCACCAGAATGTGACCTCTTACAGGGTTTCACCAGATCTTTATATGTAATGGGACAAATAGAGAAGCGGAATAAAGATCTGGTGTTAATCAGACTGAGGTCCAAAGAATGAAATGTCCAGAGCATACTTCTCAAATCACTCCTCACTTATTTTTGCAAATTGTTTTGAAACATATTTATTAAGTAATTTACCAAAGTTTAAACTCAACCATTTGATCTTCTTTTGAAATTACAGTGCCTGTATCTTCTCTACCTGTTTGGAAACAAGTCTTTGTGAATTCGACTTCTTGGTATGGCAAGTATCTCTTCGATGGACGTGAAATAACATGTAGTTTGCAAGTGTTGAATGTAATGAGGGAAGAGGGAGGAATCGTCTACGCAGAGTTCAGAGATCCTGATACAGAGTTGCAGTTTGAAGGTAAGAAAATAAGATCAAGATTTGATATATATAATATGGGTTAATTTTACCTCATTTATATTTTATGAATTATTTGTATGAAAATCTAAGAAAAAGGAAGCTTAATTCATAATTAATGCGTAGAGGCTTAGTTACCACCAAGTATACAAATACAAATATTTTCATGGATATTACAGCCCTAGGTTTCTGTGAACTTTCATATAAAGATATGTACAAACTCATTGTGGTTGGGGAAATTACCTATATAGGATTAGATATTGCATGTGTACATGTATTAGTGCAACCATATTTAGTGCAAAACAGTCAAAAAAGAGTTTATGAATTATTAGCACAATTATAATTTAGTGCATCTCCTGTTCTTGTTAAAGTTCTGTCACGCAGTATTTTCATTCGATTTTTTATATATTTAGTTTTAGTGTAGTCATGAATTAGCGCATAGGGAACAGTGCTTATCCTGCTGAAATATGTACCCAGCTAAAAGAAGTACATGCACATGTACAGTATTCAGGTCATTTTCTGAAGGTTGTAGATTTGAATCTTGCTAGATTTATGGTGTACATCCAATGGCTGGGTTGACTGAGTTGATTGCACATGGGAGTTTATAGTTGAGGTAGCTCATTCAGTAGGATGCTTGGTTTGTGACTTCCCGGCTCCTGCCGAAGGCTTGTCTGTGTTTTGTCTTTCAGAATAGACAGTACAAACCATGTGTCTTGGTAGACATGGCACGTAAAAGATCCCTCAATGCTTGGGGTGGATCCCTTGCAAACGTCTGAATTTCTGTGCATTGTATCTGGCAGATGGTGTTACTATTTACGGTGTTCCCACTCTAACTCTCTAACTCAAAATGACAGTGTGTGCTGATATATAATGATATGCTAATGCTCAACACGTATTCGCCAACATTTGTCAAGCCTTTGATGTGCTGACAAACTTATCTGAAAAATTTCATCTTCCTGATGCCTGTTTGTTTCAAAACATGATAATCTTCCACTTTCATGCAATGGGTCCTGAGCCTGAATTTCCTTTCTAGAATTCAGTGAAGGACCTTGTCAATTTCTCCACTTTGAATCTGTCACATGGAAATTGATTTTTGTTAGATTCTTCTTCAACAGATATCCATATTCCCTAAATAGTAGATGTTTACTAATACAGTCATTCCCAATAACATCGGTCCATCGGTCCTGACCGACACATTTACGCCAGGACTGATGTCCCACTGTCACATTGCTGGTCCGAATGACCGATGGGTCCGTCATAGTTTCGTTTATTTATACTCCCTCAAATTAAAGTGTTTTGGTGACCATGATGAAGTAAACCGTAACATAAACGTTTTGCAAAACCAGGTTTATCGAAAGCTTTTACAAGAGCGTGATTCACTGTGATTGTCTCATTGAAGAATCGGTCAGAGTTTTTTTGGAGATTTGTTATTCGAGCTAATTAGAGGATGATCGATGATTTTGCTAGATGAGATTAAAAATATCAGAATACATCTATATTTCTCTTTTTTTATTCGGACAGACAATATTTGTTTCGGACCTGTGTGTAACTTCACTACATAGGTCCGAATGACCTATGGGGACTGAAAGTTATTGGGAATGACTGCTAATAAATATGATATGTGTACATATATATGATTAAGTATAGAAAATTCAAATGTAAGTTTCCTTTTATTGTTCCTTGATCAATCTAGATAACATTCATTTATGTCAGAATTGTATTTTGTCAATTTCAGCGCGATCATCAGACAATCTGACGATTATAATGCGGAAATCCCACTTATATAAATCTACCAGTGAACGCATTACTCTGAATGAAGACTTTGAAATCTCTGGTAACATCACTAGGACGACCTTTCACAGTGGTTGGATGTTTCAAGTCATTGTTACCAAGCCTCAAACCAAACAAAGAAACTTTACTAATTTCAAATTTTACAATTATGCCAATGGTAAGTTTTTGAGATGTTTTGTTTTTAAGTCAGATATTCAAGTATAAGTTCACAGAATTTTCTTTTGTAAAGTGATTTATACATGTGAAAAAATCAAAATTATGTATTTTATTCTTTGCCCCTGCCATTTGATTTTGTCATTTCTATGGTAGGTTTACTGTAAAGACATGATCCTCAGGCTTTTCCTTTTATTTCTCTTAATGAGACATACTGAGACATTTCTCCAATATTTGCTGACCAGCTGTTTTTAAGCCTGAGAAATGAAACGTATTATTAGCTCAAGTTCCTAAAAAATACACCGATCCACTTTTCAGCAGAGAAACCGATGTTTGGCGGACTTTTGATTGTTATGCTTATGACGTCAAAATCAAATGTCCGACTTGTCCAACCTTGCGTGACGTCATCATAGTCGTATTTTGTGCTAAAGTGCTTGACATTCGACGAATGTGGATCGGTGTATTCCTACTTCAAAAGCTCTGTAATGCAACACCCCTCAAGTTTAGTTATAAACTTTCACCCTTAGCTTAAGACCTGATTTACGATCCTTTATGACATTCATACCTGGTCCAATATGGGACTTGTGAATTATGCTCCAGTGATTGGATTAAAATAAAATGTTGAACATGCTATATCCAACATGATACAAAAAAAGATACAACCAACAACTCTCGTGTAAATTCTTCACAGATAAACAAGAGTTGTTTTGCTATGATTTTCATTGTGTGCGATTAGAATGTGTTTGTAAATTGTAGTATACAAACAAATGTTTTCCTCAACTTGCTTTTATTAAATTTTGTCATTATAGTAGTGTTCTGTTTATTCCATGCTGGAATTGGATGCTTAACATCTCATGAAAAACTGTAAATTTCAAAGGAGATGCATATCTCAAAAGTCCATCTTTGATTAACGGGAAAACTTTCCCAGAAATATTGGAGGATACAACATCAGTTGACTGCAGGGTATAAGTTTGTCAATTACAGTTTACATACGCTTAATTCCATAGTGATTCCATAAGGCTACAACATATGATCATTTTCTCAGTCATTAATTTGTTTTCATGATCTAGAAAGAGATAGAATTATCAATGTAAAATACGAAGGAAATAGATATTAAGACTTTAAAATATGTTTGAGTTATGGAATATAAGACCAACTAAACTTGAATTTTAAAGTAGTAAAAATGTTTCAAACTATTAGACAACAAAATTGGGACTTTAAGATAATTTGGAAAAAAAAATGTTGAAAAAGTGGAATGACAAGTGTTGTACAATGTAGTAGATTGGAGAAGACTGAAGGTGATTTGCCTGATAAGAACTCTTATACTTTCTGCTTTGTATAGCAAGGCGATTGCCACTTGACTGACTATATCTAACCATGATTAATTGATCATACAAGTGAAAGGGTAACTTGAATTAATGGTCAGTACACTGTTATTATGCCCCTGGATCAATACATATTTAGTACAACTTTTGTCACAGTTTAAATATAATTTAAATTAGCTATTGCTCTTTGATGAAAATCAGTATTCCTTTCAAATTTTTTTTTTGGTGTTTGAGATACTAAAGAGAAGCTTGGTGTTTATGTTCATTATCAGGTCCTTCCTGTGAAGTTTGACTTTTGTCTAAATTAGGCTCAATTTTCTGAACTTTCTGCTATGATTTACAGGAAATGAAGTGAAGTCAACAGACTCCGATGGATCAACCTCCAGTCGAATAGGTCTGCTGATTGGCTTGGTTGTGCTGTGTGTTATTCTAGGAATTGCTGTTCTTGGAGGAATGCTCGTGTATGCAATTAGAAAAGGAATTTTTCGACATGTCCCGTTTAGTTATGACAATTTTAAGAACTCCAATGATGCAGCTTCCTTCAACTCCAAGCAAGAGACTGTCCATATTTGATATTGATTTTATGATGCTTATTGATAACAGCTGATGGTTTTTTGTGATAATTGTCAGTTTTGGTTAAATATTCCATTGCATGTAATCACTTCATTTAGCTGATATTCTACATTGTATTTAATTTGATTATTGTTTTAATGCAATTCTTTATATATGCAATCAACCCTGTTATAAGTGACCACTAACATAAGGGTGGAAAAGTAGTCCCTTAAAGAAGGTGGGCTATTGATACTATTACATATTAATTTTATATAAACTATTAGTAGTAAGGAACAGAGAAAGATGGTAGTTTAGGAAAGATGGTTGCTTAATACCTGTGGTCTTTAAAGCAGGTTTGAGTGTATAATGGATGTCTTGTTGCCACTGAATCTTGGTTAATTATTGATTGATTGAATATTGCGTTACATCACTCTTTGATTGTTTCATGATGAGGATGGCATCTGCCTAATGCATTGCATAGAAATTTACACCTTTGCAATGAAACCACCAGAAACAGTAAGGGATCTTTTATGTGCTTCACCTTCCATGAGTACGGGACCTCTGTTTTCACTGTCTCATCCCAAAGACAGGACACTGGTGTGTCCACAATGAAAGTCAAACAAAGGACCTCTTGGTCATGGGGTGAGCAGTTCATATCTTGAACTACAAATGGTCCCCATTTAATCAAGTTACATACTAAACACAACCATTTTAATACACCCATCACTTACATCAAATATCAAGCACTTAGGTGCAAAATACGATTTTGATGATGTCAGATTCTGCAGTTAAAGCAAAATACGAAAGTAACTGGTGTCAAGTGACTTTGGCACCAACAGCAGTGTACCACAGCAGACATTAACAAACCCTTGAAATTCAGAGGTTAGACCAGGTGCCCGGGAGGAGTAAGAATCATTTAAAATCATTTTGCATGCACGAAAAACATCTACAGTTGATTCTGGAACACAGATACATGTAACTTAACAAGTTGTTATGGAAGACTGATTTCTAAAGTCATGGATCACTCGTGCTGAAAAGTCATTTAGTGTTTAGTAAATATGCCTGAAAACTTGAATTATGTCTTTAAATGAATCACAACAATATCATTCTTTTCACAGATTTTTGGCCACTTGGCTTTTTTCGATTAGATTATCAATGTCAAATTTATCCTAACATTACAAGTTATTAAAGTAAATTTCTTCAATACTTTGCAGTGTTAGGATTTTCAGTGTTAAGATTGTGTACTTGAATAATTCATAACATTAAGATTGTATGTATTTTATATTTTGATAATGTTCGTATCTCTTGAAAAGGCCAAGTAGCCAAAAATTTGTGAAAAGAGTGTGAAGTACTTACTGAAGTATATCTTGAAAGTGTGACTCTGGTTTTATTGAGATTGGGCTACATGGGCTTCTTGCCATGTTTATATTTGTCAGGGCTTTCCCATTTACAGACAGAGATTCGGTATTTCAATTGTTTAATTGGAATCCACAGTATCATAAAAGTTTTCCACTTAAAAGTATGTCAATTTGCTCCATCAACGTTCACAGAATGTTTTTACACATGAAGTTGATAGAAATGAAAATTGAAAATGGCTTCAAGACATTTCATCATGAATATGTATAGATTTTATATCTATTGTTTTTTAAGTGGTTGTTTCACAGCGTCTTTCATATATTGTAACATGTGTCATTTTTCCTATATGTACGTTACTACTTTTGTGTTTTGAATTACAACACATATCACGATTATATTTCACTTGTTTATTTGTACAACATTTTGAACTCTACATATCATTGTACATGCTTACTCACTATCGATCATACAATTGAAAGTTGTTCGTGTATGTTACAATATACACATATTGACCTTCTCTCTCCGCCTTTCTCAGTATTGTCATAATCTTCATTTATGTCTTGCTCGTATTTGGTGCTCAGTATTTATTTACTTAGGATGTGTTTTTAATTCATCTTTTTCAGTTCTATGTAGCGTTTATTAATACTTCTCCTGAAAAATATTTAAAGCCCCATCAGAAAAATGTAGGACCCAATAGTGTCTGGTCTGTCAGTGTGTTCATCTTTCTTTCTGGAACTTTGTCTTATATATTAGGACAAATGGTCACCATATGGGAAATTATTGTTTCACAAATACATTTTATCAATTTATAGTTCACCATCAGTATTTTGTGTACCAGGCTTACAAAGGTAAGTTGAAATGATTCACTGCTGTTCGATATGGCTATTGTAAGTCTCTTCCATGCCTATCCAGTTGTATAGAGATGTCCCGTCCTGAATTATTTTTGTAGTATCTTTTTTCTTGAATATGCTCCTTTGTAATAGTATTTTTGTATCATACTTAAATGATCTTATGAAATGGAATGATTTAGAGTATTATGATGTAGTGTAGTAGTCCATTTTCCTGTAAATAAATTGCATTAAAGCAGCCTGTTGTTCTCTGAAATGAAACCGCCTCATACATTACAAGAATTTCGTCCCTTTCTCTCAAGTCCCATAAAGAATATACATTCAATTCATTAATAATCAATTTCTGTTATACAATGCCCAGTACATTATGCATTCATTGGGGTTTTTTTTCATACAATTCATTTTTTAATAAATATATTGTGAATCGTAGGATTATTGTGTTCGCCTTATTAGAGCTTTATTATTAAATCAAAGTTGTTACGGTGTTTTACTTTTGTCCTTGATGATAAAATTATTTCATGGGATTTGTGTTGATTATGAATTGTGTACAAATAGACTTTTCAGATTGTTTTTTGATTTTTAGGTTAATCCGTGAATGCAATAATAGCAAGGAAATTATCAGAGTGACACAAACACAGTTATTAGATGTTAAACACTATGCCTCAATACAGAATGAAACAAGAATCTATTGTTTGTTTGATACTCCTACTTTCAGTTTTGCCTGTACAGGCAAATTGTTACAGTTTGCAAACACATATGGTTTGGTAATAGAAACATCACACTTACTTATAGGGAAGATGAAATGAATTGGAAAATATTTTGTTGGCATTGTTAATCTTATATCTCAAGCCATAGTTATGGCCAATTATTGACTTCATTATTGTTATTTTTTAATTTTTTTTCTTTTTTGCCTCTTTTCTATTAATAAAGAATGGTATACCTCGAGTCCCAGGTTCGAGTCTTACTTTCGAATCACAGGACAGGGTCCTGAAAGCATTGATTCAGATTGAAGTACTTTTATGTCATTTGTGCATACAAACAAATAAGCTTGTTTTCAGTATTTTCATCAAATGCCTCATCAAACACTATCATTCACTTATGTTTTATGACTTTATATTTGCAAGGTTCTAACTTTAGACATTATCAGGAAACATCCTTTTTATGGAAGTAATATACATTTTGAAGTAATTTTAACAGTAAAAGGGTGATTTATTATTAGATCAAGCTATACATGTGAACTTACACAGAATTCAAGTCCTAGTCAATAGCCCATTTACAAGAATTATTGGATAAATTGTTGATTAATTCTCAATTTGTTAAATGTAGGCAAAATCTGGATTTTCAAATGTAACAATGAGTAAACTGTTATGTATTTCAGAGATATAAGCTACTTTATCGGTCTGGACATAAAGCCATTCAAATCTGTAATTACATTGAATAAGTAAATCATATTTATATGTTTTCATGTACGACACATTCCTTGTATGTTTAAAAGGATGCTGAAGACTTCAGATTTAACTAATTATATCCATAGTCATCCATAAAGCAAATGTTTCTGTGTAACCTAGGGTTTTCGTTTACATATTCTTTTGTTTTATATAAGAGTAGGGAAATTCTAAACAAAATCAATTTCAAGTAGATTAGGCTCTATTCTGCTCAGTAACTTGAATTTCCTGTTAACTCAAACTAATTTTTAGCCCTGGTTCTAATTTCTTAATATGAATATACATTCCAATCTCAAACTCAACTTAAGTCAAACTGTTTTACACGCTTCAAGCTTTTGTTAAGAGTTGACACTGTATGTGGTCCTTTTGGCAAAACCATGCTTCATTTCATGTTTTATTTCTTTATATACACATGCCTTTGTGTAACATATCATGCCTTTGGTTATCCAAGATGTTGCTTATGCATATCCAGTGATGTTTTTCTCTACAATCTACAATGAATTGTACTTTTTACATTTCTTATAAGTTTTTGATGGGATATCAATGTACAATATCTTTGATTAATAAAAAAGTTATCTTTTTACAACAAATTTTAACTTTGTTTTTATTCTATGTCAATATTCCCTTTTCCCAGTTGTATGTAAAGAATATAATGTCAGACATACTTTGATTTGCCTGAATTTGCTTTATGTTAATGTTGTTATTGTAACGTCACAGAAGAACAATGCATTTTGCACCATAAAACACCATATGTCTTGCATGTTATGAGAGACAGTAATATTAACAAAAGGCTACCAGGAGCTTAAATTGTTTACCTGGCAAATCAATAATCGAAATTTGAACTTCCTTTCCGGTACAGGTCAAAAGATATAGTCAATGTTAAAGTTGTTGAAAAGTAGGTCAACAAGTCAGAAATCATTGTATATTTATGAAACTCCTAACCCTTATTATATATGTAGCCTAGATAAAGTTAAAATAAACTAGGTCAAACTCTTTTGGTCAAGATCATGTCATGGACCCAAATAAAAGCCCTAATCACAGGAATTCATATTTTGAATTATAAATCCTCTATCCCTCATGTTTAAAATCATATAGCCTAAGTTAAAGTTTTTTAAAAGTGAATCACAGTTCAAGGTCAAGGACAAAAGTCATAGTATCAGTTTAAATGCTTTAGTCCTGTATGTGAAGTATCTAAGCCCTACCCCTACTGATTCAATGGATACAGCCAAAATTAAGTTTTTTAAAAGTAACTCAAAGTCCAAGGTCAAGATTACTAGGTCAAATTTCATGGCATAATTTGAAAGCTCTTATCATAAAGAACCAATGTGTGAAGAATTATGTTTATATTCCTCTTAATAGTTGCTGAAATTTTACATCAACCAGAAAATTAACCAGAATGTTGACAGACAGATGGATAGACATCGCCAATCTATAGACCAGAATCGCTTTGCAATCTGCTCAAAAAGTAGGTCAAATTGCAACATAAAGAGGTCATAACAGATCAAATGAATGAAATGTAGATCTTCATAAACAGATCATTTTTTTTCAATTTACAGTATACCCCTACTCATCATTGTTTTAGGTTATTAGGCAAAAATTGAGAATTTCATTGAAATTTGTCCAAGAAGGGCCATTTCTCAAACAATGAGGCATCACATGAGTTTGGATAAAATACAAAAAGTTAAAATCCTTAATCTACTGTATATTTTAAAGTAAATTTTTTCCCCCAAAATACATTATATTTTTGAGACAAAAGCACTAATTTTTAACCCTATGTTCTATTTACAGCCATATTTATCTTTTTATGGGCACCAATGATAAACGGTTTGTACAGGGTCTACCACTTATCATTCATACAAAGTATCAAACATTTTCCTTGTAGTTTTAAAAAAGTAGATTTTAGAAAATTGGCCAATCAGAATTTCAGAAAGTCTTTGGCAGTTGTATTATCTATTGAACTGGAACAAACTGAGGATTGTTTGTAAAGGACATTCTACACATCATTCATGCCAAGTTTTGTTAAAATCAGATTTGTGGTTTCAGAAAACATGAAATAATTATGAACAATGTATGGTGGACACAAAAGAGCCATGTGAAGTAAAAAGGTATTTTCAGAATATCATCCCAAGTACATAATTTAGTGCAACCAAACTTTACATCATAAAGGTTATGATATATTTTCTTGGTCATGGCAAGATATCTGACTGTCCTTCTTAAAATCTTTGAATACATTTGCATTAATTTAGTCTTAACTAGCACACGAAGAACTGGGCTAATGCTGCTAAGTTATGAATCCTGCTAAACCCAGTGCACAAACTAGAGTTGTCCTAACGTGACAAATACCCCATGGCAACATTTCATCCCAAGATACATCATTGATGCAAGCATAATGGATGTCCCACTTGCACATTTTCAGAAGCCTGCTTTGTTAAACTTCTTAATCAGACAGACGGACAGGCATGATAATTCATATACCCCCCCCCCTTCTAAACTTTGTTTGCAGGGTGTATAACAATAGTATTTGGTCTGTTTGTTCATCTGTTCAATTTTATTTCTGAAATTTTGCTTAAATTTGGCAAGTTCTTGTCACTGGGGTTATCTGTGTTTTACAAATACCTCTTATTTATGTCCAAACTGAAATGCATGCCTTATAATCTTATATAACAAAGTACATGTACAATCATTTTTATACAGTGTACTTTATTTGCAGATTAAAAAACTAATTTAGAAACCAGCCATCAGCAACGTGCTAAGTAAGAATCCTATTAATGACTATTCAGTTTCTTTTCTGGAATGAACTATAAATATCAGATTCCTGTTTGTCACTGAATTACAATTTGTCATTTGTAATAAATTGATTTGAAAGGTCCCTGTACATGATTTAAAAAACTTGATTTTCATACCTTAAGCAGCCACTATGTAGCCAAAATAAAGCCAAGCTTAACATAAGATATTAAATGATTAATTAGCAAATACACATTAGCAAATACATTGTATTTTATTAAAATGTGTAGACAAATAACACAAAAGTCATCATTGAAGTCAAAGTGCCTTAGACAATTTCTGAGTTTCCATTTTTATAAAAACATGTTGCAACCATACATGTATGGCTATGGGTAGTCATAGTCCAACACACAATTTCTGGATTCTTTGAAAAACTTAAACATTTTCATTAAACCAGGTGATTCTCACAAAAGTAATGAACAAAGCCTGTGAATATTGAAAGAAAGCATTGTAGCTACAAAAAATGATTGTCTCAGTTACAGGATTCAAATAATTCCAGAAGGATGTGTATATACTTAATCTACTACTTATTCTCTACAATGTATCAAACAAAATTAATCAATCAAGAAATTCTTACTTTGTAACTCATTTCTAATTCAAGCTGTTACGTAAATCTTTTATTTTCCTATTCTGTTTTAAATGCTTCGTTGGTTGGTTGATTGGTTGATTGGTGTTTTACGTTGCTTTCAACAATATTTCAGTTATATCGCGACATGGAAGCAGGAGGTTACCAACCTCTTAAACATAGTGGCGCAACCCGGGAATCGAACCTGGATCGTCGGCGCCGCAAGCCAAGCGCTTAACCACTACACCACGCCTGCCCCTAAATGCTTCGTTTTCATAACTAGAAAGTGTATCATATCACAATATGTATTATTATATATCAATGCTTCAGTGATGCTTATGGTATTGTGAAAAATTCTATCACTGCATATCTGGAAAAGCTTCTATGTTATGAAATTGTGTGACCTTGACCTTTGGACTATGAAACAAGGACCATCTATAGGTCATGAGTATCCTATGTGCCAAGTATAATGAGACTAGGACAAAACCAACTGAGTTACAGTCAGCAAATTTAAGGAAAACTAACTTCAGACAAAGTTTGTTTGTTTGATTATTGTTTTACGTCACTCCACGATTATTTCACGTATATGGTGACGGCATCTGCCTGATGCATTGCATACAAATTTAGACCTTTGCAACGGACCCACCCGAAGCAGTGAGGGATCTTTTACGTGCCACGCCTACCATGACACGGGACCTCGGTTTTTACTGTCTCATCCGAAAGACAGAACACCGGTGTGCCCCGGGCGGGCGTCGAACCCGCGACCTCTCGATCACGAGCCGAGCACCTTATCCACTAGGCCACACCGGCTTCAACTTCAGACAAAGAGTCTTAACTGGGGCCAAAGTAGGTAAAATACAACAAAATTAAGAATTCTAATGATTAAGTGTACATTACATTCACTCACTTAAATTAATCAAAGAGAAAGCTGATGAGGTGAGACCCACATATATTGCAATACTTTTCATGGCCTGTTCAATTTCGATACAAATGAGTTAGACTTTGCATAAATTTGCATAGATTCAGGAACAAGAAAGGAAATATAAGAAAATCTTATAGTACATTTAGTTGACAGGCTTGTAAACATTTCTTCCCGTTCATTAAACATTACAGCAAACAGAGAATCTGTGATTTCCTTACTTTTAATTTTGTTTATCCATAAAATATAAAAATATTACATCCAGATTAACAGAACCAAGTAATTTTTTTACTTAATGAATACTGTAAATAAGAACATATTCATGACAATTTGTTGTCCCCCTAGTTTGTATTATTTTACAACAATGCTTTAGTGACATATCCAATATGGAAGCAGGAGGTAACCACAATGATGCAATGCAGAATTATACCTGTGGGCCGTTTCACAAAGAATCATGCGTACGATATTTTACATACATACAAAAAAATTCCTTAAGACATAAGGAATTTTTTTGTACGTACATAAAAAATTGTACATGTGATTCTTTGTGAAACTGCTCACTGGATTAGTAATCATTATCTGCACTTCAAACTTCAAACTATACATATATTGCACTATTACAACAAGTCAAGAATAAATAATAAAAAAAGAATTCTTTACAAATTTGTCAACAGTGACTTCATCACAGAATCACCATCTTGCACATAATCTTGTGGAATGTTTTGTCTTTTATCTTCAACAGAGAGACTTTCTGGATGTAATTTCACAAGTAACTCTACAGTTTCTCGTCTATTTCCCTCCACAGCCTGGAAATGTAAAAGCAATAGAGAAAATTCATTATAAATATTTCATTAATTTAAATGAATAAACAAATAAGGTAGTACAGTAATAGCTTTATCATTAACAAATGTACCTCCATTAATCTCCTTTTGAATTAAAAAAAAATGAAAAAAAAATATGTACAACTAATTCTTATTAACAATGTACTTGAATACAGATAATTTAAAAGAGTAAGTTCGTTAATGGTCATCTTTGGTCCAAATTTAAACTTCAGTAGAATTTTATGCATCATTTAGGTAGAAATTCATATCATTACATATTTTATATACATGTCATATACAGCAATTAACATTTCTCAAAAAAGTTTAATTTTGTTCCACGTCACTGTATTATTTCCTGATGTTGTAATGAAACATACACCTTTCCACAAATTTTTCAAATGTTATTCTTCCACTTGGATATATTATTAATTTGAAGATTTGACTTTGTTCATATACTTTCATATCTTTGGTCATTTTCAGTCCTAAATGACCCTACCCCATTCTGGTTACCGGTAAGCCAAACTAATTTCTATAGCCCATTTCAAGTGCTTCATTGTATAATCAGTAGTTTAAAGTAAACATCCTGATATTCTTTTTGCCCCTAATCTTGACTTACCCAAAGTGTATCGTTTTACTTACCTTATGCAATGCTGTTTTACCATCAAAATCTACAATTTTAGGGTCAGCTCTATGTTTGATTAAGAGTTTGATGACATCTATGTGTCCTTTATAAGCTGCTCTTTGGAGAGGCGTCACTCCCCCTGATTTTGTTTTTGCATTTGTATCGGCTCCAGCAGAAACTAAGATCTTACAAACTTTGAGATGACCACTTCTGCTTGCATAATGCTGTAGATATAAAACTGCATTTCAAACTCATATACTGCAGTTTGAATATTTTACTATGTCAGCTTGATATGTAAAACTAGTATTTTTGCAGAAAAACTCAAATGAGGTAAAATGTAATGGAACAAAGATGCGTGTACATGTGTTTAAGTAACTTAAGCAATATTGTATGTGATATGGACTTTTTATTTTGGAAGATACATTGCACATTGTGCTATATGACTATTATATGTAATTCTTGTAATAAAGTTCATTCATTTTTTGTCACCTGTACAGCATGTTGACACAATTTTAAGGTTAGAGAGATTATCTATCTCTTACAGTTCTTGGACACTCTGTCTTGTACCACAAGATGTTTATCTCCAACAACATCTAGTGATGTCATAATGTTACATTGCGCAAACAGATTTACCTGTTGCATTTCAGAATTACTATACTTAGAGGTACATGTATATCACTAGTATCATGTTTATACAAAGGAGTGAGAAAAAATAGCCTATCACTGATTGTACATGGTCACAGGGAAATTCGACTCTTGTGTCAAAGGTTTGGAAGATCCATGAATTGGCATGCCTAGTCATGGACTCTTTGATACCTTCTCTCTCCCAGTACAAAGTGGAAAGTGATTCTATTTGTCTACCATGCATGTACATGTACCCGTACTTGTCATCTATCACACTTCTGTAAGATAGATTACTTAACTTTCATGAAAATAACCTAAATTAAATATCAAATCTTAAAAATATATCATAAAATGACAACACAGGTACATCAGTGCAGTTTTGATGTTCAATCGTTATTCCACAGTTTAGTATCATCAGTAAATAAACAGGATTCTACGGATGAAATCAATCAAAATGCTAAATTTCTATAGAAAAAAGGTAAACCCAAATAAGCTTCAAAGAATAAATGCTTGTTTAATAATATTCACTGCAGGCACTTGTATAATGACCATGCCCTCTTCAACTTGTACACTTGCATCACAGAAGTATGATTTGATGATGATGATGATGTGGTTACTAAGCTTTTGAATAAAAGGGTATATTGCCTTCTTAAGACAGAATTGCCATTTGCTTGATATTTAAAAAGGACATTTGCTCTGTTTCATGCTGGAATGCACTGATTTCAGTGAATTGTGCTAGTCAATCGGTATTTGAAATTTAAAAAAATAAACATGTAAAGAATTGACAATGGCCCTTTATATCTAAAATGTGAAAAATAAGGCTGTATCTTGTGACTTTGCAGTTTCCCAACTGAAATGCTGGGGTATTTCTCAGAGATTCCTCATCTATACTTGAAGTCAAGGCATCCAGATATTTATTATTAAACACTTGGGATAAAGCATCCACTTTTATCATACAGAGCAATACAAATACAGTGCCCGCCACTTAATTGAATGTCGCATTATTGAATATTTCGTTTTATTGAATAAGATCCTGAAATCCAAAACCATTTTCTATCAAATCTATTCAAAATCCGCCACTTATTACACTAGAATAAAGAAGCGACTTCGTTTATTTGAATAGCGCGATTATTTTACCAAGCATACCTTTGTTAAAACTTCAATGTATCACGCCCGAGGTCATGTTATTTACTACGGTGCAGGCGACCTATCTATTAGAGATAAAGGGTTTCACACCTGTCCAGGTAATCTCAAAAGAGATTACTGTCTAGGTAACAGTTGTTGACCGAATCACACGTTAATTGTCTAATAGGCCGCGGCGGTAGGAATGAAAGGATTAATTAATTACCAACTGCCGAAGCCATGTCGTACACAAGATCATCGGAAACATGGACAAGATGGCGCTGTCAGCCAACGGCATTGCGTGAAGGCTGACCCTACTAGATACCGTCCACCTACTCCGTAAGGCCTGTCGCACCGTCAAGCCAACAACCATCGCCAACTGCTTCCGAAAGGTTGGCTTTGCCTCGTCAGACAACGACACAAGCGAAACTGACGATGTCCGGCCGCCAGAGGATGTTGATAGCTAGACGTTCGATACCTTCATCACAAACGATGGCAACCTGGAGAACTAAGCTGTCCGGACTGACGAAAAAAATATTCGCGATTTCCACGAAGACGAGCCTAGACTATGCGTTGCCAGTGACGACGAGGAGGCCGAAGAAACGGCACGAGTAGCGCACGGCAAATGTACTGACGTAATGGCCACAATACGACGATTCCTTGAGGAAATCAAAGCGACGACTTCAGCCTGTTCTATCAGATGGAAAATTGAAATTTCTCACACGCTTGAATATGCCTTTTAATCTGCCTTTGTTAAAACAAATTGTTTAACCTGTCTTATGTCTCTGACCACCCTGGTTACACGACTGAGATACATTACGTGCATTTCAATAGACGACGGTTTTATCTTTACGGTCAGTTGAGCATGTATAATGTAGTTATTTAATAACATTTGGTCACTGTACTTAAAAAGACAGTTGCAAAATTATAGAAAATGTGGTCTGTTGAGTTTAATGTAGCTCGAGCAAACAATAAAGGGATCTAAGAGAGGTAACTCTAGTGTATCTATATATAGATACATGTACACTGATTTCATTACAGATACGGCGAAAGTTAAACACGTATGCAATTCTTGCAAAATCTGTCGATCATCTGGTCTTTGAAACTGCATTCGTTCCTCATGCCGTGTAATTGAATATTCGTTTATTTGAATAATAAAGTCCTGACAAATAGGTTATTCAATTAAGCGGCTTGCACTGTATATATATACAAATATCCTGTCATTCAAATTAAACAAGATAAATTTGAATATATACTTTACACATTTTTAATCGGATTTTATGAGTAGAAACAACTGATTGACAGAGAAATGCTGAAAGTTGTATTGTCACTTCAAGGTTCTGAATAAGTAAAGAAGATGCAGGTGAAAATGAAAAAATTAGAGGTGATACATGCAAGCATAATGTAACTTCCAATGAAAGGGACATGTAGTTTGACCTACACACTACTTGGGTTTGAGTTTCTGGGAAAGTTCATTATTTTCTTCAATCTTTTATTTTACTAGTAAAGATGTGTCATATATGTTCATGTGCTTTTATGTCATGAAAAACATCATTATTACACTGTACATCAAAATGCATTGTGAAGTCCGTCAAGAAAACCAGCCGGTGTTCCTTAGATATGTTACTTAACCTTGTACGTGTCTAGATGTAAACAAACTAAAATGGCGGACAGTTCACCTATCCTTACTCCGTCTAACCTCAATTTTCCCTACCTCTTTTAATCCTCACCTCATTTGCATCAGACTGCGGCCCAAAACACTTGAGTTTATTACTAACAAATAAGGTATGGTGAAATTTCTTTGATATATACCCGGTCCTCTAAACTTAACTACGTCCATTCATTTTAGATAATAAGAACATATTCAGATAGATGATATGTACCAAAGCTGTGTATCCTGAACTATCTTTGGCATCAACATGAACTCCTTTCGACAAATGACGGTCTACATCGTTGCTATCCCCGTTCAAGGCAGAGGACCATATTCCCCTTTCAAAATCAATTTCATCTAATGTCTGGTGCACAGATGGCACTGAAATATGAGAACAACATACGTGATCACTTTCCTCCGAATGATTACACTGAAAAGTCATTTTAAACTCATCGAAAACATCTTTTTTGTAAAGTACAAAAAAGAACTTAGTCAAAATTCAACACCGGAAATAGTGAAGTGCACTCTAAATTGCAAACCGAAAGTGATTCCGACAGAAACCGGCTCAGAGATGCCTACCCCAGTTACACATGTTATTTTCGACGTGGATGGCTTATTGCTAGGTAATGTATATTACAGCCAAGCATCATATTGTTGAAACATCTTATTTATAATACAAATAATAAAAAATAATAAGTAAATGCACTACATTAAAGTGCCTCAATATGTCATAGTATGACAATGCATTGCATCAGGGACATCTTGCATCACATCTTTGATACACGATATATTAAGCATGACTTTTAAAATTATTCTTCTGTCTGATGTCTATAAAGTATAGCAAAATCCTTAAGGCCATTTGGTTTATCAGGTTGGCTTCAGTCCTGCTTTTGTGACAGATACCTGAGTTACTGGCCCGGATAGCTCAGTGGTGAGAATTAATCCCACCTGAGAGTAAAAGGTTCTGGATTCAATTCCTGAGTCCAGCCACAATTTTTCATCCTGCCTTTTACATTGTCAAAAGATTCAAGGAGGTGGCTAGACCGAATAAATCCGTCTCTGGCAGCCCAGGCCCCCTTTACTGATATGGGATGGTGATGTATCAGTATAATGAAAAATACCAGATACAGGATTATTTAGTCTAGGAGGTGCCACCAGTGTATGTGCAGTGATGCTGGTATAGCAAAAATCAATAAGGTGGATAGGAGTGAGGGGAAGGGGTGGAAATTCTGTTGTGTCCTGTACCTACATAATATCTCAGCTCTGGGTTATTTCAGTTAATGTCTCATTTAGAACTGAATGCAGTGACTCGTGTCAATTTCCATGTAATCACATACCAAATCCATTGTTCTTGATGTGGGCAACATATGTCATAATTATATGAAATCAAAATAGTTAACAAGTGATACAATTAGTAATAGTAGTATTATCTTTTATTGAATACCTCAGATCTATAGATTAATGTAGAATAATGAATATTAGATATTAAAATATAATGGACAGTTTTGATCTTAACTAGCAGCTAGCAACAATGAGTTGAAATATACACAGTTACATCATATGTATTAATGATACTCTGGTGGATCAAGTATTGGTACTAGAACCTTGGTCTCATGCTGGTTGGTTGTTACAATGGCTTGGACACAAGGCCGAACCAGACTGTCAAAGATTATAATTCAGACCACAGGCCGTAGATGCAATGACCCTGTGCCCCCACTGTGTATAATATAAAAGATACAAATTGGGGTCACATGGTCTTTGCAGCTACAACCTGTGATTCAGAAATGTTAAAAATGACATTACCTATCAACACATATGTAAAAGTTTGTGGAAAACAGCTAAATTTGTGTTTCACACAAAATTTGAACCCTTTACTGGCATCCTTCTGGACTAGTGTCACTGCAATATGGGTCAGTCATAAACTGGATTTTAGTATATGTCCAATGGCATTTGAGTATGAATGCTTGTATGGTCTGATAGTTCCAGTTATCAGGTGCTGATATATATAAATGTAAGACTCAAATCAGAGCGATTGGTATCTATGCATTATACGTCCAAAATATTAGACCCAAGTGTTTTGGGCTTGGGTCTTCTATTTCAAACTAGACTCTTGCTATTTATCTATTGTATTTTTATGAGTAAGGTAAAATACTGTATGTAAAAGAAGTATGTTGTTTTCTTCATTTGTAGACACTGAAGTTATTTATACCCAAATCACTAACGATATTGCCAGTGAATATGGTAAAATTATGACTTGGGAAATCAAACAGCGGCAGATGGGAATGAAAGAACATGTTGCTGCCCAAACTGTCATAGGTTAAAGATGTTTGACTATAAAATCCTCATCAGTAAATTTCTCACCTAAACCCTCTCCATGCTAAATGCACTGCTAGTCTAAAGCTTTCATGACTTTATGACATCCTGCTCTCCATATACACATCATGCCTCTAGGAAATTTATTTCCTATCTTTGTAGATACTGAAAAAATATATATGGAAATTTCCACCAAGATTGCTGCAGAGTTTGGAAAAAAACACACGTGGGATATAGAATTCAAAATTATGGGAAAAAGGGAAGAAGAAGCAGTTAGATGTATCATAGGTTAATATTACCTTTAATAGTGTTATGATTAGGTGCTTAACTACAAACTTTTGCCCTTTAACCTTCTAGACACAGAGAGATTTTATACAGAAATTACCAATGGCATTCTTCAAGAGCACAACAAAACCTTCACCTGGGAGATCAAGTCGCAGTTAATGGGGATGAAGGAAAGAGAAGCAGCCAAGTTCCTTCTAGGTTAACATTTTTCATTTGTTGATGTGAGTCAACATGCTCTTCATTTTCATATGTTCCATCTGTTTGAGGACATACAATGATATGGTGTTGGGCTGATTTTCCTGTGTCACATCAGAACAAGTTCATAAAAATAAAGCTGTTTTTGATACTAAGGTACTTTGTCCAGATAAAACAAAAAACGATACCTTAAAGGTCAAGGTCACTGAATAATCTTATGGTTTGATTTCATTTTTGCCTATATTTTCAACATTTTATATCATTTAAGTTCATACATGTATGGCAGAAATGTGTCAACTACTAAAGTTTTATGTCATGACCTTGACCCAAAGTCATCTTTTTAAAGTTTCACTCACTGTGAACTAAGGTACTGAAATGCTGTTTGGACAAGAACTTTCCAGTTGATTGAGAAATTATATCAAACTTACAGAGAATTTGTTGTCCATGGTCTGAAAATTTGTCATCCTATGACACAAGGTCATTTAAGGTTAGGGTCACAGTAAGGGAAGGTCGTTTCTCGCATGGTCACAGCAGACTATGGAAATCACTTGAAATTAAACAAATTAAACAAGAAAGACATATTAGGCAAGCTAAGCACTGCCTTTGTGGTAATCTTTATTAAGCATTGAAAATGTGAAAGTATCATGCATGTATGTAGGCAACAATTCTGACTTCAATATTCTGAAAAAAAATCCTTCCCACGTACACAACTAGGATGTAAACCCAGATTTGACAAAGGTGAAAGTAATCGTAAGTTTAAGTTCAAGGCTTCAGTTGGGTCGCCAAAGTCCAGAATATGCTAATATAAAGTATTCATCGATAAGTATATGGAAAAGTCACAAATATTGCTAATTTACTGCTAAATTACTTGAGTATCATGTACATACTTTATTGCTTCCAGGAGTGTGCTAATTATCATACTTACTTCAGCTTTCTACACTGAAATTTGCTTTTGCTACACTTAGATTCATATACAGTGTGTGTTATGAACTATATACTGAATGGCTAGCTAGCTCAAGCTTTCTTTATTTATCTACTGTAGTGGTTGCATTTGAAAACTTCATTTATTTTTAGAAGGCGAACCAAAGTGTTTGTTTTGTAACAAGTAATATAGAGTCATCATGTCTGATTTGTTTATTGTTCCCCGCTTTTTGCGAAAGCATGGGGACATTAAATCTCATTCATCTGTCTGTCCATCCATCCGTCCGTCCGTCTGTCTGTCTGTCTGTCACAAAAACTTTAACCTTGGTCATAACTTTTTAACCTTAAGACATAGGACCTTCATATTTGGCTTGTGTGTCCCTAATGGCGCTGCAGTGAGTCACTGCAGATACATGTAGACATGCATAACCATGACAGTATGTCACAGATCACTGCACCCTTACTGATAGAACCCCGAAAGTGAAGGACCACAGTTCTCTGAATTTGCTTGTTCGATTAAATTCTTTCAAAATACTGGTATGTTTGAAGATAATTTATATAAAAAATCAAATCAAGTATTCACCAGTGCCGACTGAAAATGGCACCAAATAAAATTTAACAGTTTAGCACCAAAATTACCAATAATAAGGTTACCTGAAACAAACATGTTTTTTGGCGCAGCCTAAAGAAGTATATAAATATTTAAGGATACTTTATCAACTGTTACCAAATTACAATAAAGTTTAGCTTCATTTCCAGTTGTATAGGTAAGTTCACTTTTGCATTCAAAAATTTATCAGATCACTCTGACAGGGGCACCCATCATTTGCCATACCCTTCTATCAGTCTGACAGGGGCACCCATCATTTGCCATGCCCTTCTGTCTGTCTGACAGGGGCACCCATCATTTGCCATGCCCTTCTATCAGTCTGACAGGGGCACCCATCATTTGCCATGCCCTTCTGTCAGTCTGACAGGGGCACCCATCATTTGCCATGCCCTTCTGTTATTTGTAGTATATGATGAAATGCTCTAATAGCAGATGTTTATGAATATTTCATCAATTTGTAGCCTCATGGGACATATGTGTTCCACAAACACAATGTTTTTTTTAAGGGATAGCCTACTTTAAGAAAGATTTGATGCAATTCAAGTCTTTCAAGATATAAAAGCAGATTTACATTTATACAAATATACAAGTATTACTTTCATTAAAACTTTCCCAATTCACAGCCTTCCTTTTATTTGTGTTGGGGCAGGCTTAATGTAGTGGTTAAGCGCTTGGCATATAGATATCAAAGTAATTATCTACATAATAGTTAGTTTTTGAATGTATAAAGTCTAATTGGAGTTACTTCCCTTTTCTGCCATTTTGAAGGTGAAGCTGGGGTTTTTACTTCATATTCACCAATTGTATTGAATGTTTTTTAGAAAGTTGTCTATATTTTTACTCCTCTGAAAACATTTTGACATTGTTCAATGGTTTAATTATTGCAAAACTTTGAGAAGCATCTTTAGTTTGGAGAAATTCCCTTGCACAATATGGTTGATTTATGCACAATTGTTCAGTGCTATATTACCTCCAAGATTGCAGATAAGAGAAGTAACTCCATTTAGTTTTTATGCATTCAGAAACTATCTATTGTCAAATAAAATCGCCAAGAGTTAGTACAATGTAATTCTAAGAGATTAACCAAGTCTTCTGTAATAAGCTCGAGTAGGACTCTAAGCACCCACATGTCTAATTATGTAACAAGATTGATTTTTCATCGTCAAAATAAACTGGTAATTGTTTTTTGTTTTGATAAAGATGCTTTGGAGCTTCCCATCACAGTGGACGAATATTTAGACAAAGCACATGCAGAACAAAACAGATTGTTTCCTGAAGTCCCATTACTACCAGGTTTGTAATATACATATACAAGTATATACACGTATACATGTACATGTTTCTAATAACTAGAGTTGTCAATAAATAGTCATATTGCAAGTACATGAACATGTTTTTTTTTTATAGAAAATGCATTACAAGAGATAAATGACAAAACCATCAGTAATAGTATTGTCTATCTGGAGTCACGTAGTTTACTAGCTGGGTTTCTTTAACTACCAAAGGTAGAGAACTGCCTGGAGGTCTGATATTACATACTCATCATCATTAAATGATACCTTGATGTAGTGTTGGTAGAGTCGAGTGTAAATTTGTTTAATAAAAAACATATGTCAATGAGTGTAGATGTCTCCTTTCTATGAGATTCTGTTGCATTGAAAAATTTCTTTCTTTATAGATCTGTGGAATTAATTTGTACGGTGTTGCTTGTATTTAATGCCAATTCAAGATTTTAATACCTTCTCCAGAGGTTATGTTGTAATAACATACTGTATAGAGCCCGTATAGATCATAGTGTAGCCAACTTGGCTTCATATTGAAAAGTTTGAGTGTGGTAGGCAATTGGTCAGTGTAACCTATTTTGGAGGAGACAGGGTTTGGACCTTGTGTCCTGGTAGAATTTGGCCCTTTTAAGATTGGCCTGATATATAGACAAAAACCACCACCATGTATGTGAAATTATCTAGAAGTGATGTAATACAATAAACAAAAAACATTCTGTATACGTGTATATACTCATTATAATCTAAAAATGTCTTTTCTCTTTAAAAATGTATTTATGTTCAGAGAATAGAAGATTTAGTGACAGTTTTTCATCTGTCCAGGCAAAAACTTTAAAACATTGGTCATATTTTATGGACAGTAAGAGACAGAGCTTGGTATTCCTATACATATATATGTATATGTATATATATATACACACATATATACATATATATATATATATATATATATATATATATATATATTCCTAGTGATGCCTTTTTGCATTAACCTTGACTTTGACCTTTGCCCTACTTTTCAAAAACTTTTGCCACTTGTGGGCATCATTGTATCAGAAACTCATCTTTTCTTTATTTTCACAGGAGCTGATAAATTAGTACGACATCTGCACAAAACGGGAGTTCCTATTGCTGTAGCGACAGGATCGAATACACATACTTTTGGTTTGAAAACTTCAGGACATAAAGAATATTTTCAGCTTTTTCATCATGCTGTATTAAGTGGAGACGATCCTGAGTGTAAACATGGCAAGCCAGCTCCAGACTGCTTTCTCCTAGCCGCAAAACGATTCAACGATAACCCAGAACCATCAAAGGTACATAGATGAGCTTTTATTGGTACATTTCAGTGTATCATTAGTGTCTCAGGGTTCGAAATTGGCAACAAAAATTGGGTTGTCAAATTGGCAATTTTAAAAGAAATTTCAGCGACTCCATTATATTTACTGAAATTTTAGGTTGCACAAAAGAGATTTTAGATTGCTTTAGATGACCATATAACAGCTAATTTCAAAGTTCAACACTGATGCATTATTTCATTATCTTAGAAACACAGATATTTGTGCATCCATATTACATAGAGATAAGTATCAGCCATAACTGTGTAGTAAATTACTGTAAAACATTTTCTGTTTAAGAGATCTACATTTTTTCACATTATTTTTACAGAGCTACGACTCCACATAAAAATATAGTCCTCCCTATCCTAGATTTGACTGAATACTAAATCGTAACATTTACCGGCTCTTTGGATTAATTTCTCTGATTCTTGTTTTGACATGCCAAGGTCACTTCACCTGTATGGTGGCACCATCTATTGATGCATTGCTCAGAAATTTAAACTTGTACAATGGAAGAATCTTTTACTTGACATGTCTAATTGTGACACCGGGCCTAAGTTTTTACTGTCTATTCCAAAAGACAAGACACAAACTAGCCACCCCTTTTTGGTCACAAGCCAGAATCTTTACCGATTGAGCTACACTGTCGCCCGATCGGATGAAATAGTGTAAACAGCTGTATGTGTACTTAGATATAGAGATGTAGAGATATTTGGAAATATTGATATCTTAACTGAGCAAGTGATGTCCTTTGTATACTTATTCATGATTATGCTTATACAAATGGATTCTATGATACAGAGAAGATTACAAAGTAGTCACACTAAAGCAGGCCTACCAATGAATTTTTCTTCAAATCAGGTCCGTTATAAGGACCCTTCCCAATGGCAATTCATTGATTTTGCTCAAAATTTGTCTAAATTTTTCCTGAACATTGATCTTCAAGCATTATGCAAATGGGACAAAAATTCCCAAATGAAAAGGTACAGGAACCTTAAAAAAAAACACTTACTACACTAATATACCCTTAACTTATAAAACATTGTACGTTAAACTTATGTTGTACTAAATTTTGTACTCATATAGCATTTCCTATCATAGTACCCATGGTGCAGCTATCATATAACTTAAGAAGCATTAAAAAGCCTAAAAAAGGTCAGTTGAACAACTTGAACCAATTTTGGTCTCCTGTTACCATTTATATGGAGCCACAGTATTTCAAAAGTCAGTTAACTTACTTTTATGTAGATCATCAACACAGCTGATGTTTTGTGTTTATTAAATATTTCTACGCATGATGTGTAAAAAACAAACAAGGCCTGCAAACATATATTTACAACCATTCCTGCCTAATTTTCCAGGTATTGGTATTTGAGGATGCACCCAACGGTGTCGATGCGGCCCATGCAGCTGGTATGCAGTGCGTGTGGGTGCCACATATTCAACAGGACCGGGATACACATACACACAAGTGTACGCAGATTCTGGACTCCTTAGAACATTTCAAGCCCGAAGATTTTGGGTTACCAGCTTTTGATTCATAATAGGGATTTCAAAAATATTTCAGAAGTATAATCAGAAGCTTGTCTTACTGGTCACTGTGGGCATATAACAATAATTCAATATAAAATCATTTTGAAATGATTCTTAGGGGCAGAGTTATTCTGGTGATAGACTCTTACAGAAGTGTTACTGTTGACACATGGGTTATTTTTAGACAATTTATTTTTTGCTAGAGAAAGGGAGAGGGTTGTAATGTAGTGCTTTCTGAAAATGAATGAAAATTATTATAAGTACCATTTAAACATAGCAAACTTATCTAATTATTAAATCAGATATATATATATATTTCAATGGTCATTTACTTAATATATATATCATTTTAATTTTATGCAGTTTATACACTAGTTGTAGTACTTAGAAATTTTTAAGCATCCAAATGTATTATGTTTGAGGAATATACCAATTCCATTTTATTACCATTCATTTTGTCACAAAAAATTACTTTTCTTGGATTTGATAATTTTGATGGTATTTGAAATATATGTCTCAATGAATAAAATAAATGTAATGCAAAACATGTAACTCTGATGTTTATCACTCCTGAAAACAAATGTTTGTAAAGATACTCGCATAAGGAGTAATTGAAATTAGGAGTGTAACAATATATATGATATATCACAAATTAAAGATCATAATACGATTTTAGATTGAGCTCAAACAATATGGCAACAAAACAGCTATCCCTTTCTTTTAAAACAAATATCTGTAAAAAATTATATGTATGTATGTATTATATATATATATATGTATTATGTATATGTCTGTGTGTGTGTGTGTGTGTGTGTCTGTGTGTTTAGATGTGTGTGTGTGTATTTCAAACAGAATTCATAGAAAAAGTAGAAAAGTACGAGAAACAAAATCATGTGTTTGTGAAACACATATGCCCACGGCAGCAAGAAAGTCCAAATCAGGTAAATTTTGAAATGTAGGTCAAAGGTCGAAGTCTCTGTCTGTCACGGTTCAAAAGTTATGGTGAAAGTTACATGTACAGTTGACAGTCTATCGATCCAGAGGCATAAAAATTTTTAATAGATTATCAAAATAATTTTATCAAGATTTTGTCTCGATTTGTAACTCATTTCTAATTTAGTAAGTTGTTACTAACACCTTTTTTTCTCCTAAAGTATTATTTGATACTTAGTGAAACCAGAGCAGTAATCCATTTTGTAATTAGAAAGTGTATCACGATATGTATTGTATCGTTGATCAAGTATTGCGATATGTATTATATATCGTTCCAAGTATTGCGATATGTATGATGTATCATTCAAGTATCGCGATATGTATGAAGTATCGTTGTTCAAGTATCATAATACGTTACGTATCGTGAGAAGCTAATTAAAATGTGGTGAGATAGCCTAGGTATTGAAATTATGCAAAGTGTCATTGGTCAGCTACGATTATCACAAACTTCTTATGATCATACTTATTAATAAGAAGTCAACTTTGTGCTTGTACCATTTACTGAAATTTTGGCTTAAATTAGGATAATCCCTGTAGCATTTGGCATATTCACTAAGATACATACTCTTGTTAATTTAGTACATGTATAAGCAAACATTTACATCAGTATTAGTATCTATTCCTTTCAAGTTTCAAGAAGTGTAAAGTAGTTCTCAAAAATTTCTTTACGTAAACATAGGGTAATTAAAGATAACATAGCTCATCTCAAAGAGAGCATTTGACTTACAATTGCAAGAAGTTGATTTAAAACTTTTAAAGCTTGAAGTATCACTTCGAAAAGTCGTGACATACCGGGTAGTCAGTTCAAAATTCAAGTTTTTGTTAGTAGGATGCCAAGATAGGACATGAACAACTTTGTCAAATATTTAGCTATCTAAACTTATTCACCGAGCGGACAAAGTAGGTCAGATGCGGCATCTAATAATGCATGGGTCCATCTTGATATCCTAAGATGAATCCCCAAATACAAGTTTGGTCACTCTGACATGAGTACTTTGTCCAATACTGAGCTACTCCGAACGTCTTTGCCGAAACACTCAAGCAGAAAAAAGGGTCAGATGCGATATCTGAAGCATGGGTCCGTCTCGGTATCTTGAGATGAACCAGTGATGCAATTTTGGTTACTCTGGTATTAGTCCTTTGTTCAATACTGATCTATCCCAAACTTCTTAACCGGACGCGGATTACCAAGGGTAGCGCATAAGCTCATCCCATCGTTGAGATGAACCAAAATGCCTCCTTCCCTTATCTGATCTTGCTTCAGAACAATGCCACAATTTTAAAACATCACACAAATTATAAATAACACAAGAATGTGCAAAAATTCCCAAGCCCAGAGAAAATCATGCATTTCTCGGTCATCTCAAAATTGACCCAAAACAATGTATGTACTTCTAACCGCTTCTACTAAACTCTGATGTGTTCAGTTACCATTCCATGCAGCCGCTCTGAAGAAAACTTTTCTCCACATGAATGGGCATTCTCCTGATGAATCCCTTGCCGCACCCTTGGTCCATTCACTCCAGAAATTAGTTTGCTAAACAACAACCACACTTGTAGGGCGATGAGAACTTCAGCCCTTCAGATTTTCATTGAAATCCCTACAATATCTTTGAAGAAGTTTAATACATGTTGAATCCTACTTCATTTCGTGCAAACAAACAGAAGAAAACTTCGACATTCTTATCTATATGTCGAGCAATAACGTTAAAATTACTAAAATGAAAAAAAAAATTGACGTCAATATCATTTTAGTTTACCGTTTTTCAACAAAAAAACTCCAGGATAAACTCAACCTTTTCTAAGGTCAATTTGCATCACAGGAACAATAGTGCTTCGAGATAATTGTAATATCTATAAAAGATTATTTTAACATAAAACTCCAAAATCGAGAACTAAACTGATGGGACAGACATAAAAAATCGACTAAAGCTATTGACATGGAATTAAAGACCTTATAATATTTGGACCTATGCCCCAATAGTCATTCACTTCACAAATTTTGGCAAATAGTTTTTTTCCCTTTTCTAACCTAGTGTTCAGTTTTTCTTTACAGTACATATAAGTACAGAAAGGGATTTCTCAAAGCGAAGTACATTTTCACTATATGGTCATTTTGCTCCCGCCCTAGGGTCTGAACCCCTGTCCCAGAAGTCATGAAGGTAATATTTTTAGTAGAAGACTCCACGCTTTTCCTAACTATGTATTAATTTTTTTTTTTTACTTTCCATGCATACAAATAAAATATTATTACCGTTTAGCAATGTTGGCTCTGTAACCAAGGCCCTAGGGGGCGGTAATAATGAAATTCACAATTCATATTTCTCTTGTCTTAAAGATGAATTCATTAATAATTTGCCGACAGTTGACCCACTACTTTTCAAGAAGTTAAACAAGATGTGTTTGAGAAATATAGATGCCCGGTCCCCAATAAATTTATCTGCATGAATCAAAATGCCTAGCCCTAATAAGAACATGACACTGTAGCTTTTTATATAGCATTTCACAATGTCCTAGATATTTTCCTTGGCCAATCTCCTGGGTTCTGGGTCATGACTCATGGGTTGCAGTTAAATTTTGGAGAGTTTATTCAAGATAAAAATGGTACTGCATCTTTCTTCGAGCGGGACGTAATGGCGTACAAACAGACGGACGGACGATCCAAACGCCTAGATGCCCCAGATCTTTCAGACCTGGAGGCAGTCATATGATCAGTTTTGATAAATATTAAAAGTTATAAAAAGACACACCCTTTCACATCCATACTTACACAGGTTTGCCAGGAAACCGTCCGCAGTATAACTATACAATACAGAATTAAACATATATCATATCGTACTTCACATGTCGAATTCATGAGTGCCTTCTTTGTTCTAAAATTGTAGATCTGACAATGTGTATTTTCACAAAATGAAAATACAAAATGTACAAGACTTTTCTCTCTTTGTTTCGAAATACATTAAAACATTTTCACTTTGATACTATTTACTGAAATCCTTGTGTTTCTTAACGATGCCCCTTTAATCTGCATAGGAAAAGGGACACCTCTCCATTTTTTTTTTCTTGGGGGGGGGGGGTGTTTTCAGGGCCCATTTTTAAAATACATGTAATATCACTTTGAAAATTATATCTCCGCTGATCAGCTAAAATATGCAATACAAATAGATTTTGCCCCTTCCCCTTTCCACACACTTTTGTTTCATGTACTTCTGCCTTTCCTTTATATGTACATGTAATACAAGCTGTTCGTATGTCGATAGACTTCATACAAACTTGGTGTTGAAAACAAAATCATTCGATTCAAGCAAGAGTTCCGTCCGTGCAGTAATCTAAGTATTATGATTGATTACTGTTTTACGTCACTCCACGATTTTGCCACGTATATGGTGACGGCATCTGCCTGATGCATTGCATAAAAAATTTATACCTTTGCAACGGACCTATCCGAAGCAGTAAAGCATCTTTTACTTGCCACGCCTACCGTGATAAAGTTCGTAAATAATTCTTAAACTCTTATCCTTTAATGTTAAACAAAAGTATCTATAAAACTGTTGGATGCTCCCCGAGCGGCAGTTATACTTATAATGCAGGAAATTGATGACTCAATTCATATACAAAAAATCAGTAAAACTGATGGACACTTCAAGAAGCACAGCAATAATGAAGGAAATGAATGACTCAGTTTACAGGAAATCATTGTATCAATTGATGACGATTTCAGTCTCAGTGTATCATGTGGATATCCAATAGAGTCAACTGCAGAACTACAAGTGATCACGGTATCTTAAACTAAAATAAGAAAGCTTGACCTTGATTACTTATGAAATTAAACTTATTATCGTGACCTTGACCTTGACCTTTCAGAAATGATCTTGAATAACCCTTAACCTAAATAACATTTTGGTGAAGAATGATCAAATACTGATGAAAGGTGTAGGACATATAAGTACTTCATGGTATTATAACTCATAGTTAATAAGTGACCTTGACCTTTCAGAAATGACCTTGAATGACCTTTGTCTCAAAGCCCTTAACCTAAATAACATTTTGGTGAAGAATGATCAAATTCTTATGAAGGGTGTAGGAGATATAAATACTTCATGGTACTTTAAATCATAGTAATAAGTGACCTTGACCTATCAGATATGATCTTGAGTAACCTTTGTCCAAAGGTAACATGTTAGTGAAGTATGATCAAATTCTGATGAAAGATGTAGGAGATATAAAAACTTCATAGTATTTTAAGTCATAGTTTATAAGTGACCTTTGTCCAAAACCCTTTACCTAAATAACATTTTGGTGAAGTATGATCAAATTCTGATGAAAGGTGTAGGAGATATAAATACTTCATGGTACTTTAAATCATAGTAATAAGTGACCTTGACCTATCAGATATGATCTTGAGTAACCTTTGTCCAAAAGTAACATGTTAGTGAAGTATGATCAAATTCTGATGAAAGATGTAGGAGATATAAAAACTTCATAGTATTTTAAGTCATGGCTTATAAGTGATCTTGACCTTTCAGAAATGACCTTTTGTCCCAAAATCCTTAATCTAAATATTTTGATGAAGTATGATCAAATTCTGATGAAAGGTATAGGAGATATGAGCTCGGACGGACGGACAGACGGACAGCTATACGGAAACGACAGCGACTATATGCTCCCTCGAAACTTTTCGGGGAGCATAAAAAGGGTAGAGTAAACTACTGAGAACGTAGTCTATGCGTCAAGCCCCTGTGACACGGACTCTGGGTTTATGCAGTCTCATCTGATTGACTGATTGATGGATTGATTAATTTATTGATTACTGTTTTACGTCAAACCACGAGTATTTCACGTATATCTTGAGGACATCTGTCCGATGCATTGCAAAGAAATGTTTACCGTAGCAACGGACCGTCCCGAAGCAATGAGGAATCTTTTACGTGCCACGCCTACCGCGACACGGGATCTCAATTTTACCTGTTTCATTCGAATGACAGGGCACCAGTGCATCCATGGCGGGTGTCGAACTCGGACCTCCCAGTCACGAATCGGGCACCTCATCCACTGGACTGCACCGGCTTCTGTCTCATTTAAAAGATAGACACATGTAGGGAAGCAGATTGTGATAAATCACAAAAATCCGAACACATAGCCAGAATCGAACCCGGGTCATCAGATTTGAAGTCCAAAACAATATCATTGGACCAACATACCCCACCTAAGTTGTTTCGTCTAAGACTCCCCCTTAAAAGCACCACCACTTGTAAAGGGGGGGGGGGGGGGCTGGGTCTGCTGTAATTGGAAAATGAAGAAAAGTTTACAAACGCTGGACGGTACGCTAAGAATACTATCTCTATGGCCCATATGTCCCTTTGAAGTAACACATAATTTTTTAATTATTTATAATGTGCAACCCCCAATTTTTCATGTAAAATTTATCATTCAGGGTGGAAACATCTCTCTCGTTTGTTAAGATACCGTAGAATCTTCCGGTAAAGTAGCCACTCCTGTAGATGCAATACTTATCTTTGTGTATATGATATTACAGGATTATTTCTCAAATGTGATGGTGACATTTGTCTGTCGTAAATATTTTATTTACGATATAATATACCTCATTTTATTCGAGCATATGCCTCAACAAACAATTTCAAGGCTGTATTCCACCCATCCCTAGAATCATATCGACTAATTGAAAATGAGTCTATCGAATTTAAATGTATGGTATTTCATACACATGGGTGAGGGTGATATTGTTATGAAGTGTGGTTTCTGGTGAGTACGCCCTCACGGTATTTGATCTTTGGCATTAAACTAGTCAACTTCTGTTAATTTAGTACATGTATAAGCAGACATTTACGTCACTATTAGTAACTTTTTCCTTTCTTGTTTCACCAAGTGTAAAATAAGTAGTTCTCAAGAATTTCTTTACGTAAACATAGGGTAATTAAAGATAACATAGCTCATTTCAAGGACAACATTTGACTTTCAGTTGCAAGAAGTTGATTTTGTCCTTACAAAGCTTGAAGTATCACTTCAAAAAAGTAATGACAAGGTCAGTTCAATTTCAATTTTGTTAATAGTATGCTTAGATAGGACATGAACAGCTTTGTCAAATATTGAGCTACCCCAAACTTCTTCACCGAGCGGATAAAGTAGTTCAGATGCGGCATCTAATGCATGTGTCTATCTTGATATCCTAAGATGAATCCCTTAATACAAGTTTGGTCACTCTGACATGAGTACTTTGTCCAATACTGAGCTACTCCGAACTTCTTTGCCGAAACACCCAAGCAGAAAAAGTGGGTCAGATACAATATCTGAAGCACGGGTCCGTCTTGGTATTTTAAGATGAACCAGTGATGCAAGTTTGGTCACTCTGGCATTAGTGCTTTGTTCATTACTGAGCTACCCGAACTTCTTAACCGGACGCGGATGTGGATACTCAAGGGTAAAACATAAGCTCATCTCTATTCTCATCGTTGAGGAGAGCCAAAATGCCGCCTTCCCTTATCTGAAGTTGCTTCAGAACCATACCATAATCAGAAAATCACACAATTATAAATAACACAAGAACGTGCACAATTATCAAGTCCAGAGAAAAACTTACAATCCCCAATTATCTTGAGATTGATCCTAAGCAATGCATGTACTGCTCCTAACCACACTTACTTCATTCTGATGTGTTCAGTTACCATTCTATGCAGCCGCTCTGAAGAAAATTTTTCTCCACATGAATGGGCATCCTTCTGATGCATCCTTTGCCGCATCCTTGGTCCATTCATTCCAACATTTGTAGAGCCATGAGTACTTCAGCCCTACCAAGTTTCATTGAAATCCCTACTGTATCTTTCAAGAAGGTTAATACGTGTTGAATCCTACTTCATTTCGTGTTAATAAACAAAAGAAAACTTCGGCATTCTTTACGTCGATAATAAACGTTCAAATTACTAATCTGAAACATAAATCAACGTCAATATCATTTTTGTTTACCGTTTCTAGTATGAGTTTTTCAACACAAAAACTCCAGGATGAAATGCATAAACTTTGCCTTTTCCAATGCCAATTTGCATCACACTTCGTCCTTTGGGGGACCTAGAGCGGCTACAATGGATTTCCATCTCCTTCTGTCTTGGGCATCCTCCTTGGCCTCATTCTAAATTTTCCCAATCTTTTTGAGATCTAATGTAAATTTCTTCTCCAAGTGTTTCGTGGCCTTCCCCTTCTCCGTTGTCCTTGAGGATTCCAGTCAAGAGCCTGTTTCTAATGTGTTCTCCTTTCTAAGAGTGTGACCTATCCATTTCCAACTACGTGACCTGACGGTGGTATTAATTGGCTATTGTCTTGTTCTTTTAAGTAGGTCTTTATTGCTGATAACATTTTGCCATCTTATTGCAATTGACTCTTCCATTTACACTCTAAATTTTGTTAAATTAGATGACGTCACAATGCTTTAAACCTCGGTCATACCTCGGACAAACATTGAAAATGTATTGTGACGTCACGAATTTCGACAAATAATCTGCGAAATGAAAGAGTCAATTATGTTTCTTAAGCACCTATTTATGAAAACTCGTAGTGACTTTATGAATGCTGATCCATATAGTAGCACACATTTGACGTTTGAGTTGGAATTTTGGATCTTTGTTGAGAATCTCAGGGGACGACCATTTGATTCTGAGGGAGGGGGGGGGGGTGGCAAATTTGGTCGAGTGTTGTGAAACATCTAAAACTTATTTAGATGTGTTAAGGAATGAAAAAAAAAAGCTGAACTCTGTTACTCTTCATATTATAATTACCAAGTGGTATATGTACCATTGTGAGATCTATTTTATAGCCATGGTGGCACCACCTGTTGACCAATTTGGATGAAATGTACAAAATTGATAGAGGACGTATAGTACTTCATGTATACCATATTTCATCAAAATGTTTCATCTAGTATAACAGCAGAAGTTAAAATGTGAAGAATTGTCCCTATTAACCCCCATTCGAAAGTCTTAAAAAATTCATAGAAAAAACAAAAATTGAGATATTATCCAAATTTTTTCAAAATAACATTCCTTACCAAAATTATGATCACAATAGTCCGTAAGAAATCATCATTATCAATAAACTAGGGAATATGACACTTTTCTGCATTGAAATCCCCAAGTCCCAAGAAATGTCGAAAAAACTTCTAAACTTTGCTTTGGAAGGGAACCAAAATGACAATACTTCTTCACACACCTCTATAGATCATTTCTATGCATCCTGTTTGTCTCTGTATAGAGACAGTATGAAGAAGAAGATTGTCAAAGGAGGATACTCTTTTGTGACCTACTTTTGACTGTGTTGGCATCACCTGTAAAGTGGTCTGGACTAAAACGACAAAATTTGAAGGGGGTCATAAGTAATTTATTTCTACCAAGTTTTATTAAAATCCTTCAAATAGTTTTGCAGAAAAAGTTGAAAATGTGAAAAATTGCCCCCCTCTTTTTTTTTGGGGGGGGGGGGGGGGGGGGGGTTAAAAAATTCATAAAAATAAAAAAAAAAAATTAAATATTAACAAAATTATTTTACAATGATATTCTTTACCATAAATATGATAAAAATAGTCATTATCAATTAACTGAAAAACATGACACTTTTCTGCATTGAAATTACTCAAAAAAAGAATTATCAAAGAAACGTTAGAAATTTGATTTCGGAAAAGAATAGAAAATAACAGCACTTCTTTACACATCCCTTTAGATAATTTCCATGCATTCAGTTTGTCTCTGTAACTGCACCCGGTCTGAAGAAGTTTGTCAAAGGATGATTCCCTCTGTGACCTACTTTTACCTGTGATGGCGCCACCTGTTGACGAATTGGGTACAAAATAACAACACTTGTAGGGGACTATGAGTACTTTATTCCTATAAAGTTTCATCGAAATCTTTGCAGCGGTTCTTGAGGGAAATCGAAATATGGAAGTATTGCACGCTATGACTATAGCTCACTTGAGTCTTTGGTTCAGGTGAGCTAAAAATCAACAAGTTTTTGTTGAATATATTAACCATCACCAAAATGAGCAATATATATATATATATATATATATATATATATATATATATATATATATATATATATATATATAATATATATATATATATATATATATATATATATATATATATATATATATATATATATATATATATATATATATATATAATTATAATATTCTACAGCAATGTAAATCTATATACGAAATCGTAAGTACGAAAATCTTAAGTACAAAAGTAAATACGAAATGAAAGCAAGTACACTGTACAGTCTAAAGTATGACTGTTTGTGATTTAATTTAAAGTGAGTTAGTTTCAACACTCATGGTCACTGCTGATCTCCACAACTCGTGTGTTTCGATTGTTTATATGTTCTGGAATCTCTGCCATAATCTCTTGCGCAAGTAAGGAAATGTCAATTGTAGATGGATCTACATTATTCGAATAGCCTATGTCAGTTTCTCTCACGGTTTCTCTAAGGCCATTACGGTAGTACGTAATCCTCATTGTAAGTTTTAATGTGATCCAGCTTGTAACTGTTGTTGTACGCGGAATGTCACTTGCGTCACTATTCAAAGCACTAGCTTCACGTACGCGCTTGATCGGCATCACTAGTAACTCTGTTCTCTGTTTCGTTAGTCACGTTATTGAGAACCGGCATTTCCATTTGGGCGGCTAGTGAAGGGTCAGCATCAATCAAATCATAAATTAAAAGGTATATATGTTCTATATTTACCACAAGATTTTGTAGTCCATTGCTACGCATTGCGTCAACTAATTGATCCAATAATTCCGTATTTATTGACGGCAAGTCCTCTGTATCAACACAGATACGATTAAACTCCTCTTCATCGCTACTTATATCCTCACACATGCACGCTTGCGCAGTTGGCGAGTTCACTGGTGTTATGTCCTCAAAGTCTGTACACAGGTTTTTTGCGCGGTTTATTTCTTCTTCGGACATCTTTATTCTTTTACAAAGTTTAAATTCTGTTGTTCCAACATCACTTTCCAAATAATGCAGAAGCAGCAAGCGTTTCTTTAAATCTGATAATCTTACGAAAGGTCTCTGGCAATATGAACATAACACAACTAAACGTTCATGATGATGCTTCTCGATTATGTGTCGTATTAAGTTAACAAGCCTCTTTTCACTTTTTCCGCAAAATTCACATATCATATTCCGATGGTTTAAATTTGAATGGTCAGTTTCTGAATCTTGCCGGCTTTATAACTACTCGCCCGCGCCTGGCGCGGTACCTCGTTCGTTGATCGACGGATGTCAATCAAAGGATCTTTCGGCGCGGCATTCTTTTGGAGTCTTCTAGGACCGCGCTCTGCACCCCCTTGATGTCCCACTGGAATGTGATCAGTGTCTAAACTTGGGGTCTTATTCGGGTGCATAGTGGATTTTAATCCTCGGTCTAATTTTAATCACCGGTTTTGAATTTTTCGAAACTTGTATTTGGTATAAAACATCACTTAGTCTTTTTACAACAATCCAAGGTCCACTTTCTTGCTAACTTTGATTTAGTTCCGATCGTAACTTTGGGTTGGATTCGACGCACAAAATCTCCTATATCGTAGTTAGTACTGTGTACGTTCCCGTCGTAATAACGTTTCTGGCGAAAAGAAAGTTTAGCAGTGATGTCCCTGACAATATCGTACATTTCCTTTAAAGATTTCTCTAATTTACGCACGTACTTGGCTTGATTTTTCGGGAGTGTTGTTTAGTCAGATTACACTTTTTCTGTTGCCAGGTCCACGGGTAATATACTTGTAATTTCTACACCAGAAACCATTCTGTATGGCATAAGTCCTGTTGTTTCATGTACAGTACTGTTATAGACCAATACCACACTATCCGTGAATCTGTCCCAGTCTTTTTGTTTTATAGAAATATATTTCGCCAGAATGTCTTTAATTGTTCTATTCATTCTTTCTACCAAACTATCCGACTGTGGGTGATATGTAGTAGTACGCGTTTTATCAATTTGCAGCAACTTGCACATTTCCTGGAATATTGGCTTTCAAACTGGCTACCCTGATCGGAATGTACCTCTTGTGGACAACCATAGCGTTTTATCCATCCTCTGAACATTGCTTCAGCCACAGTCTCTGCTTCAATATTTATATATCTCGATAAATTTTGTGAAATAATCCGGTATCACTAATATTTACACGAATCCATTGCTTGTTTTGGGGAAAGGTCCCGCTATATCCACGGCAATTTGTTCAAATTTTACCCCACTAAGATGCGTTTTCATGTAAGCTCTTTTCTTTCTAGGGGGATTTTTCCGTTCTTCACAAATGTCACACGATGATACATAATCATGCACATATCTCCGTAAGTGAGGCGTGAGGCCAATAATACTGACTTAAAAATTCTTATAATTTTGTCCACCGTTCGTCTTACACCCATATGTTCGGCTGTATGTGCATCGTGCATTTTGGCACACAAATCCTTAGTCGTTCACTGTCTTTTTCTATCCATTTCATACACAATACACCTTTATCCAAAGTAAGTAATTCCCATCGAGAAAAAAAATTGCTTTTAAATCCAAATCCTGATATCGCTTCAAAATGCGGTTTTACACAGTCTGGATCTTCTTTCCAACACAACAATGGTGATATTTCCCGGTCTGCTAACTGACTTTTTCGGATATTTTCTAGAGTTAACGACCCATCAGATTGCACTCGCTGTTTATCGCGTGGCGGTCTTATTGCGGCTCTCTTTTTCGCAGGTTGAGGAATGTCATTTAGCGAATACACATCGGTCATGTGACTCTTGTCTGCAAACAAGGTATCCATCGTGAATGCATCACTGTTCTCTTCTGTTTCACATTTGTTAAATTCCTTCCGCAAATCGTTAATATGTTGATATTTAATGTTACTATCTTCCAGTTCTATAGTTGTATCGCGTTTGCACTGTTTTCATTGATATCCTGTTGAAGGCATTCTTGATAGCGCGTCAGAATTTTGATGCCGTTTTCTTTGTCTGTGCACTATCTCGAATACGAATGGTCCAAGCTGTTGCAACCATCTAGCAATTTGCCCATCTGGTTCTTTGAATTTATGTAACCATACAAGAGATCCGTGGTCCGTCCTCAATATAAACTCACGTCCAAGAAGGTAATGCTTGAAATGCTTTACAAAATACACGACCGCTAGCATCTCTTTACGCGTCACACAATAATTCCTCTCTGAACTAGTCAAAGTACGGCTTGCACACGCAACCACTGTTTCTTTTTCACCCTGAACTTGTAATAGCACAGCACCAATAGCGTCATTTCTCGCAACCGCATCTAGAATAAATGATCCCCCTTTAACATCCGGTATCGGAGTATCGGAGAGGTGACTAAATTGGATTTCAATAAATGAAATGCTTCATCACAATCAGTAGTCCAATTCCATCGACTGTTTTTGCTGGTAAGTTCGTGTAAACATTTCGCTATTTTCGCGAAGTCTCGTGGCGTCTGCCACTCTTGCACTACTTTCGTTTTGCTCGTAGTATTTCCGTTTTCTGAAAGCACATGTCAAAGAAAGGTCACTTCCTTTCTGAAGAAATTACACTTTTAAGCTTTTAATTTCAAATTCGCACCTTCAAGTTAAGTGTCCCTAAAAATCACCGCTCTTTACAATAATTTCGTCCAAGTAAAGAACTGTCACATGCCACTGTAATCCATACAACGCTTGATCAACCTTTGGAATGTTGCAGGTGCATTACATAAACCGAAGGGCATCACACAAAATTGGTATAATCCGCCCCAAGGTGTTCCGAATGAGCTCTTCTCTTTGTCACTATCTCGCATTGGAATCTGGTGATAAGCCATATTTAGATCCAAGTATGTAAGCCATTTTGATCCAGCTAATGCGCCCAAATTTTCAGCAATTCTGCTAATCGGGTACGCATGCTTTATGGTTTTGGCATTCAGTTTCCGGTAATCTACACACAATCTCCAGACTTGTCTTTCTTCTACACTAAAACAAGTGGAAATGACCATGGGCTAATCGATTCTTCAATAAGCCCCTGTTCTCTCCGTCTAATATCTTTTGCTTAAATATAGAAACCCTCCTCATTGGTTCCTTAAACGTCATTTCGTCACTGAGATTGATTCGATGTTCTATATTCGCGCGCTCGGCGGGCATTTTGGGATATGCAAACACATTTTTCCGACACAGTAAAAATTTCTCAAACTCTGCTGCTTGTTCCGTTGACAGGTTTATGTATCCACCGCTTACATATCTCATAAAAATATTCCGGAATTTCATCAGACCCATTTCCGTTTTCCACATCATCTCCGTGCAAAGGTTCACTCACGTAAGTCACTGGTACCAATAACGCAATCTCCGTGTTCTTCTTAGAAAATTTCCCGGTCGCTCGTATTAAACATACGTACATAAATAATGCTGCTCCTCACGTTCACCAATACATGTGCATCGCAAGTCCGTACGAAAGAACAAATCGCTTTATCGGCACTAATATCCCTTCGCCGATATCAGCACCCGAATTCACTCTCGATTTCAACACAAAATGTGTCTCGGTAGAATAGCGCTAGTTTCCACAGACACTACGCGACCACTAAACTCTTGATAATTTCCCGTGCGCGCACAACTTAACACAACACTGTCACTGCTATAATCCCATTGGCATTCATGAAATCCTGTCCAAGCAAGTTCCACTTGACCCCCTCCTACGAAAACGCGTAAATACACATCCAAATTTCCGAATTTTAAAATCATTTTCGCAGTGCCTAAGACTTTCAACTCACTTCTGTCAGCTGTCTTGAAGTTCTTACGCACGTGCTCAAGTACAGGTCTATCCGATGGAAGGATGCTATAATATAAATCCTACGTGATAAACGTATTTACCGCACCGCTATTTATTTTCCACTCCAACGGCGTTCCTTCTACTAATTCGTCCACTCTGAATCCAGGTTTACCTTTCATTTTAACCCGGCTTTCGGTCTCGGTATTAGGTTCTTCCGTTGTAGAGCTTGAATTTGAATGCGTTACAATATCTGTTTGCATTTCGGCATCCAAAACGCGACATTGCAATTCTTCTGTACTAGGCCTATTACGTGCTGTGACCGACGCATGGCCTACTGCCTCGATCCATTCTGGTTTAACGGTTGATTTCCAGTTTTCCTATTTCCGTTTCTATCATTTCCTCTTCAGGTCACATAACTTCCGGTTCCAGTATTCTGTCTTATATCGGCTTTTGGGCAGTTACGCGTTAAATTACACTTGTAACACTTTTTCACTTCATTTCCGGTATTTCCATGTAATTGTCTCCCATTTCGGAATAGGTTACTTTGCTGTTGATCCTGGACTTCATAAACTGGTGGTTTATAGTCCTTTTTGTCCTTTTGGTTGTTATATTCGGTCAGACGAATGCACTCTTCTTGCATAGCTGCAGTTGCTGCTTCTTCATGCATTTTGGGTCGTGTTCTGTTCACAGCTAGCCGAAAATCTTCATTTTCACTACAATTGTCCATGAATGGTTTCATGCTCGATTTTTGTACGTACTGGCGATTATCTGGATACGCTCGTCGATATAAATCCTGCCACATAGCTTTCTTTCATAGTTTTGTGTCCAAACTATCATCCATAGCCGTTTTAAGTCTATCCCAGTTGGCACGCTCGGTGTCAGACAGTCCATATGCGTACGTCTCCGATTGTCCTCTCATAACAGTGAAGAACACTTTTCGTTTCCGGTCATCTTCCCATCCGTTTAGATCGGCAACATTTTCGAAGTAGCGAATAAATTCACTCCATATATCATTACCATCTCCTTTGAATGTTCGCTTGATATTCAGCTGGTGTGCATGTTCGGCATTTTGTAATGTTCTTTCAGTTCTTTCGGGAGAAAAGGTAACACTTCTCCTTGAAGAGACTGTCTTTGGTGTTGGAGAATTCTGTCGATTTGATCGCACTTGCGAAGGTACACGATTCGACGCTCGCTTTACTCCGTTTCTCTTAATTGCCAATTTCGCTATTGCTCTCACTTTTATGACACCTAATAACGTTAATGATCCAGAAATGAGATAGTTCCTTGGTAAAATAAGACATAAAAAATCCTGTAAAATATGTATACAGGACAGATATACACGTAGTTCCTATAATGAACATTAGACTCCATGTTAAAAAGAAAACACTCCAATTCGAATCGTCTATTTCGTCTCGGACGTAACACTGTGGTTCCGTAGCTGATGGTGTACTGGCAATAACCGGTTGTGAAAAATAAGTACCTTCCTCCTCCATCGGATTAGTGTCGTCCACATCTGCATTATCAAGCGCATTCAGCAGGTTTCGTCTAACCGACATGGTTTCCTTTTTGGAAATATACTGGTCCTTTGGGCGTTTTCCAGGGCTCCTTGACCTCTTGTGTTAGTTCTATGTCCCGTGGTGAATTCGTTGTTCGGTCTCAGAACATATTTAAAATCAAAGCATAGTGTGAAAATATCACAAATAAAATGAACGGATCCACTTTGTTTAATTTTGCAATTCTCAGGCACTAATTCACGAATTATACACATACGCAATACAGTTTTCTTATATCAAATTCGAGTTGTCTCCCTTTTATAAGCACAACACTAATTCACTTTTACTGCGCATAAATCATAGCACAATTTTCACAAATATGATAGCGAATCCACTTTTGATGTTTCTAGCATGAATATCGTGAAATCACAAGTATACAATGTCCACATGAAGGGCCTTAGTAATGAAGAACTATTTTCCGTCGTATAACTATGCCGTTCACTGATGTATGGCTACGCGGTTTCTTGAAACATGTATAACACCGAATACAAATAAGGTACTCATTAACGATCAGCCTATATCGCAATAAAGGATTACCAGACACAGTATTTTCCATATATATTTTCCGTATAACTTTTATCCATAAGAATTTCAGACTAAATTTCAGATGTATATAATCGCACCAGTCTGCTAGTACTGAATATTAATACTGTCTTTTTAATTTTTTTATCCTACATCCGCACGCAGGACATCTGAAGAATCTACTCACTATTTTTCCACTTTCCGAACAAATAAAACAAATGTTGTCACATGTTAAGAAGTTATTATAGCAGTGCCGACACTCTTTGTATGAATTCACCTATCTCCTTGCAACAAGAACATAATTTCCGTCGTCGTCTATAGAATAATAATTCATGTATTCCTTTTGATTACTTGTTTTCATGGCGATATAATTGTTCACAGTGCACAGTAGTTCTTCACAAAATAATAAATCCAATGTATAGTACTCACTCGAATATATAAATATCCATTCCCAACAACATGAAAATCACAGTTAAATCCAATGTAAATCACTGAGGTGTCACACGGAAATCCCCAGGATTCGATCCCATAACGCTGCCACCACTTGTAGCGCTTCTCGAGCGAACGGTCTGTATCAATTAACAGACCCGTAATACACAACTGTCGTGTTCCGTCACATACCTGTGACACTATCACAGTGCACCCCAGGCGCATATATTCCACAAATTCTCTCTGGGATAATTAATATAATCCTTCAATGAAAAATCTGGCTAAAAGTTAACTAATTTATTACACTATATATCCACACACGCAAAGTTTGAACAATATAAAATTAAGATGATAAGTGACATATCAACATATACAAGGGAAGCAAATTTTTTCTACCTATATTCCTGGAGTCGAGCAGTGTGCAGGAAGATTCTGGTCCCAGGCGCCTCTATGTGATCTATGGATATTGAGATGAATGTTGCACGGCATAAATATTAATAGTAAAGAGTAAACATATAACCTTTTTAATTTAATTTATTCAAATTCAATTAAATCTCCTCTTTATATATTGCAAAAAACGATGAGCTATTAATGTGTGTTGCTCACTTCTTACCTCATTATTCACTTAGTTCTTTCATATGCCAGGAGAAGAAGAAGATACAGACCAGAGAGAATGACAGCCTTTTCTACATGCTATAAACACAGACAATTGAAGTTACTTTTTCTACATAATCCTAAGACTAGCAGCACGAATGAGAATTCAAGACTGGGGGTGTCTAGATAAATGTTTTTGGGTAAACATTAATAATATAGACTAGAAATATAACTTTCTTATTTCCATTCATTCAGTTGAAATACATTCCTCAAGCTTAGTTATTTGAGTCCCCGACACAAAAGAGAGGATAGGAGACAACGAGGATGACAGGTCTTTGTGTGTGCCATCAACAAACACAAGGGTAGTAATTTCTTTTCTATCTATATTCCTGGAGTCCCTGAGGTGTATGCATGTAATGTATGGACGTTGAGATGAGTGTGGTACGGCATAAATATATCTTTTTCATTTCCAGTCATACATCTTTCTTTTTCTATTGCAAACTAAATCAAGTACTATCTGTCATTCACTTCTAACCTTCCTACAAACTTAGTTATTTCAGTTCCTAACTGAAAGAAAGGATGGAGATTCAGAGAATGACATCCCTTTCTACATGCAATGAACACAGACAAAGGAAGTAACTTTTTCTACCAAAATTTGCCTCATTTGGACTTTGTTGTCGCCCTGGGCATTCGTGTTTCACGAGCACATCTTGTTTCCTCTTTCACATTGTATGAACCAGGCATGCGGCAGTATATATATATACATGTACATATATATGACCATGCTAATAATGCCATATTTTGGGTGATTTTGCAATTTGACATTCTATTCGACCATATACATCTTGATTGTCACTTATCTTCTTGAATACCCCGAATAACTCTTTCAAATAACTTCATGCTATGATACATACATCTCTCTTTTTAGAGCACACTAAATAACCTATTTATGTGTCATTCACATCTATTCACATCTAAACTTCCCATAAAATTTCCGTTCCCGACGTACTTGTGTACAAACAAACGGACCGACAATCCAAACGCCTAGATGCACCAGATCTTTGAGACGGGAGACAGTCAAATATGAAAAGTTATAAAAAGGCACACCCTACGGTATTTCTTTTTTTTTTTTTACTTCGAAATATATTAAAACATTTTCACTTTGATACTATTTACTGAAATCCCCGTATTTCTAATCAATGTCCCTTTAATCTACATAGCAATAGGGACATGTAAAATTTATCATTCCAGGGTGGAACTATTTTATTCTATTGGATATGCCAGTAATGTAACCACTCCAGAGGATTATTTATCTAATGTTATGCTGACATTTATCTGCTGTTAATATATATACATGATATACGTCAATTTATTCATCGACAAATGATTTCATAGCTAGATCGCACCCTTCCCTAGAGTCATATCTACTAATTGACAATGCGTCTCGCGGATTTAGTTGTATGGCATTTCCTATTGGATCATTGTACCTACGTGTTATATCAGGTGAATACATGCTCACGTTGTTTGAGCTCTGGTTTTCAATTAGTCAGTGATCTTCACGTGTAGAAGAAACCGCCATTTTCATATATATATTTCTCCATATCGATGCTCCATACCTGCAGTTTTTTCTTCTGGTAAGTTAATGTAATAAACATATATTTATCATAAAAATGTACATTCCATCGATGGCTTGACTGAAGATTTGATATATGTTCCCATACTTTCCCTTTGTCATCAAATTCTGTAGAATTTAAAGTACATTTAGAACTTCGTTAAACAGTGTAAATAAAAGATATGTTTGTATTCCAAGTATAAGTTACATTGCTTTGATTCGTAGCTCTTTTGTATTATTCTTATCTTTACAATCATGTAATCATACATCTTGATAATTCCGAAATAATACCGAAATATTTGTAACGCAAATGTTACCTTCCACTTTAACAAATTGAAAAGGGTATCATAAGCACTATGATCTTCACCTCGCAGATATGACCTTGGTTCAATATCATGACATACCCTTGCGTCATGGGCAACAATTCCGTGAAATATTCAAATCCATGCATAACATCGAAAGGTATGGCAAGAATTGAAAAAGAAAACTGACATCTGACAATGCTGTATGACAAAAATCACCAAAGACATGAAACCAAAAAAAAAAAAAAAAAAAAATGAAAACAATAGAATGTACACTGGAAAACGACATTACAAAAATAATGTGCTGCGGTTACGATACCGACTTAGGACGGTCACTTAAATAACAAACGTCACTCAATTGGTGTGGTTAACCCGCTTTACGGGCGCCCGCCTAAAACTGACATTATCACTGTGAACTTGACCTTGCAAGTATGACCTTGACACACCCTTGGGTCCTCAGCAGCATCTGAGAAATATTATTCAAGTCCACGAAGGATGGGTGTTATGGCTCGGACAAAGATTTTCCCATCATATGCATTGGACCTTGACCTTGCAAATATGACCGTGAAGAGGAGGTCAAAGGAGGGGAGGGTTTCCTTTGGGGCCTGTGTTCCACCGCCCTGGATGTACCTGGCCGAGACACAACAACGCTTGGGATTTCTTTATTCCTACCAAGTATCGTCAAACACCCTCCAGCAGTTCTGAGGACGTTAAAAGTATGAACATTTTTGAGTGTCGACTAACAGCGGGCTATGACTCTAGCTCAGGTGAGCTAAAAAATTTAAAATTCTATAAATTTTTTTTCTATTTTCGACATTATTTTTCTTTACTTTAAAGAAAACATGAGCCTACATTGATCAAATTTTCATTTTCAATTGCATTAACATTGATTTAAATTGACTCTGTGCTTAGAGAGAAGTTGAAAATTGGGGAAAGTTTACAATAAAAACAGAATTGCACCAGTTTAGCTTAAAATGAACAACATCAAATACAATGTCCTGTGAATCTTTAGGACTAATCAAAAGGATCAAAAAGCAAATACTCAGCAGACAAGTGAAATGCATGTACGTACCGTTAAAAAAACTTTGATCAATGTACGTTATTTATCATATGCATGTCAGGATTCTCTCTTGGTTTTTAATTTGCAAGGGCATTGAAAACCAGATATCGGAATCCAAACCTGCATTGAAAAGAAAATGATTTACCAGTGGAACGTTTTGTTCTGTATATTCTTTTCGTTAGCCAGACATAAGTATGTTGCCCTTCGCTCACTACAGGGAGGAGTAGGTAGGATTTTGAGCAAGATATTGCCCAATTACAATAGAGTGATAATATTTATGTTTATAATTTATGTTTAAAAAAGATAAAAATCATTCAATTTTTTTTCCACATATCGTATTCATAGATCCTGTTGCATTTAGAATCCTATAATCTCTGTTATGTTTTACATCATGAAAAACTCTTTCTTTTCTCCTCCCATTATTTTTCTATTTTTGCGAAATTATTTAAACATTATTGGTAGCCCAACGGGAATCCCGTTTTCAATCTGTCTGTCAACACATTCCGTTTCTGAGTTAATATGTGTACGTTCATTTCTAACCTTTCTAATAAATTAGTTGTTTCTGTTCCAGACAGATAGAGAGGGAGAACAAAGGTGAACAACCATCTTCACTTGCCATAGACACTGACATTTTTCTAACTTATTCCAAAAGTCTAGCAGCACGAATGAGAATTCAGGCCTGAGGGGTATATATGATGTATGGATGTTGGGATGAATATTTCTGGGTATATATTAGTAGGAAAGTATTTGTTCACGGGGGTATTTGTTGCGTTAGGACAGTTATAATTCAAATTAAACTAAATCTTTTCTTTATTTATTGTAAAACACAATGCACTATTAATATATGTTGTTCACTTCTAACCGTTCTAGTAACTTAGTTGTTTCAATTGCGACAGAAATAGAAAATGGCGACTAGAAAGGACGTACGCGACATGAACAAAGACAGGAGGAAGTAAGAGTTGTTTACCTATGTTCCTAGAAAGCAGTGTAAATGACGATTCTGTTCTGAGGGTTATGTATCTGATGTATGGAAGTTGAAATGAATGTTGTAGGGCATAAATATAATAGTAAGGACTATAAATATAACATATTCAACTTGATTCCTTTAAATTAAACTATATCGTTTCTTTATCTATTGCAAAACATGACTATTAATATCTGTTGCTCGCTTCTAACCTTTTCTTAACTTTGTCGTTTCATATGCCAACAGAAGAAGAAGATGGAGACAGGAGAGAATGACAGCCCTTTCTACATGCCATAAACACATACAAGTAACGCTTTTAAATCTAATTCCAAGAGTCTAGCAGATCGAATGAGAATTCAGGTTTGGGGTGAATATGTGATGTATGGTAGTAGAGATAAATGGACTATATGATATCTTTCTTATTCCCATTTATTCCATTAATAGACATCTCTCTTTTAGATATTGGAAAATGAATGACCTATTCATGTGTCATTCATTACTAACCTTGTTATAAACTTATTTATTTCAGTTCTAGTAATAAAAGAAGATAAAAATCCTAGAGAATAGAACCCCTTTCTACGCGCCATTCAAACAGACAAGAGAAGTATTTTTTCTGCCTGTATACCTTGCAACCAGCAGTGTACATGGCGATTCAGGCCTGAGAAGTAATTATGCGATTATGAATATTGAGAGGAATGTTTCTGGGTATATATTAGTAGTATAGACTATAGATATAACAATCATATTTCCATTCATACATACATATCTATTTTATGAAATACAAAGTAAATGAACCATTAAAATGTGCCATTCAATCCTTACCTATCTATAAACCTAGTTATTTCAGTTCACGACAGAAACAGAAGATAGAGATCACAGAGAATCACAACCCATTCTAAACGCCATAGACACAGACTACGAAAGTAAATTTTATTCTAACTTTTTCCGAGTCTAGCAGCACGAATGAGAATTCAGGCCTGAGGGGTACGCATATAATGAATGTATGTTTATATGAATGTTTCTGGGTATACCTTAGTAAGGGCCAAACGACTGGCCAATAAGTTGCTCATGCAGGGATATGTTAAAGAACGTCTGAAATCGTCACTGAGGAAGTTCTACGGTCGCTATGGGTATCTTGTACGAAAATATGATGTGCCTTTTTCTAGAATGATTGATAATATTCTGGAATGCGACTAAATGACCTGTTCAGTGAACACCTAATATGACTTTGTACACCAGTACAATTAGGAAACCAAAACTCTTGATTTTGACATGTTTCTTAAGAACTGCTGTGATGAGTGATGCATGCAAATAGGAGACGCTTACTCTCCCCGGACACCTGGTCTCACCTCGAAATTTCTCAGTATTTCGGGGTTCACAACAGTTTCTTTTTGAAATTTACACGATTTTGTATCTGTCCTTGGACTTTGAGAATGATTAATGGTTTGGTACTTCTTCGATATTAATATAGACTCCGACTATAACTTTCCTATTTCCATTCATTCATTTCTCTCCTTTAGGTTTTGCATGTAAATGAACACTTAATATATGTCGTTCAGTTCCAAATTATATATATATATAATACCTACATCTATTCTTTATCTATTGCAAAATACGATGAGCTGTTAATATCTATCGCTCATTTCTAATCTTTCTTGTCACTGTGTTGTTTCATATGCCAAAAGAAAGAGAAGATGGAGACCGGAGAGAATGATAGCCTTTCTACTTAGACACAGACAAGGGAAGTATTTTTTCTACCTTTTCCAAGAGTCTAGAAGTACGAATGAGAATCCAGACTTTAGGGGTATGTATGTGATGTATGGATGTTGAGAGGAATGTTTCAGGGTATACATTAGTAGTAACGACTCTAAATATAGCTTTACTTTTTCAATTCATTCAGTTTAAATATATCTCTCCTTTATCTATTGCATGTGCATCAACTAGTAATATGTGTTGTTTATTTCTAACCTTTCGATAAGCTTAGTTATTTCAGTTCTCGACAGAATGAGAAGATGGGAGACCGAGGGATTGACAGCTCTTTCTACGCGCCATCAACATAGACAAAAGAAGTGACGTTTTACTACCGTTATTCCTGGAGTCCAGCAGTATGTATGAAGATTCAGACTTGACGGGCATGTATGCGATGTATGAATGTAGGGATAAAAGTTCTACAGCATAACTAGTAATACTAAAGTCAGTAAATATAACATTTTCAATTTGATGTATTTAAATTCAACTAGATCCTTTCTTTATCTATTGCAAAATACCATGACATATTAATATGTGTTGCTCACTTCTAAACTCTATTAACTTAGTTGTTTCTATGCCAGCAGATGAAGACAGAAGAGAGTGACAGCCCTTGCCACATGCCTTAAACATAGACAAGGGAAGTAACTTTTTACTACCTTATTCCAAGAGTCGAGCTACACGAATGAGAATTCAAGTCTTGGAGGCGGTGCGTATGTGATAAATGGATGATGAGATAAATGTTTCTGGGTATATATTAATAATATAGACTGTCCTATTCCCATTCATTCAGTTTAAATACATCCCTCACATAAATTGCAAGTAAATGAAATATTCATGTGTGTCGTTCACTTCTTACCTGCCTATGAAGTTAGTTATTTCAGTTCCCGACGGAAAGAAGAGATAGGAGACCGAGAGAAAGACACCCCTTTCTACGCACTTTTAACACAGACAAGGGAAGTATTTTTTCTACCTATAGTCCTGGGATCTTATTCATAAAGAAATTGAAGTCTAAGTTTAAGAATTGAAACCTTAATACCGTATGTCATTATTCTAAGTATTTGTCGAAAGTTTGCCTGTGAATAGCTTGTCCGATATACTGTTTACAGAAACTTATTATTAATTCTTATGATTAAGACACATGCTACTATATAGGTCTCAATTTTCAGACTTAGACTTACGTTTCTTTGTGAATAAGACCAATGGAGTCCAGCAATGTACATGACGATTCAGGCCTGAGGAGTAATTATGTAATGTATGGATGTTGAGGGGAATGTTTCTGGGTAAATATTAGTACTATAGACTATAAATATAACTTTCTTATTTCCATTCATTCAGTTTAAGTATATCTCTATTTTATCTACTGCAAAGTAAATGAACTATTAAAGTGTGCCATTCACTTCTAAAATATCTATAAACTTAGTTATTTTAGTTCACGACAGAAACAGAAGATTGAGATCCTAGAGAATGATAACCCTATCTACATGCCATAAACACAGACAAATGAAGTAATTTTTTCTATCGTATTCCAAGTGTCTAGCAACATGAATGAGAATTCAGATCTGAGGGGTATGTATTTGACGCATGGATGTGGAGATGAATGTTTCTGGGCATGTATTAGTAGTATAGACTATAAGTATAGTTCTGGTTATTTCAGTTTCCGACAGTAAGAGAAGATGGGAGACCGAGACAATGACAGTCCCTTCTACACGCCATGAACAAAGACAAGGGAAGAAACTTTTTCTGCCTTTAGTCCAATATTTTAAATAAAATTTCAGGACTGAGGGGTATGTATGTAATGTAAGGATTTTGACATGAATGTTGTACAGTATAAATAATAATAGTAAAAACTATAAATAAAACCTTTTCAATTTGATGTATTTAAATTCAACTAGATCTATTCTTTATCAATTGCAAAATACGATGAGCAATTAATATGTGTCGCTCATTACTAACATTTCTAGTCATTTTGTTGTTTCATATGCCAAAAGAAAGAGAAGATGGAGACCGGAGAGAATGATAGCTATAGACACAGATAACAATTCATTCTTGAGGGGAATGTATGTGATGTATGGATGTTGAGGGGAATGTTTCAGGGTATACATTAGTAGTAAAAACTCTATACACAACTTTCCTATTTCCATTCATTCAGTTGAAATACATCTTTCTGTTATCCATTACATGTACATGAACTATTGGTATGTGTTGTTTACTTCTAACCTTTCTATAAGCTTAGTTATTTCAATTCTCGACAGAAAGAGAAGATGGGAGACCGAGACAATGACAATCCCTTCTCCACGCCATCAACATAGAGAAGGGAAGAAAATTTTCTATCTATGGTCCTGTAGTCCAGTAGTGTGCATGAATATTCAGGACTGATGGTATGTATGTGATGTAAGGATGTTGAGATAAATGTTTCTGGGTATATATTAATTTTATATAATGTTTTATTTCCGTTCATTTAGTTTAAATACATCTCTCACTTATAAATTTCAAGTAAATGAAATATTCATGTGTGTCGTTCACTTCTTACCTGTCTATGAAGTTAGTTATTTCAGTTCCCGACAGAAAGAAGAGATAGGAGACCGAGAGAATGACACCCCTTTCTACGCACTTTCAACACACACAAGGGAAGTATTTTTTTCTGCCTTCATTCCTGGGGTGGGTCTTATTCACAAAGAAACTAAAGTCTAAGTTTAAGAATTGAGACCTAAATACCGTATATCATTATTGTAAGAATTTGTCCAAAGGTTGCCTGAGAATAGCTTGTCAGATATACTGTTTACAGAAACTTTTTATTAATTCTTAGAATTAAGACACATGCTGCTATATAGGTCTCAATTTTCAGACTTAGACTTACGTTTCTTTGTGAATAAGACCACTGGAGTCCAGCAGTGTACATGACGATTCAGGCCTGAAGAGTAATTATGTGATGAATGGATGTTGAGAGGAATGTTTCTGGGTAAATATTAGTACCATAGACTATAACTAGAACTATCTAATTTCCATTCATTCAGTTTAAGTATATCTCTATTTTATCTGTTGAAAAGTAAATGAACTATTAAAGTGTGCCATTCACTTCTAACATATCTATAAACTTAGTTATTTTAGTTCACGACAGAAACAGAAGATTCAGATCCTAGAGAATGATAACCCTTTCTACATGCCATAAACACAGACAAATGAAGTAATGTTTTTTTCTATCGTATTCCAAGTGTCTAGCAACATGAATGAGAATTCAGATTTGAGGGGTATGTATTTGATGCATGGATGTGGAGGTGAATGTTTCTGGACATGTATTAGTATTATAGACTATAAGAATAGTTATGGTTATTTCAGTTTCCGACAGTAAGAGAAGATGGGAGACCGAGACAATGACAGCCCCTTCTACACGCCATGAACATAGACAAGGGAAGAAAATTTTCTATCTAAAGTCCTGTAGTCCAGTAGTGTGCATGAATATTCAGGACTGAGTGGTATGTATGTGATGTATGGATGTTGAGATAAATGTTTCTGGGTATATATTAATTTTATATAATGTTTTATTTCCGTTCATTCAGTTTAAATACATCTCTCACTTATAAATTTCAAGTAAATGAAATATTCATGTTTGTCGTTCACTTCTTACCTGTCTATGAAGTTAGGTATTTCAGTTCCCGACGGAAAGAAGAGATAGGAGACCGAGAGAATGACACCCCTTTCTACGCACTTTCAACACAGACAAGGGAAGTATTTTTTCTACCTTTATTCCTGGGGGTCTTATTCACAAAGAAACTAAAGTCTAAGTTTAAGAATTGAGACCTAAATACCGTATATCATTATTCTAAGAATTTGTCGAAAGTTTGCCTGTGAATAGCTTGTTCGATATACTGTTTACAGAAACTTTTTATTAATTCTTAGAATTAAGACACATGCTGCTATATAGGTCTCAATTTTCAGACTTAGACTTACGTTTCTTTGTGAATAAGACCACTGGAGTTCAGCAGTGTACATGACGATTCAGGCCTGAAGAGTAATTATGTGATGAATGGATGTTGAGAGGAATGTTTCTGGGTAAATATTAGTACTATAGACTATAACTAGAACTTTCTAATTTCCATTCATTCAGTTTAAGTATATCTCTATTTTATCTGTTGAAAAGTAAATGAACTATTAAAGTGTGCCATTCACTTCTAACATATCTATAAACTTAGTTATTTTAGTTCACGACAGAAACAGAAGATTCAGATCCTAGAGAATGATAACCCTTTCTACATGCCATAAACACAGACAAATGAAGTAATGTTTTTTTCTATCGTATTCCAAGTGTCTAGCAACATGAATGAGAATTCAGATTTGAGGGGTATGTATTTGATGCATAGATGTGGAGATGAATGTTTCTGGACATGTATTAGTATTATAGACTATAAGGATAGTTATGGTTATTTCAGTTTCCGACAGTAAGAGAAGATGGGTTGGTTGGTTGATTGGTGTTTTACGTCGCTTTCAACAATATTTCAGTTATATCGCGACATGGAAGCAGGAGGTTACCAACCTCTTAAACATAGTGACGCAACCCGGGAATCGAACCCGGATCGTCGGCGCCGCAAGCCAAGCGCTTAACCACTACGCCAAGCCTGCCCCTAGAGAAGATGGGAGACCGAGACAACGACAGCCCCTTCTACACGCCATGAACATGGACAAGGGAAGACAATTTTTCTGCCTTTAGTCCAATATTGTAAATAAAAATTCAAGACTGAGGTGTATGTATGTAATGTAAGGATTTTGACATGAATGTTGTACAGTATAAATAATAATAGTAAAAACTATAAATAGAAGAAAACCTTTTGACACAAGCGTCAAAGTTTCGGGCCGTAACCAAATTGTTCACAGACTTATATTTCCATTACTATAGGTTTCGACCTACCTATAGCGTACAGTTGTTTAAACACCATTCTCTTTTTTGACTTTATGTAATAAGCTCAGTACAAGTTTGTTTATGATATGTTCCTAGAAGTAATACTGTAATTTGAAAAAAAAAAGTTAAATTGTGATATTTGTTGGTTATGATTGAACAATATTTCAAAGGATAATGCCCCTTCATACTGAAAAATAGCATCCTAAAATATCGTCAAGAAACTACTTTAAAACCATTAGCAAGTTCATACTTAGCATGTGGCCCTTCGACTTAGTGTGTAATTTGGCGACATATATAATTGTTTTGAAAAATTAAAAAAGTCATTGCTCCCAAACACGATGTCGCTTGCCATATGTTTACCCATAAACTTGACCTTGACAGTCTCAGTTTGACCTTCGGCTCTCATCGTAGTAAATCAATCCTGAAAATTTGATTTGAAATATAGATGTTTAATACTAAATTATGACCAATAATGTGAAAGCGTGACTGACAGACAGACGGATGGACATCGGACAAATTGATTCAAATGTTTTGTTTCGCAGGTGACATAAAAAAGGGTCTGAAAAGTGCAATGTAGATGCAATTTCGATGAAATCTAGATATGAAAGCAGTTTTAAGGGAGGAGTAAGCATCTTCTGTCTAGTTGTGCAGGCAGGAAAGTCATGGCACATTATACATGTCTAGTTATCACAGACAGACAAAATGACAGTAAAGGTTAATGCTATGTGTTCAGCCATTTCATGTCAAATATTTAAAACACTTTGATTGAAATAAACATAATGTATTGATGAAAATCACTATGTGTTAGCTAGGGCAAGTGTAACACACCAAGTATGTTGAAAGTTCATTTCTGTATTGTAAATTTCTTACTGATACTTGAATATGATTAGAAATAATAAACAGATCATATGAAAAACTTTTCTCTAGCAAAACACTTATATAAACAATAGAAAAAAAACTGAACATTTGACTAGTATCAAGATTTTTGGTCATTCATTGAAATAAATAATGTTATCAAAACTTGACTGCAAGTCAGTGTAAACAAATTATGCTGAGCTCAAATATAATTCAAACTAATATTGAAAGCAAATTTGTAATTAATCCAAAAATTTAAAAACAAATAATATTTGGATAATCTTGTCAAGTACAAGTGGTGTTACTGTTAATGTTTATAGTACAAATCAAATCAAAATTTTAACTATTATACTTTTGGAATTTTGAAAAAAAAAAAAGGTTTGAAGTAGTAGTATCAAAACAGTTTGTATTATTTTGAATTACTTTTAATTTTCTTGCTATTTCTTACTAATTTCTATAAAAACTTTATTCAAACTTCATATCTACATAATTAGTGATAATTTCAAACATGACCTGTTGTCCTTATTTATCTTTAAGTAATCTTTAAGTAATCATTTTATTGTACAATTAACCTATAAAAATATCGTAGAAAATTTGTTTTTATGAAGTTATGCCTATCTCGTCTCTTATTTTTTGGAGGTTAATCGTACAACCTAAGACGCTCTTGTTTCAGACAAATGTATGAAATTATATATGATGACATGGAATTGACATTGACATTGAATCAATGACTTAAAAGGCTTAAATCGGTATAACTTGACTTAAAACATATTTCTGTATGCTTCATTATATGTATCATTGTTTGGTATAAGTTTACATATACGTCTTAGAATACAGTTTCTTCAGTGATCACTTATAATTATAATCAGAGGAAATACTGGTAAATTTTTATTTTGTAATTTTCTTTTCGGTAGATTTTACGATCTTTTCGGTAAACCAGAGACATATATACACATGTCTCTGGATAAACTGAACCTCCCCAGTAATCCCTTCTATACTATCGCGTACAGCAAGGTTTCTAAAAATAAACTAAACATTGAGCACAGCATCGCCGTAAATACATATCTATAAATAGCGCCGCAACGATGATGTCATAATTTTCTGCTCTTATAACAGGAAAAAAAAATTCACGATAATATGTACAAAGGATGTGAACGTAACGTGTTTGTTAAGCGTTTTAATGATCTTTAGTGACCAAAATGATATCTAGTACACACATTAATACCGCAGTAAATCATGGTACTTTACAGAAATCATAGCACAATTTTCACAAATATGATAGCGAATCCACTTTTGATGTTTCTAGCATGAATATCGTGAAATCACAAGTATACAATGTCCACATGAAGGGCCTTAGTAATGAAGAACTATTTTCCGTCGTATAACTATGCCGTTCACTGATGTATGGCTACGCGGTTTCTTGAAACATGTATAACATCGAATACAAATAAGGTACTCATTAACGATCAGCCTATATCGCAATAAAGGATTACCAGACACAGTATTTTCCATATATATTTTCCGTATAACTTTTATCCATAAGAATTTCAGACTAAATTTCAGATGTATATAATCGCACCAGTCTGCTAGTACTGAATATTAATACTGTCTTTTTAATTTTTTTATCCTACATCCGCACGCAGGACATCTGAAGAATCTACTCACTATTTTTCCACTTTCCGAACAAATAAAACAAATGTTGTCACATGTTAAGAAGTTATTATAGCAGTGCCGACACTCTTTGTATGAATTCACCTATCTCCTTGCAACAAGAACATAATTTCCGTCGTCGTCTATAGAATAATAATTCATGTATTCCTTTTGATTACTTGTTTTCATGGCGATATAATTGTTCACAGTGCACAGTAGTTCTTCACAAAATAATAAATCCAATGTATAGTACTCACTCGAATATATAAATATCCATTCCCAACAACATGAAAATCACAGTTAAATCCAATGTAAATCACTGAGGTGTCACACGGAAATCCCCAGGATTCGATCCCATAACGCTGCCACCACTTGTAGCGCTTCTCGAGCGAACGGTCTGTATCAATTAACAGACCCGTAATACACAACTGTCGTGTTCCGTCACATACCTGTGACACTATCACAGTGCACCCCAGGCGCATATATTCCACAAATTCTCTCTGGGATAATTAATATAATCCTTCAATGAAAAATCTGGCTAAAAGTTAACTAATTTATTACACTATATATCCACACACGCAAAGTTTGAACAATATAAAATTAAGATGATAAGTGACATATCAACATATACAAGGGAAGCAAATTTTTTCTACCTATATTCCTGGAGTCGAGCAGTGTGCAGGAAGATTCTGGTCCCAGGCGCCTCTATGTGATCTATGGATATTGAGATGAATGTTGCACGGCATAAATATTAATAGTAAAGAGTAAACATATAACCTTTTTAATTTAATTTATTCAAATTCAATTAAATCTCCTCTTTATATATTGCAAAAAACGATGAACTATTAATGTGTGTTGCTCACTTCTTACCTCATTATTCACTTAGTTCTTTCATATGCCAGGAGAAGAAGAAGATACAGACCAGAGAGAATGACAGCCTTTTCTACATGCTATAAACACAGACAATTGAAGTTACTTTTTCTAAGTAATTCTAAGAGTCCAGCAGCACGAATGAGAATTCAAGTCTGGGGTGTCTAGATAAATGTTTTGGGTAAACATTAGTAGTAAAGACTAGAAATATAACTTTCTTATTTCCATTCATTTAGTTGAAATACAATTCTTAATTCCTCAAGCTTAGTTATTCCAATCCTCAACACGAAGAGGATAGGCGACAACGAGGATGACAGCTCTTTGTGTGTGCCATCAACAGACACAAAGGTAGTAATTTTTTCAACCTATATTCCTGGAATCCAGCAGTGTGCATGAAGATTCAGGACTGAGGTGTGTGCATGTGATGTATGGACGCTGAGATCAATGTTGTACGGCATAAATATATCTTTTTCATTTCCAGTCATACATCTTTCTTTTTCTATTGCAAACTAAATCAAGTACTATCTGTCATTCACTTCTAACCTTCCTACAAACTTAGTTATTTCAGTTCCTAACTGAAAGAAAGGATGGAGATTCAGAGAATGACATCCCTTTCTACATGCAATGAACACAGACAAAGGAAGTAACTTTTTCTACCAAAATTTGCCTCATTTGGACTTTGTTGTCGCCCTGGGCATTCGTGTTTCACGAGCACATCTTGTTTCCTCTTTCACATTGTATGAACCAGGCATGCGGCAGTATATATATATACATGTACATATATATGACCATGCTAATAATGCCATATTTTGGGTGATTTTGCAATTTGACATTCTATTCGACCATATACATCTTGATTGTCACTTATCTTCTTGAATATCCCGAATAACTCTTTCAAATAACTTCATGCTATGATACATACATCTCTCTTTTTAGAGCACACTAAATAACCTATTTATGTGTCATTCACATCTATTCACATCTAAACTTCCCATAAAATTTCCGTTCCCGACGTACTTGTGTACAAACAAACGGACCGACAATCCAAACGCCTAGATGCACCAGATCTTTGAGACGGGAGACAGTCAAATATGAAAAGTTATAAAAAGGCACACCCTACGGTATTTCTTTTTTTTTTTTTTACTTCGAAATATATTAAAACATTTTCACTTTGATACTATTTACTGAAATCCCCGTATTTCTAATCAATGTCCCTTTAATCTACATAGCAATAGGGACATGTAAAATTTATCATTCCAGGGTGGAACTATTTTATTCTATTGGATATGCCAGTAATGTAACCACTCCAGAGGATTATTTATCTAATGTTATGCTGACATTTATCTGCTGTTAATATATATACATGATATACGTCAATTTATTCATCGACAAATGATTTCATAGCTAGATCGCACCCTTCCCTAGAGTCATATCTACTAATTGACAATGCGTCTCGCGGATTTAGTTGTATGGCATTTCCTATTGGATCATTGTACCCACGTGTTATATCAGGTGAATACATGCTCACGTTGTTTGAACTCTGGTTTTCAATTAGTCAGTGATCTTCACGTGTAGAAGAAACCGCCATTTTCATATATATATTTCTCCATATCGATGCTCCATACCTGCAGTTTTTTCTTCTGGTAAGTTAATGTAATAAACATATATTTATCATAAAAATGTACATTCCATCGATGGCTTGACTGAAGATTTGATATATGTTCCAATACTTTCCCTTTGTCATCAAATTCTGTAGAATTTAAAGTACATTTAGAACTTCGTTAAACAGTGTAAATAAAAGATATGTTTGTATTCCAAGTATAAGTTACATTGCTTTGATTCGTAGCTCTTTTGTATTATTCTTATCTTTACAATCATGTAATCATACATCTTGATAATTCCGAAATAATACTGAAATATTTGTAACGCAAATGTTACCTTCCACTTTAACAAATTGAAAAGGGTATCATAAGCACTATGATCTTCACCTCGCAGATATGACCTTGGTTCAATATCATGACATACCCTTGCGTCATGGGCAACAATTCCGTGAAATATTCAAATCCATGCATAACATCGAAAGGTATGGCAAGAATTGAAAAAGAAAACTGATATCTGACAATGCTGTATGACAAAAATCACCAAAGACATGAAAAAAAAATGAAAACAATAGAATGTACACTGGAAAACGACATTACAAAAATAATGTGCTGCGGTTACGATACCGACTTAGGACGGTCACTTAAATAACAAACGTCACTCAATTGGTGTGGTTAACCCGCTTTACGGGCGCCCGCCTAAAACTGACATTATCACTGTGAACTTGACCTTGCAAGTATGACCTTGACACACCCTTGGGTCCTCAGCAGCATCTGAGAAATATTATTCAAGTCCACGAAGGATGGGTGTTATGGCTCGGACAAAGATTTTCCCATCATATGCATTGGACCTTGACCTTGCAAATATGACCTTGGGTCAAGATAATGACATACGCTTGGTCCTTGGAGACAGCTCTATTGAATATTATTCAAATCAATGCAAGATATAAAAAGTTATGACCCAAACAAACATTTCACTGACATAAGAACTGTGACTTAGACCTTGCAGATATGATTTTGAAAATCAATAAGCTTCATCCGCCTCTCGTAAAAATTAAGTGTACAATGTATAAAACTTCTAGCTAGATCACTCTGATACATTCGATTTGATGCTTTATGTTTGCAGTGTGAAGAGGAGGTCAAAGGAGGGGAGGGTTTCCTTTGGGGCCTGTGTTCCACCGCCCTGGATGTACCTGGCCGAGACACAACAACGCTTGGGATTTCTTTATTCCTACCAAGTTTCGTCAAACACCCTCCAGCAGTTCTGAGGACTTTAAAAGTATGAACATTTTTGAGTGTCGACTAACAGCGGGCTATGACTCTAGCTCAGGTGAGCTAAAAAATTTAAAATTCTATAATTTTTTTTTCTATTTTCGACATTATTTTTCTTTACTTTAAAGAAAACATGAGCCTACATTGATCAAATTTTCATTTTCAATTGCATTAACATTGATTTAAATTGACTCTGTGCTTAGAGAGAAGTTGAAAATTGGGGAAAGTTTACAATAAAAACAGAATTGCACCAGTTTAGCTTAAAATGAACAACATCAAATATAATGTCCTGTGAATCTTTAGGACTAATCAAAAGGATCAAAAAGCAAATACTCAGCAGACAAGTGAAATGCATGTACGTACCGTTAAAAAAACTTTGATCAATGTACGTTATTTATCATATGCATGTCAGGATTCTCTCTTGGTTTTTAATTTGCAAGGGCATTGAAAACCAGATATCGGAATCCAAACCTGCATTGAAAAGAAAATGATTTACCAGTGGAACGTTTTGTTCTGTATATTCTTTTCGTTAGCCAGACATAAGTATGTTGCCCTTCGCTCACTACAGGGAGGAGTAGGTAGGATTTTGAGCAAGATATTGCCCAATTACAATAGAGTGATAATATTTATGTTTATAATTTATGTTTAAAAAAGATAAAAATCATTCAATTTTTTTTCCACATATCGTATTCATAGATCCTGTTGCATTTAGAATCCTATAATCTCTGTTATGTTTTACATCATGAAAAACTCTTTCTTTTCTCCTCCCATTATTTTTCTATTTTTGCGAAATTATTTAAACATTATTGGTAGCCCAACGGGAATCCCGTTTTCAATCTGTCTGTCAACACATTCCGTTTCTGAGTTAATATGTGTACGTTCATTTCTAACCTTTCTAATAAATTAGTTGTTTCTGTTCCAGACAGATAGAGAGGGAGAACAAAGGTGAACAACCATCTTCACTTGCCATAGACACTGACATTTTTCTAACTTATTCCAAAAGTCTAGCAGCACGAATGAGAATTCAGGCCTGAGGGGTATATATATGATGTATGGATGTTGGGATGAATATTTCTGGGTATATATTAGTAGGAAAGTATTTGTTCACGGGGGTATTTGTTGCGTTAGGACAGTTATAATTCAAATTAAACTAAATCTTTTCTTTATTTATTGTAAAACACAATGCACTATTAATATATGTTGTTCACTTCTAACCGTTCTAGTAACTTAGTTGTTTCAATTGCGACAGAAATAGAAAATGGCGACTAGAAAGGACGTACGCGACATGAACAAAGACAGGAGGAAGTAAGAGTTGTTTACCTATGTTCCTAGAAAGCAGTGTAAATGACGATTCTGTTCTGAGGGTTATGTATCTGATGTATGGAAGTTGAAATGAATGTTGTAGGGCATAAATATAATAGTAAGGACTATAAATATAACATATTCAACTTGATTCCTTTAAATTAAACTATATCGTTTCTTTATCTATTGCAAAACATGACTATTAATATCTGTTGCTCGCTTCTAACCTTTTCTTAACTTTGTCGTTTCATATGCCAACAGAAGAAGAAGATGGAGACAGGAGAGAATGACAGCCCTTTCTACATGCCATAAACACATACAAGTAACGCTTTTAAATCTAATTCCAAGAGTCTAGCAGATCGAATGAGAATTCAGGTTTGGGGTGAATATGTGATGTATGGTAGTAGAGATAAATGGACTATATGATATCTTTCTTATTCCCATTTATTCCATTAATAGACATCTCTCTTTTAGATATTGGAAAATGAATGACCTATTCATGTGTCATTCATTACTAACCTTGTTATAAACTTATTTATTTCAGTTCTAGTAATAAAAGAAGATAAAAATCCTAGAGAATAGAACCCCTTTCTACGCGCCATTCAAACAGACAAGAGAAGTATTTTTTCTGCCTGTATACCTTGCAACCAGCAGTGTACATGGCGATTCAGGCCTGAGAAGTAATTATGCGATTATGAATATTGAGAGGAATGTTTCTGGGTATATATTAGTAGTATAGACTATAGATATAACAATCATATTTCCATTCATACATACATATCTATTTTATGAAATACAAAGTAAATGAACCATTAAAATGTGCCATTCAATCCTTACCTATCTATAAACCTAGTTATTTCAGTTCACGACAGAAACAGAAGATAGAGATCACAGAGAATCACAACCCATTCTAAACGCCATAGACACAGACTACGAAAGTAAATTTTATTCTAACTTTTTCCGAGTCTAGCAGCACGAATGAGAATTCAGGCCTGAGGGGTACGCATATAATGAATGTGTGTTTATATGAATGTTTCTGGGTATACCTTAGTAAGGGCCAAACGACTGGCCAATAAGTTGCTCATGCAGGGATATGTTAAAGAACGTCTGAAATCGTCACTGAGGAAGTTCTACGGTCGCTATGGGTATCTTGTACGAAAATATGATGTGCCTTTTTCTAGAATGATTGATAATATTCTGGAATGCGACTAAATGACCTGTTCAGTGAACACCTAATATGACTTTGTACACCAGTACAATTAGGAAACCAAAACTCTTGATTTTGACATGTTTCTTAAGAACTGCTGTGATGAGTGATGCATGCAAATAGGAGACGCTTACTCTCCCCGGACACCTGGTCTCACCTCGAAATTTCTCAGTATTTCGGGGTTCACAACAGTTTCTTTTTGAAACTTACACGATTTTGTATCTGTCCTTGGACCTTGAGAATGATTAATGGTTTGGTACTTCTTCGATATTAATATAGACTCCGACTATAACTTTCCTATTTCCATTCATTCATTTCTCTCCTTTAGGTTTTGCATGTAAATGAACACTTAATATATGTCGTTCAGTTCCAAATTATATATATATATAATACCTACATCTATTCTTTATCTATTGCAAAATACGATGAGCTGTTAATATCTATCGCTCATTTCTAATCTTTCTTGTCACTGTGTTGTTTCATATGCCAAAAGAAAGAGAAGATGGAGACCGGAGAGAATGATAGCCTTTCTACTTAGACACAGACAAGGGAAGTATTTTTTCTACCTTTTCCAAGAGTCTAGAAGTACGAATGAGAATCCAGACTTTAGGGGTATGTATGTGATGTATGGATGTTGAGAGGAATGTTTCAGGGTATACATTAGTAGTAACGACTCTAAATATAGCTTTACTTTTTCAATTCATTCAGTTTAAATATATCTCTCCTTTATCTATTGCATGTGCATCAACTAGTAATATGTGTTGTTTATTTCTAACCTTTCGATAAGCTTAGTTATTTCAGTTCTCGACAGAATGAGAAGATGGGAGACCGAGGGATTGACAGCTCTTTCTACGCGCCATCAACATAGACAAAAGAAGTGACGTTTTACTACCGTTATTCCTGGAGTCCAGCAGTATGTATGAAGATTCAGACTTGACGGGCATGTATGCGATGTATGAATGTAGGGATAAAAGTTCTACAGCATAACTAGTAATACTAAAGTCAGTAAATATAACATTTTCAATTTGATGTATTTAAATTCAACTAGATCCTTTCTTTATCTATTGCAAAATACCATGACATATTAATATGTGTTGCTCACTTCTAAACTCTATTAACTTAGTTGTTTCTATGCCAGCAGATGAAGACAGAAGAGAGTGACAGCCCTTGCCACATGCCTTAAACATAGACAAGGGAAGTAACTTTTTACTACCTTATTCCAAGAGTCGAGCTACACGAATGAGACGGAAAGAAGAGATAGGAGACCGAGAGAAAGACACCCCTTTCTACGCACTTTTAACACAGACAAGGGAAGTATTTTTTCTACCTATAGTCCTGGGATCTTATTCATAAAGAAACTGAAGTCTAAGTTTAAGAATTGAAACCTTAATACCGTATGTCATTATTCTAAGTATTTGTCGAAAGTTTGCCTGTGAATAGCTTGTCAGATATACTGTTTACAGAAACTTATTATTAATTCTTATGATTAAGACACATGCTACTATATAGGTCTCAATTTTCAGACTTAGACTTACGTTTCTTTGTGAATAAGACCAATGGAGTCCAGCAATGTACATGACGATTCAGGCCTGAGGAGTAATTATGTAATGTATGGATGTTGAGGGGAATGTTTCTGGGTAAATATTAGTACTATAGACTATAAATATAACTTTCTTATTTCCATTCATTCAGTTTAAGTATATCTCTATTTTATCTACTGCAAAGTAAATGAACTATTAAAGTGTGCCATTCACTTCTAACATATCTATAAACTTAGTTATTTTAGTTCACGACAGAAACAGAAGATTGAGATCCTAGAGAATGATAACCCTTTCTACATGCCATAAACACAGACAAATGAAGTAATTTTTTCTATCGTATTCCAAGTGTCTAGCAACATGAATGAGAATTCAGATCTGAGGGGTATGTATCTGATGCATGGATGTGGAGATGGATGTTTCTGGGCATGTATTAGTAGTATAGACTATAAGTTTAGTTATGGTTATTTCAGTTTCCGACAGTAAGAGAAGATGGGAGATCGAGACAATGACAACCCCTTCTACACGCCATGAACATAGACAAGGGAAGAATATTTTTCTGCCTTTAGTCCAATATTGTAAATAAAAATTCAGGACTGAGGGGTATGTATGTAATGTAAGGATGTTGACATGAATGTTGTACAGTATAAATAATAATACTAAAAACTATAAATATAACCTTTTCAATTTGATGTATTTAAATTCAACAAGATCTATTCTTTATCAATTGCTAAATACGATGAGCAATTAATATGTGTCGCTCATTACTAACATTTCTAGTCATTTTGTTGTTTCATATGCCAAAAGAAAGAGAAGATGGAGACCGGAGAGAATGATAGCTATAGACACAGATAACAATTCATTCTTGAGGGGAATGTATGTGATGTATGGATGTTGAGGGGAATGTTTCAGGGTATACATTAGTAGTCAAAAATCTATACACAACTTTCCTATTTCCATTCATTCAGTTGAAATACATCTTTCTGTTATCAATTACATGTACATGAACTATTGGTATGCGTTGTTTACTTCTAACCTTTCTATAAGCTTAGTTATTTCAATTCTCGACAGTAAGAGAAGATGGGAGACCGAGACAATGGCAATCCCTTCTCCACGCCATCAACATAGAGAAGGGAAGAAAATTTTCTATCTATAGTCCTGTAGTCCAGTAGCGTGCATGAATATTCAGGACTGATGGTATGTATGTGATGTAAGGATGTTGAGATAAATGTTTCTGGGTATATTTTAATAATATATAATGTTTTATTTCCGTTCATTCAGTTTAAATACATCTCTCACTTATAAATTTCAAGTAAATGAAATATTCATGTGTGTCGTTCACTTCTTACCTGTCTATGAAGTTAGTTATTTCAGTTCCCGACAGAAAGAAGAGATAGGAGACCGAGAGAATGATACCCCTTTCTACGCACTTTCAACACAGACAAGGGAAGTATTTTTTCTACCTTTATTCCTGGGGTGGGTCTTATTCACAAAGAAACTAAAGTCTAAGTTTAAGAATTGAGACCTAAATACCGTATATCATTATTCTAAGAATTTGTCGAAAGTTTGCCTGTGAATAGCTTGTCAGATATACTGTTTACAGAAACTTTTTATTAATTCTTAGAATTAAGACACATGCTACTATATAGGTCTCAATTTTCAGACAGACTTACGTTTCTTTGTGAATAAGACCACTGGAGTCCAGCAGTGTACATGACGATTCAGGCCTGAAGAGTAATTATGTGATGAATGGATGTTGAGAGGAATGTTTCTGGGTAAATATTAGTACTATAGGCTATAAATAGAACTTTCTAATTTCCATTCATTCAGAAACTAAAGTCGAAGTTTAAGAATTGAGACCTAAATACCGTATATCATTATTCTAAATATTTGTCGAAAGTTTGCCTGTGAATAGCTTGTCAGATATACTGTTTACAGAAACTTTTTATTAATTCTTAGAATTAAGACACATGCTACTATATAGGTCTCAATTTTCAGACAGACTTACGTTTCTTTGTGAATAAGACCACTGGAGTCCAGCAGTGTACATGACGATTCAGGCCTGAAGAGTAATTATGTGATGAATGGATGTTGAGAGGAATGTTTCTGGGTAAATATTAGTACTTTAGACTATAAATAGAACTTTCTAATTTCCTTTCATTCAGTTTAAGTATATCTCTATTTTATCTGTTGAAAAGTAAATGAACTATTAAAGTGTGCCATTCACTTCTAACATATCTATAAACTTAGTTATTTTAGTTCACGACAGAAACAGAAGATTGAGATCCTAGAGAATGATAACCCTTTCTACATGCCAAAAACACAGACAAATGAAGTAATTTTTTTCTATCGTATTCCAAGTGTGTAGCAACATGAATGAGAATTCAGATCTGAGGGGTATGAATTGGTGCATGGATGTGGAGATGAATGTTTCTGGGCATGTATTAGTATTATAGACTATAAGTTTAGTTATGGTTATTTCAGTTTCCGACAGTAAGAGAAGATGGGAGACCGAGACAATGACAGTCCTTTCTATACGCCATGAACATAGACAAGGGAAGAAAATTTTTCTGCCTTTAGTCCAATATTGTAAATAAAAATTCAGGACTGAGGGGTATGTATGTAATGTAAGGATTTTGACATGAATGTTGTACAGTATAAATAATAATACTAAAAACTATAAATATAACCTTTTCAATTTGATGTATTTAAATTCAATAAGATCTATTCTTTATCAATTGCAAAATACGATGAGCAATTAATATGTGTCGCTCATTATTAACATTTCTAGTCATTTTGTTGTTTCATATGCCAAAAGAAAGAGGAGATGGAGACCGGAGAGAATGATAGCTATACACACAGATAACAATTCATTCTTGATGGGAATGTATGTGATGTATGGATGTTGAGGGGAATGTTTCAGGGTATACATTAGTAGTACAAACTCTATACACAACTTTCCTATTTCCATTCATTCAGTTGAAATACATCTTTCTGTTATCTATTACATGTACATGAACTATTGGTATGTGTTGTTTACTTCTGACCTTTCTATAAGCTTAGTTATTTCAATTCTCGACAGAAAGAGAAGATGGGAGACCGAGACAATGACAATCCCTTCTCCACGCCATCAACATAGAGAAGGGAAGAAAATTTTCTATCTATGGTCCTGTAGTCCAGTAGTGTGCATGAATATTCAGGACTGATGGTATGTATGTGATGTAAGGATGTTGAGATAAATGTTTCTGGGTATATTTTAATGATATATAATGTTTTATTTCCGTTCATTCAGTTTAAATACATCTCTCACTTATAAATTTCAAGTAAATGAAATATTCATGTGTGTCGTTCACTTCTTACCTGTCTATGAAGTTAGTTATTTCAGTTCCCGACAGAAAGAAGAGATAGGAGACCGAGGAAATGACACCCCTTTCTACGCACTTTCAACACAGACAAGGGAAGTATTTTTCTACCTATATTCCTGGGGTTTTATTCACAAAGAAACTAAAGTCTAAGAATTGAGACCTAAATACCGTATATCATTATTCTAAGAATTTGTCGAAAATTTGCCTGTGAATAGAATTAAGACACATGCTGCTATATAGGTCTCAATTTTCAGACTTCGACTTACGTTTCTTTGTGAATAAGACCACTGGAGTCCAGCGGTGTACATGACGATTCAGGCCTGAGGAGTAATTATGTGACGTATGGATGTTGAGAGGAATGTTTCTGGGTATATAAAAGTAATATAGACCATAAATATAACTTTCTAATTTCCATTCCTTCAGTTTAACTACATCTTTATTTTATCTATTGCAAAGTAAATGAACTATTAAAGTGTGCCATGCACTTCTAACATATCTTTAAACTTAGTTATTTTAGTTCACGACAGAAACAGAAGATTGGGGTCATAGAGAATGATAACCCTTTCTACATGCCATAAACACAGAAAAAATGAAGTAATTTTTTCTATCGTATTCCAAGTGTGGAACAACATGAATGAGAATTCAGATCCGAGGGGTATGTATTTGATGCATTGATGTTGAAATGAATCTTTCTGGGCATGTATTAGTAGTATAAATATATAAGTATATATCTTCTTATTTCAATTCATTCAGTTTAAATAGATTTCTCCTTTATCTATTGCAGGCAAATGAAATATTCACATGTGTTGTTTACTTCTAACCTTTCTATAAGCTTAGTTATTTCAGTTTCCGACATGGGAGACTGAGAGAATGACAGCCCCTTCTACACGCCATGAACATAGACAAGGGAAGAAAATTTTTCTGCCTATAGTCCTGTAGTCCAATAGTGTACATGAATATTCAGGACTGAGGGGAATGTATGTGATGTAAGGATGTTGACATGAATGGTGTACAGCATAAATAATATTAGTAAAAACTACAAATATAACCTTTTCAATTTGATGTATTTAAATTCAACTATTCCTATTCTGCAAAATACGATGAGCTATTGATATGTCTCGCTCATTACTAACATTTCTAGTCGCTTTGTTGTTTCATATGCCAAACGAAAAAGAAGATGGAGACCGTAGAGAATGATGGCCATAGACACAGATAAGGGAAGGAACTTTTTTCTATCTTATTTTAAGAGTCTAGAAGAACAAATGAGAATTCATTCTCGAGGGGAATGTATGTGATGTATGGATGTTGAGGGGAATGTTTCAGGGTATACATTAGTAGTAAAGACTCTATATACAACTTTCCTATTTCTATTTATTCTGTTGAAATACATCTTTCTTTTATCTATTTCATGTAGATGCACTATTGATATGTGTTGTTTACTTCTAACCTTTCTATAAGCATAGTTATTTCAGTTACCAACAGAATGAGAAGATGGGAGACCGAGAGATTGACAGCCCTTTTTACGAGCCATTAACATAGACGAAAAAGGGACGCTGTACTACCTTTATTCCTGAGTCCAGCATTGTGTTTGAAGATTCAGACTTGAGGGTGCATGTATGTGACGTATGAATATTGGAATAAAAGTGCTACGGCATAGCTAGTAATAATAAAGTCTATGAATATAACATTTTCAATTTTTTTGCCACCTATATTCCTGGAGCCCAGCAGTGTGTATTAAACTTCAGGCCTGAGGAGCATATATGTGTTGTATCTATGTTGAGTTTAGTGTTGTATGGCATAAACATTAATAGTAAAGATTATAAATATAACCTTTTGAATTTGATGTATCAAATTCAACTAGATCATTTCTTAATCTATTGCAAAATACAATCGACTATTAATCTCTAGTGCTAATTTCTATCCTTTCTATTTATTTATAAACTTTTTTATTTCATATGCCAACAGAAGAGGAAAATGGAGACAGGACGAAAAGACAGCCCTTTATACATGCCATAAATACAAACAAGGGAAGTAACTTTTTGAAACTTCATTCCAAGAGTCTAACAGAAGGAATGAGAATTCAGGCTCGGGGTTTGTATGTGATATATGGATGTTGAGATGAATGTTTCTGGATATACATTAGTATTATAGACTCTATGTATACCTGTCTTATTTCCATTTATTCAGTTCACGTACATCTCTCCTTTATATATTGCAGGTAAATGAACTATTGATATGTGTTATTCAGTTCTAATCTTTCAATAAACTTAATATTTCAGTTCCTGACAGAAAGCGAAGATGGGAGACCGATACAATGATATTCATTTCCTCGCGCCATCCACGCAGACAAGGGAAGTAACTTTTTCTACCTATATTCCTAGAGTGCAGCAGTGTGCATGAAGATTCAGGCCTGAGGGGTATGTATGTAATATATTGGTGTTGAGATCAAAGTTGTACGGCATAACTAGTAATATTTAAGACTATAAATATAACCTTTTCAATTTTATTTATTCAATTCAACTACATCTTTTCTTTCTCTCATGCAAAATATGATGAACTATTAATATGTGTTGCTTACCTTTCTTTTACCTTAGTTATTTTATATGCCAAAAGAAGAAGATGGGGACAGAAGAGAAGGACAGCCCTTTCTACAAGCCATAAAACAGACAAGGGGAGTACCTTTTTTCTACCTTATTCCAAGAGTAGAGCTACACGAATGAGAATTCCGGCCTAGGGTGTGTATGTAACGTATGGATGTTGAGATACATGTTTCTGGGTGTACCTTAGTAGTATAGACTATAAAGATTACTTTGTACTATTGTCATTTTTTGTGTGCAGGTCCTTGGTGATTTATGTCATACAGCTTTGTCAGATGTCTTCTGCTTTTTCTTTCTTACTCTCATTAATTCAGTTAATATACATCTCTCCTTTAAATATAGGAAACAAAGTGAGCTGTTCATGTGTCATTCATTTCTAACCTTTTTATAAACTTAGTTATTTCAGTTCCCATAGAAAAAGAAGATGACAGACTTAGAGAATTACAACCCATTCTACGCCCTCTCAACACAGACAAGGGAAGTAACTTTCTTCTACCTATATACTTAAGTACAGTACAGTAGTGTGTATACCAATTCAGGCATAAGAAGTAAGTATATGATATATGATTGTTCAGAGGAATGTTTCTGCGTATATATTAGTACTATAGACTATAAATATAACTTTTCTTATTTCCATTCATTCAGTTTAAATACATCTCTATTCTATTTATTGCAAAGTAAATGAACTTTTTAAATGTGCCATTCACTTCCAACCTATCTATAGACTATGTATTTCAGTTCACGACAGAAACAGAATATGGACACCGGAGAGAATGACAACCCTTTCTACATGCCAAAGACGCAGAGAAGGGAAGTAATTTTTTCTACCTAATTTCAAGAGTCAAACAGCACGAATGAAAATTCAGGCCCGAGAGGTATGGCTATGATGTATGGATGCTGAGATGAATGTGTTCTGGGCATATATTATTAGTAAAGACTATACATATAATTTTCTTATTTCCATTCATTCAATTTAAATATATTTCTCCTTTATCTATTGCAAGTAAATTAAATATTGATATGTGAGTTTTTTTCTCCTAACCTTTCTATAAAATTGGTGATTTCAGTTCCTGACGGAAAGAGAAGATTGGAGACGGAGACAATGACAGCGTATTCTACACGCCATCAACATAGACAAGGGAAGCAACTTTTTTCTACCTATATTCCTGGAGTCCAGGATCGTGCATGACGATTCAGGCCTAAAAAGTAAGTATGTGACGTATGAATGTTGAACGGCATAAACAGTAATAGTAAAGACTATATATATATATAACCTTTTCAATTTAATTAATTCAAATTCAACTCGAACTTTTCTTAATCTATTGCAAAATACGATGAATATTAATATGTGTTGCTCATTTCTATTCTTTCTATTGACTGAGTTGTTTCATATGATAACAGAAGAAGAAGATGGAGACAGAAAGGAATAATATAACTCTTTCTACATGCCATACACATAGACAAGGGAAATGACTTTTTCTACCTTATTTCAAGAGTCTAGCAGAAGGAATTAGAATTCAGGCCTGGGGTATGTATGTGATGTATGAATGTTGAGAGGAATGTTTCTGGGGATACATTAGTGGTATAAACTATAAATATAACTTTCTTCTTTCCATTCCTTCCGTTTAAATACAGCTGTCTTTTATCTATTGCAAACTAAATGAACAATTCATGTGTCATTCATTTCCAATGTATCTAGAAAATTAGGTATTTGAATTCACGACAGAAACAGATGGTGGAGACCATAGGGAATGACAATTCTTTCTACATGCCATAGATACAGACAAAGGAAATATTCTTTATTAACTTATTCCAAGGGTCTAGCAGCACGAATGACATTTCAGGCCTGAGGGGTATATATATAATGTGTGAATGTTGAGATGAATCTGTTCTGGGTATATGTTATTAGTATAGACTATAAATATAACTTTCTTATTTCTATTCATTCAGTTTAAATACATTTTTCCTTTATCTATTGCATGTAAATGAAACATTCATATGTGTTGTTTTCTTCTAACTTTTGTATAAGCTAAGGGATTTCAGTTCCTGACAGAAAGAGAGGATGGGAGACGGAGACAATGACAGCCCATTCTACACGCCATCAATATAGACAAGGGAAGCAAATTTTTTTCTACCTATATTCCTGGAGTCCAGGATCGTGCATGAAGATTAAGGACTGAGGGGTATGTATGTGATGTATGAATGTTGAGATGTTGCATGTTTCACAGAATAAATAGTAATACTAAAGACTAACAATATAACCTTTTGAATTTGATGTTTTCAAATTTAACTAGATCGTTTCTCTATCTCCTACAAAATATGATGAGGTATTTATTTGTGTTGCTCACTTCTAACTTTTTTTATTAACTTATTTGTTCATATTCCAAAAGAAGAAGATGGAAACAGAAGAGAATGACAGCCCTTTCTACAATCTGTAAACACAGATAAAGGAAGTATTTTTTCTACCTTATTCCAATAGTCGAGCAGCACGAATGAGAATTCAAGCCTGGCGGTAAGTATGTGATGTAAGGATGTTGAGATAAATGTTTCTGGGTATACATTAGTAGCACAGAGACCGAGAGGATGACACCCCTTTCTATGCGCTATCATCACAGACAAGGGAAGTATTTTTCTACCTATATTCCTGGAGTACAGCAGTATACATGACGATTCAGGCCTGAGAAGTAATTATGTAATGTATGGATGTTGAGAGAATTGTTTCAGGGTAAACAGTAGTAGTAATTTTCAATATGTGTTGCTCTAACCTTTGTAGTCACTTAAGTAATTTCGTTGTTTTAGTTGCCGGTAAAAAGAGAAGATGGAGACCGGAAAGAATGATAGCCCTTTCTACATATCATAGACACAGAGAAGGGAAGTAACTTTGGTTTTCTTATACCAAGAATCTAGAAGCACGAATGAGAATTCAGGCCCGAGGGGTATGCATATGATGTATGGATGTTGAGATGAACGTTTCTGGATATACATTAGTAGTATAGAATCTAAATATACCTTTTTTAATTCCCATTCATTAATGTGAAATACATCTTTATCTATTGCATGTACATGAACTAATAATATGTGTTGTTTACTTCTAAACTTTCTATAAGCTTAGTTATTTTAGTTCCCTGAATTCTCATTCTGCTTAAGAGGTATGTATATGATGTATGGATGTTGAAAGATTTCTAGGTATACCTTAGTAGTATAGATTATAAATATAACTTTCCTATTTCCATTCATTCATGGAAAATACATCTCTCCTTTATTTCATGTAAATGAACTGTTAATATGGTTCCTTCACTTCTAACCTTTCTATAAACGTAGTTATTTCAGGTCTTGACAGAATGAGAAGTTAAGAGACCGAGTCAATGACAGTCCTTTCTTGGCGCCATCAACATAGACGAGGGAAGTAACTTTTTTCTACCTATATTCCTGGAGTCCAGCAGTGTGTATTAAGATTTATACCTGAGGGAAATGTAAGTGATGTATGGACGATGAGATGAATAATGTACGGCATAGATATTAATAGTAAAGACTATAAATATAATCTTTTCAATGTGATTCCTTGAAATGAATAGTAACAGTAAAGACCCTAATTATATCTTTTGCATTTCCCCTCATTCAGTTTAAATACATCTCTTCTTTTTCTATCGCAAACTAAATCAACTATTATCTGTCATTAACTTCAGACCTTCCTATAATCTTCATTTCCTAACGAAAGGAAAGGATGGAGACTCAGAGAATGACATCCCTTTCTACATGCAATGAACACAGACAAAGGAGGTAACTTTTTTCTACTTATATTCTTGGAGTTCAGTAGCGTGCAAGAAGATTCACGCCTAAATGGTATGTTTGTGGTGTATGGATGTTTAGATGAATGTTCAAGGACATAAATATTCAGGGGGCCTGCACTGAAAAATGTTTCAAAATGGTGCATTCTAAACACATCTGAGGGGATAAATTCACATTTCGAAATGAAATTTTAAAACGACCCCCTCCCCTTCCCCAAGAACCACTAAAGACAGTATGGACGGTAAGACTGCTCAACAAATTCGAAACAATGTCTAGGTCACGTTCAAAAGTCATGGTATCAATTGAAAACACTCGTCACACATCCCCTATTGATTTAAAAGATATAGCCAAATCTAAGTCAAGGCCACTAGGTTAAAAGTCATTAAGTAATATGTTGATGGACAGACAGACAGACATAATAAATCTATAGACCAGATTTGCTTTGCAATCTGGCCTACAAGAAAGTAATACACGAGGACTCCTACTCTGGAAAAATATGGCTCTATCTGAGATTTCCATTGCTTAGTCTCTTAGTCCTCTCGTAATTAATGTGATAATAAAGAGTTATCTAGACTTGTAACATGGACATATCTCTAGACGAATGTGATCTTTTTACTTTAGTGTTATAATGTGGCTGAGGCACTGGCAAATTCTTGCTCCGGCATCCCCAGACGATCATTCCCCAGATTATGTATCCACTAGTTTTATATCGTTCACACCAACAATAGACTCTATCTGTCCCTTTTTTAATTATCAATGCAAAGAAATCAAGGTACATTTAACTATTTACACTTCATCCATAGACCTATATACACAGGACTAGCAACTCTCGCTTAAATGAACTGAACCTAGTGTTTAGGTTTTCATGCGCATCTTTTTCGCGTCCAGTGTATCCAATACTTTCGGTCGTCTGTTGTCAAGTGCCAATTGCGCTGTTGCGCATTGCATGCAGTCGCAACAGGTCGAAAGGCGTCTCTTTCTTCAAATAAAATTTTTAAGAAGTAAAGTTACACACGCAAATGCATTAGTCTTGAAGGACAAGCTGATACGTGCATGTGCACGGGAGCCCCCTTTTAACACGGAGACGGTGTTATAGAGTGAGTGTTCCCCATGGAGGATTATTTATAAATTTTTAAATGTAAGTCCTTTGATTGTTCTGCTGTTACGGTGAGTGGGAAGGTGGGCCCGTAAACCGGTTAACCACACCATTTGTTTGGCTTTTGTCAAATTAAATGACCGTCCTAAGTCGGTATCGTAATTGCACTACAATCAAATATTTTTGTAATGTGATATATGTTCTAGTATATTATTTATATTCATGTATTGTATAGCTCTATGGTGACTTCTGCCACATAACTGAGCCAGTAACTCCTCTTTTTGCTTCCCCCATAACCAGACTTTCCCCCGTCGGTACTACTCTAGAGCAAGACTTCCCCCAGGGAAGGCTGGCTTTAAAACAGAAGCTTTCCCCTAGGGAAGGCTCACTCTTCAACTAGCTATAGAGTGAGCGTTCCCCATAGCCAGACTTCCGACCGGAAACAATATATTACGTCGTGTCTATGACATTATTTGTCGTTTAACTCCATAACTACATCGTGGTCGTGTGTTTCTACAATTAACAGTGTAAGGATTGGTATTGTAACACCCTTCTTTAGAACGGACAAGCTTTTATTGTGGTATTGGAATGACCGAACGGGCACATTAAACCAACTAAACCTGTTGTATACCCCCGGATGGAAAGATCGGTGGCATATTGTTTTGGTTCTATCTGTTTGTCTGTCTGTTGTCACTTTTAACCTGAGAAATAGAGACTTCAATGCATACAAACTAAACAAATGGAGCCCTTTCAAATGACACCAAGGTCGATGAACTTGGAGTTTGGTCTACTTTTAAAGACATTAAAACTTGATCATAACTTTTGAATGATAGGTGGTCTTGTGACAATTGACAATTGACATTTGTATTTACCAATGCTATTTATCATTCATCTCCAAATCCATCTGGGATGGGTTCATAGAAATTTTCTACAAGTTTGAAAGCACCGTCTGTCTTTTCACCTACTTGTCTCTCTGTATCTTTGGTCTGCCCACAACTGTTCAAATCGAGTCCGGGCCATAACTTCTTTATGCTAGTACCTTGCATAATGAGTATACTTTATGCATTTGTTATTCATGGCCCAAGAGTGTGCTCATATTGTCAGAATTCGTGCCTGTAATTCTGTAATAACATGTTTTGGGATAACTGGTCACACAGTTATTATCAATGATCTAAGGATATATCTCGATATTTATCCTAATCAAGGTTTTATCTCGTAGGTCAAGTTAACAGTGCACACATAGCTGACATCCATATCTGAGCCAGAATTTTACAATGGTAACTTGGATTTGGGTAATACTCCACACATTACCTTACATGACCTTGACCCAATGGGGTGTAATGACCTGAATCCAAGGTATAATATCGGTATCTGCACGGTCAAGTATATATATATATATATATATATATATATTTCATTTATCATTATCAAGGGGGTGTGGATGCTGACTCTAGAGTAGGACCGCCGGGTTGAAATCTGGCTATGGGGGAAGACTCACTCTATAACAACGGCTCATTTATGTTCTCGACATTTTCCTGAGTGAAGCATTCATTATTCAGATGTACCTTTTGTATGTACATGTATGTTTGTGCTCAAAACAAACAGTAATGTAAACTGCATGCATTGATGTATGGTAAAAATTCTCTTGAACAGTGTAACTATAGGTTACATTTAACACTATTAAAACTGTAGACTTAATCTAATGTACGAGTGCTATGTTTGTTTTAAGAAGCATTATAACAAATATAATGATATTTAATTTTGTATGAATAAAATAGAATATTGTAATATCATTTTAGCTCACCTGAGCCAAAGGCTCAAGTGAGCTATAGTCATAGTGGGTCATCCGTCGTCCGTCCGTCCGTCGTTAACTTTTTCACATTTTCGACTTCTTCTCTGGAACTGCATTGCAGATTTCGATCAAACTTTGTATAAATGATGTACTCAAGGTCCCCTACTAAAATTGTGTTCGGGATCCAGATTCCCTCAGGGGTGGATCCAGGGCGGGGCCAAAAGTGCCCAAAACGGTACCCCTCTTCAAAAATCTTCTCCAGAACCAGTGCATAAATGAGGAAACTAATTACATTTCAACAATCTATAAAGATGGGTTATCAAAAATTGTGTTCAGGGTTAAGATCCGTCAAATAGAAATTAATGCTCTCTGATCTCAGAAATTTCAATGCAGAAAAGTGTCATGTTTTTCAGTTAATTGATATTAATGATTTCTTAATCACTGTTTTGACCATAACTATGGTAAGGAATATTATTGTGAAAGAATTTTGTCAATATCTAAATTTTTGGATTTTTATGAATTTTTTAAGACTTTTCACGTTTTTAACTTTTTCTGCAAAACTGTTGGAAGGATTTAAATAAATCTTAGTAGAAATAAATCACTTATAATCCCCTTCAAATTCTGTTGTTTTCGTCTAGACCTCTTTACAGGTGGCACCACAATAGACCAAAAGTAGGTCAAAAATGAGTACCCTCCTTTAACAATATTCTTCTTCATTCTGGCTGTATACAGAGACAAACAGAATGCATAGAAATTATCTAGAGGGATGAGTGAAGACGTATTGTCATTTTGGTTCCCTTCCAAAATCAACTTTTATAATTTTTTGGGGACATTTGTTTGGACTTGGTGATTTCATTGCAGAAAACTGTAATATTTCCTAGTTAATTGATAATGATGATTTCTTATGGACTATCATAATCATAATTATAGTAAGGAATGTTACTTTGAAAGAATTTCGTCAATATCTCAATTTTTGGATTTTTTATGAATTTTTTTTATGACTTCCAAATGAGGGTGTATAGAGACAATTCTTCACATTTTAACTTCTGCTGTAATACCACATGAAAGATTTTAATGAAACATGGTATACATGAAGTACTATAGGTCCTCTATCAGTTTTGTACATTTCATCCAAATTGGTCAATAGATAATGCCACCATGTCTAAAAACTTAAATATGGAGAGTAGCGGTTCAAATCCACCTGTGTTAAAATTTTTTTTTCATTTTTTTTTCATTTCTTTACACATCTAAATCACTTTTTTGATGTTTGTCAACACTCAACATATGAAATTAGACCATGTTTAGTTTGATCTGGACAATATTCGAAACAATTGTTGTTCTTGACCCAGACTTTAAATCAAAAGGCCTCACCTAAAGAAAATAACTTGTTGCCCTGAATCACATCTTGCAGAGACAACGCAAATGCTTAATATCAAAATCACCTGTATGGATGTGCAAAAAAGTGGGGTTTTTTATTCTGGTCTGAAATAAAAATTTGACATATTTTCAACATTTGTGTTGACATAGTCACAGTACTGCAAAAATAAATGAATTCTTCCTTCCTACATGACTGATCATCTAGGTACTCAGGTGATTGATATAGGCCCACTTGGGCCTCTTGTTTTTAAAATTTGATTTCAATTATGCATTTTGTCAAAATTCAGATTTATTATTTACCTAATTAATTAGATTTAATCAATCATTTTCATAAGAAAATTAAAAATCAATAATATTTTGTTATTCAAGAATTCTTAAGACTAAGTCCACCTATTCCCAAGATGATATATACAAGATCTGATCTACAGATTGATGCATCCCAGTATGTGTTCTACCCTTGGGGTTTTTTTTTAAATAGAAGGGATCAAATAATAGACCTCAATTTAGGAAAGTTTGGGTGCAATAAACAAATTGTCCTAGATGTAAATGTTAAGGATATGGCAGAAGTCTATGCCAGAGGTAATCAATTTAATACTTGAACTTATTATTGCTTGCATATTTAATGATAACATTTAGTTGTTAATTATTGAAAATCATGTTATTATTTAGGCGAAGTTGTGTTTTTGTACAAATGTTAATTGAATATTCTGTGATTGTTTGGTACATGCTGCATTTCTGTTTTTTAATGAATTTATATTTTTTTTTCTGTATAAAGGCAAACCATTTTACAAGCACAAACAGATGAGACATGACTCTGGTTTGATGAAGGAAGTTGACTGTATTTCCCTTTGCCCTGAATTTGAGATAAACAATTTGGAATATATAAATTCCTTCAACTCAAACAAGTGGTAAATGGAATTATCCCCAAATGGTATGTATGTGTATATAGGTCTATGCTCTGCAGTTTAATCATCTACCATTTATAACAATGACGATTATCTAGATCGACAATTATTTTTGACTTGATTTTAATTCCATTCTAAAAATTTGGTGGTCTTTCTTTACTTCTTAATATTTGATATTTTTATATAAAGACATACAACACATACAGGTAAGATTTACTTATTCCCATGTTTATTACAGACACTGTTAATTGAAGGGGGCGGTGTAAATCGATTGCATATTATGTGTAGGAAGTGTATAGGAATTTATCACCGGTATTTATAAATAACTGGGGACGCCTAAATTAGGGACTATGTTAACGATGGAGGGTGAGGCCTATGGTCAGTGTAATCGGTGAATGTATGGTCCTGTTACTACCGGGGCACCTTTGCTTAGCGCTGCTGCAGAGGAAGAGGGGACACAACCTCCTGTGGCTGAATCTGTCCCTGATTATTTGAAATAATATGAAACTAGAGCTGTCCTAACGGGACAAATACCCACTCCCCATTCAAATCTTCATCCCAAAATACATCCCTGATATAAGTGTAATAGATGTCCCTCTTGTACATTTTGAGGTTTAATCAATGAAAACAATCTGGTTTGTGTGCACTCTGACCTTGACCTTGTAGATATGACCTAGGTACAAGGCCATTACACATATTTGAGTCATGGACAACAATTGTTTAAAATATAATTTTCCAGCAACATAACAGGAAGAAGTTATGGCTCAGACAAGAATTCTTGCTATGTGTGCACTGTGACCTTGACCTTGTAGATATCACCTTGGTTCAAGGTCATGACACACCCTTAGGTCATGGACAACAATTGTATAAAATATTTCTCTCCAAATTAAAAGGCAGAAGTTACGACCCAGATAAGAATTCTGGTTATGTATGCACTGTGACCTTGGCCTTGTAGATATGACCTTGGTTGAAAGTCACGACACACCCTTGGGTCATGAACAACAATTGTTTAAAACATTATCTCCCTCCAAAGTAAAACGAAGTTATGGCCCGGACAAGTTTCATTGACAGACAGACGGACAGACACACAGAAGGAGAACACGCTCCGTACAATGTGATACACACCTTTGGATCGTGGAAAACAATTGTGTGATCAGATCCTACATAGCAGTAAGGAGCCATGACCCGTGCACAGATTTTGACATCGCGTGCACTGTGACCTTGAACATGGTGATATGATCTTGAGTCAAGATCATGACACGCTCTTGGGTCATGGACATTAATTGTGTGATGTATTATCAAAATCCATTCTGGCAGTAAGAAGTTATGGCCTGAACAAGGATTTGGCTATGTGTGCACTGTGACCTTGACCTTGAAGATATGACCTTGGGTTGAGGTCATGATACGCCATTGGGTTATGTACAATAATTGCCTGAAATGTTATACAGATCAAACATAGCAGTAAGGAGTTATGGCCCAGAGAAGGATTGGACAACAATAGTGTGAAATATTATTTTGGATTTAAATCCAACTTAGCAATAAGAAGTTATGGCCCAGACAATAATTTTGGCTATGTATGCATTGTGACCTTGACCTCGAAAATATGACCTTGACTCACTTTATGACACACCTTTGGATCATGGGCAACAATCGTGTGAAATATTATTCAGATTCGACAAGGAGTTAAGAAGTTATGGCCCGGACATTAATTTTTGCTATGTGTGCACTGTGACCTTGACCTTGAAGACATGAGCATGGACTAAGGTCATGACATACCCTTTGGTCATGTACACCAATTTTGTGAAATATTAACGAGATCCGACAATGGGGTAAAGGGGGTAAGAAGTTATGGCCCGGACAATGTAAACAGACAGACAGACATGGTGATTCCTATATACCCCCAAACTTTGTTTGCGAGTGGGGGGAGTATAACAATACTCCACGTGTCATTTGGCAGGTGTTCAGAGAGATGTGCATACTATTTTCATATTTAAATTTTTACCAGACACTATCAAAGCAGCTTGTAACCTAAATGTCTAGAGGCATGATTTCACTCAAACTGAATGGCCCATTTTTTATTTATTTTTTTTTAATAGGGGTTAGTGCCATAGGCACTTGTGTGCTAGATATATAAATAAATATATATTTATAATTATACATATTGCTTAAATTTATTGCAAAAAGTAAATACCAACTCAATCAATAACAATTACTCGCACGGATTGAATGTTTATAGCATGGATGCGGACAGACAGAGGGAAAGAAAAAGAGTAAAAGAGTCCCTTCCCTCTGTCACACATCACACACACACACACACACATACACACACACACACACACACACACACACACCATCTTTGTAGCACAAGGTAGTGCGGGATACTTTTGTATGCAGATGATCTGTGATGTGCATTATATTATTTTAATGCTTTTCCTATAAAGTAATCCACCCTGCATATACATGTTCGTTCTAATCTTTAATTCAATACATGAATTCTCTCTCTCTCTCTCTCTCTCTCTCTCTCTCTCTCTCTCTCTCTCTCTCTCTCTCTCATCTCATCCTCTATTGTTTTCTGTTTTTAAACTATTGAATAACTTATCTTGACTTCGAAACTCCTCCTAAACCCTCTTGAGGATTTTGATGAAATTTGGTACAAAGAATCAACACCATATGAAGATGTGAGACTGGGGAATGAAGGAAGGGGGAATGTTGTCCAAAAATACAAGCGGTATATGGCCCTTAGATTTTGATTCTTAGATTTTTCTATGCAACTATCTTGTCTGCTCAACTCCTACCCCATTTGATGGATTCTGATGAAACATCGTACAAAGAAAGAACACCATGTGAAGATGGGGAGTGCTATCCAATATCTTTTTTCAGGAGTTATGACCCTTGGGCTTAGAGTTTTCTATACAAAATACCGTGTCTTCGCAACAAAGAAAGAACACCATGTGAAGATGTGCATATTGGAAGGGGAATGCTATCCAAAACCTTGTTCAGGAGTTATGACCCTTGGGTTTAGATTTTTCTATGCAAAATATCGTGTCTTCGCAACTCCTCCTAAACCCTTTGGAGGCATTTTGATAAAACGTGGTACGAAGATAGAACACCATATAAAGCTGTGCATATTGGAAGGGGAATGTAGTTCAAAAACTTTTTCAGGAGTTATGACCCTTGGCCCTAAATTTTTCTATGCAAAATACCTTGGCTTTGCAACTCCTCCACACCCTTTGGTGGATTTTGATGAAACTTGGTAAAAACAAAGATCAGATTATGAAGATGTACATATTGAACAGAAATTTTCACATCTCCTCAATATTTTTCACAATTGTAGTCGGTGTATTTATGAAAGGAGGGAGTGTCAACATGGGAAATAATGGATGCGTGAAGAAGATCAATTAACCTACGAAAAATTAAAGTAGAAAACTTAATTATTCCACCAGCATCAAAGGTATTCCTCATTTACCACAATTAGATTAGATATTTAGTTCTAGTTTGTATGACACCTATGATAATAAAACATGGGCGTATTATGTGCCGTTTAACGGTGCCCTATTTTTTTTTAATCTGACTTCATCATTTTCACGCATTTTTGTGTTATTTTCTTAGTTTATTCAGAGTAGAGAAAGAACTTTGCATTAATTTGCTGATTTATGTATTTATTTGTTGTTTAATAATTTATTTATTATAGATTCTGTGCATCTGTGCATTTAAGGAGTTATATGAAAGTTTATGTCAAAATTTCAAGTTTTATGATATTTCATACTGTTAATTGGCATAGTGGAGGGAGCATCACCTAAAGAAGCGCTTTTTTCATTTTGACCAATACAAATTGTGGAGTACTCGTTTGCTGTAAATCATTACAATGTGTAAAATTCAAAAGATATTTGAAAATTAAAAAATTTTGTTCTGTACTGAAATGAGTTAGACTGAGGATTCAAAGCCAGTAGTCAAATCACAAAAATTAAGAATATATGTATCTACAAATTTTTTCAAGCAATCAGTTGTCTGTGAACGTGCAAATTACGGTAAGGTGAGAGATCTAGGCCTGTTTGGGCCACTGGTTTTGATGTCCGTGATAAATCGTTGGATAGAACTTAAAAAAACATAGTGGACAGGTGGAGTTGGAGGCGCAGTATTATAGTTATACCGAAATATGACGTGGGATATTAATTTGGCCCCTCTGGATGGTAGAATCACTCTTGTTCATTAAGCGTTACACACTTTGGTTCGATAAAATTGTAAACATTTTGGTGGGTAGATATGTAAAAGAATTAGAATACCATGTTTACTATTAGACTATTGTTTTAAATTAACAATTAATGAGATCGTGATTGGCAGTAGGGTATATACATATAGTATTAATTCCAATAAAGCTGATAGGTACAGGAATATATGACATCGACAAAAGCATAAGAAAGATGTTAAGTGGCAATAATACCAGTAATGCGACCAAGAATTCTCCATCCAAAGTTGTTCCTTGCTCGTGAACACTTTCATTCTCTATCATCTAAGACAATTATATTCTAGCCATTGGAAAAGCTCGGCAAAACCGCAAACGCAACCCTTATCTGAAGTCCCAATAAAAGATAATAGGAAAATTCATGTAGCGAATTGCAAAATACAATATACATGTCTAAAGACCGAGTTATTGATATAATGTCTATCCGAAAAGTCGAGTAAGGTAATAAGGTGGTTTAAAAAATTCACAACAGGATATGAAATTTGGTTTATGTTTAAGTTGACAGAGTACATACATATAGAACATGAATCTACGTTACTCAGTTATCACTGATATATAAGTTCCACGAGCAGAGAATATGAATTAAGAGCTAGTTAGTACCATTGCAGGTGACACGGATAGTTTTCCGGCCTCATTCAAAGACAGAACAACAGCGATTCATCAATGGTATTCGAACCCCAGACCCTGCGACCCAAGGCAAGTACACACATGTACAGTCGAACGTTCTTTAGAGACCACCTGTATTAAGAGGTCACCTGTTTTAAGAGACAAATTTTCATCTTCCCTTAAGTGGTCGCTTATTACAGGTTTGACTGTAAACTATTCGTCCCGCCTTTCAAGAATTTTGAATTCTAGGCTGAACAGTAACTGCCAGTGGCATCTGTGTATTACAAACACATTTTCAATATTCATTATAATATTAAAAGGCACAAGTATCGGCGGTTTGTCCCACGCAGCGCAATAAATAGGTCACGCCGTGCTCCTTTTGATCCGTATTAAGAAAGAATTGTATAGATACATTTGAAGATTGTAACAACGTCATCATTTAACAGGTCAAAGAGCCCATTGTTGTGCGTTATAGAAATACTTCACTACGATAAGCAAGTGCTACAGAACGATTTCGTGTAACGTGTACTATAGACGGAACCAGGCATAAAAAATGGGGTGGTTACGGGGAATGGGGGAGGGGGGGTTAACAAAGTGGTTTCCATACCTCAGATCGTTATAGTGTAAAATTTTGCATCATGAGAAAGGGGATTTACACTCTGGAATTTCACCCACATCCCTCCCCTTTTTTAGTATTTGTCACTTTCGCAAACATCAGTCGTTTAACAACACTGACCACAGGGTTAAGGGTTAGAACCTACCTTTGCCGCTCTATAGCGCTGTGTACGGTAAGTGCTTTAAAATTATTAAAGAGTAAATACATTTTGCACAAGTTTAGGAAGCAAAGAAACACCGTTTTGACTAGCTGGTGACCCCGGAAAATAGATTTCATAGATTTTGTTAACCCCTACCCTTTTATTCTTTTGATTTGCTCCCCACGTTTTTACATCAATATCCAATTTGTATGTACAACGAACACATTTTAAATAGGGGAACAACTTTTATTTGGAATGTCACTGATTTGACTATTCTGGACCCGCCCCTTTTCTAGCAAGGAAACGAAAAGGGATTTCATCTTCTCCCTCAAAATAAAATACCTATATATAAAGATAGGAACATATTTAGCACTGGCATTACGTTGTGAAATATATGCTTATGATTAACGAATGTTTAAATTACGTCCGATTTCTCTGCGTCGTGTAGTTTATACACTAAATAGCTCTATTGATCCACTTAAACATGTCCCAACACATAAAACATTTATGAATTTAAATCAATAGAGATAGGTGAATGCTGCGCATGTTTTGTTGAGAGGAAGTGGAAACAGACATTTTATTCATTGTATACAAACGTACCCTACTATATATTATGACGATGAATATTGCCTATATTTGGAACTGCTGACGGACTTGTTATGAGGAAAATCACATTCTTAACTGGGTATGTATGCATTATTATCTCGAATAATGTTACTGGGTAGTAAACCGAAAGTTGACAAGATTTCTCTCTTTGGTTTGTATACTTAGAAAAAATAATCAAGTGGAGATTAGAGAAGGTGGTTTGGAGAAAGGAGGGGGGGGGGGGACAGACGGGGGAGTTAAACCTTTTCTTTAAACTTGGATTAAGATTAACTCCTGCATCTGAACAATGGATAATCCATCTTATTTTATATGGTCCATACATGCATTTACGTACGATGTATGTTGTTGTTGTCCGTTACTGATGAAACCTTGTTTACAACCAAACTGAAATTAGTTTCGTATGATGATATATTATAGAAAGGGGGGAGGGGGTTAACGACCTCTTTTTCACACGGTCCCCTGTTATATTCTTGTTGTGTGGCATAACGCCATTTACGGAGTAACAAAGGGAAACAGAGGAAAATGGGGGGGGGGGGTTTCAAGCAAGGCCCCGTGATCTTGTCACTCGCACCTCTTGAAAGTATAAAATGTTTGATTACTTAGCTTCGGTCTGGACATATAATTCTTAAAATTTAGTTAAAATGATTGTAATCATGGGTTCTAGATTCTCAATGCATTGTACCCAGATATCTTTTGAACTTAACTTTCTTACATAACTTTGCCCACAGATGTAAACTGATCTAGGGGGTGGTCCCACTTTGGTCGGCAAATTGCGATGCAGATTGGGTTGTTGTCGAAGGATGGCACACAACCTTTTATACTGGAAAAAAGTTCATTAAAGAGTGGACCCACTCTCCTTTACAATTTTTTTCAGAGAACACAACTTATTTAAGTACTGCTGGATTCGTCCCTACCCTGCATATGATTTAGACTGGTTATTGTTTTTTCTTTCCGTCACAAGATTAAAACTATAATGCCAGGGCGAGTTCGCATCTAATGTTTGGTTTGCTCACTGAATTCGCTCAATATTTCCATGAAGCGAGGAACCGTTGATTGGCGGACAACATAGGTGAATCCAATTGAAAAGGCCCACAGGATTGGAACCACTCCAACCCTGCCCAAACGATTTTACCAAATGGTCCCTTTGGACTACACTTCAAAGTGTCAAGAAGCCGGTGTGGCCTAGTGGATAAGGTGCTCGGCTCGTGATCGAGAGATCCCGGATTCGACTCCTGCCCTGGGCACAGCGGTGTTCTGTCTTTCGGATGAGACAGTAAAAACCAAGGTCCCGTGTCACGGTACGCGTAGCACGTAAAAGATCCCTCACTGCTTCGGGTGGGTCCGTTGCAAAGGTCTAAATTTGTATGCAATGCATCAGGCAGATGCCGTCACCATATACGTAAAACAATAATCAATCAATCAATCAATCAAAGTGTCAAACACAGCCTCCTTTTTTCATCGGCAGAATGGTAAAATTTTATTACCAAACGAACAGACCTCACACTTTTTTCACACATTGTTGTATTGTTTCCTAGGCAACAAAGCAAACTGTCTAAATGATTTATCAAATACGTGAAAATACATGTAAAACAAGTGTTATGGTCATGTACGTTCAGTATAACTTATATATAATATTGTATTATAACTTATATAAATTATTATTATTTTTCAGAATGCTACATTGACTATGTATAAAGAGTATCCCGAAGGAACGAAATGACGACGACATATCAAGACCACTATCGACTCAAACCTGGATATGAGCCGGGAGGGAGAGCAAAATATGACTCTAGTGAATCGATGGACAGACAGACACCTCGCGACAAAGATAGCAGTGTCGTTTTCAAAGACATTAAAAGCACCAAGCCGACTGACAATCACAAAGATTCAAGCGAGAAAGCGGAACCTGAACAAGAAAACACAGAGGACTCAGAAGTTAGCGAGGAGGACCTGGGACCTCCGGCCATATTTTATCCATTAAATCCAGACTGGCAGAGACAAAAAGCCAAGTTACTCCGTATACAAGTATTAAGAACAATGACTTATGGGAGTCAAAAACGTTTCTTCTCCACCACGCCTCCTAGAAAAACAGAACCAGTGCGCGGAGACGGAAACTGTTTCTTTCGTGCTATCTGTGCCATCATAACGGGCGCGGAGTCTGAACATATGACCGTACGCAAAGCAGTAACACAGCACGTATCGGACAATCCCGATATGTACCGAACATTCCTCGAAAGTCGAGGTGGTATGACAAAATACCTCTCTAGTATGAAGCAGTCACGTGAGTGGGCCACAGATACCGAAATCTTGGCGACAGCCACCCTTCTAAAAACAGTCATTATGGTATATTTTCCATTTCCGGTCGGAAAACGGTACGAGTATCGATGGCAGACATTCAAACCACTAAATAACCCGGATATAACATATCCTGTGATTTATTTGGCAAATATGAATGAACATTTTGATCCTGTCTTAGACGTTGAACGTGAGTCAGCATTTGCAATGAGTTCCAGGTCTCAAAAAGTTGATCCGAAGTCGACAAAAGTGGATCCGAAGTCGACTAAGGTTGATCCCAGGTCGAAAAAAGCTTCTGATAAGTCATGGAATAAATTTTAGAGATTCTCTGGACGTTTAACTATGCATAATTTAGACGTGTATTATGTTTTGTTACATGTGGTGTATATGTTTTGATGTGTAAAACGTGGATAGGTACCATAAGCAATACACATGCACACATACTCTATAAAACAACGGAAACACACATTAGAAAGAGTGGTTAAAAGAATGGTAAAACAATCTATATGAAAAGGCAATGCAAATAGGAATACTTAAGAGAAATGAAATAGTGTATTCACACATGTCTAAAAGACCATTAAATAGAAGGGGTTGGTTGTTTGTTTGATTGGCGTTTTACGTCGTTTTCAACAATTTTTCAGTTATATCGCAACATGGAAGCAGGAGGTAACCAACCTCTTAACATAGTGGCGCAACCCGGGAATCGAATCCGGATCGTCAGCACCACAAGCCAAGCGCTTAACCACTACACCAAGCCTGCCCCCAAAATAGAAGGGGGAAAGAGGTTACATAAGGCAGGTGGTCCCTTAAGGCAGGTTGATTTTGTATTGACAATTACTAGAGAAGAGAAAGCTGGTCATTTAAATCAGGTGGTTGTTTAATACGGGTGGTCTTTAAAGCAGGTTTGATTAGTTATGTAATAGAGAGAAAGACAATACAAATAACTAGGCATTTATAGGAAAGACAATACCAACAACATTGCATACATGTACGATAGACAAAATAGATATGTGTGCGTAATATCAGATTTATAGTACAAATAACACAAGCTACAATGCATAAAAGAAAATGTATATAGCAACACATAAAAGTGACAAAACCAAATGCAATATAGATGGGAAACAAGCAATCAAACACGAATTGTATTACATAACGAAAACACAATGAACGCTATAGGGTATGGCAACGCTAGTTCGTAAATACAATAAAGCATGATAACACACACGCAACCTCCCCCCCCCCCCCCCCCTTACACACACACATCTACACACACTTTTACACAGATACGAACACACACCCCTACATACACAGAGAGACAAAAAGCAATAAACGAATAAGGAAATGTACACAAAAGTAAGCGATACAAGGATAAGGAACAATGTAAAACCAATACAGACATTTCTTAATGGCTTATTTTAATTTAGAAAAGGGGAGGTAACAATTCGTTTGGTAGTTGTTTGGGTGAATAAATTATAGCAAAAGACCATGGGAATGAATTGGTCAAACGACTTAAAAAAGGGATGGCTTTGTCTTCTCTTTTTTTTTTTTTTTTTTTTGGTTTGGTTTTTTTTTGGGGGGGGGGGGGGTGTTTCAGTGTTGTTTTTATTTGGGAAATGTTTTGGGGTTTTTTTTTTCAAAATTATCATTATTATTCTAATTATTGATTAGTTTTATTATTATTTTTATTTTGGGTAAAAACAACCCCCATAAATGATGGATTCAAGTGGACTCCGATTTTGGAAACCGAACCATCCTTCTACATGTACCTGTGAATCCACAAATATGATTCCAAAGCCCCTATCGCTTGGGGAGACCATGTGTGGTGTAGGGAAGTTCCTATCTCTGGGACCACTTCTTCCTGAAGACCCCACCTACACTAACATCGGTACGTTAAGTTCATCTATTCGAATCACACAAAATAACATGAGTGGAACACGGTATTGTTATTGTTTTAACTTAATAAGTAGAAAATTATCTGAATGCAAATCTGTCCCATATCTTACGTATCCATGACGTCATATCGACAATTTTACGTGGCAGCGTACATATACGCAAAGATTTATTTTTGAAGTGAAAAATTGTGTCGACGTATTTGAGTGATTCATGTTGTATTATTCTCTTTTTTAAACTTCGATTTGACTGGATAAAGATCAAAAGATTTTTCAGGAAATTTGATTTTATTTTTTCAGGAAACTTGATTGTGATAATATGAAGTGTGGGTTGTGTTGTTGTTATTCATGTTGATTTTTAGAATAAAATTTTAAAAAAACGTTTGTTTGCTGTGTTGTCGAGATGCGAAAAATCTGACGTCTCCAATCGGATGACCTTATAATGGCTTTTTAGTCTGGTTCGTTCAAGTGAGAATGAGGTCTGCTAACATGAGTGGTTGATTTATCCCAGTCGTAGCGGTGGCAGATTTAGAGGGGGTGTCTTCTCCTTTTTGCCACAAGTATGAGTAAAACTTCAGATCCTGCACCCAAAATGGCTGAGTTTTTTGGGTTATACTTGATTCAAGCCACCCCCACCCCCCATTTTCGGAAATCCTGGATTCGCCACTGCGTAGTTATATTCTGAATGCATGTAGCATGAAGATCATTATGTATAGTAAACTGACTTTTTACCAAGAAGAGATTAAACTACATGGGGCTCGTTCAGACGACAAGGCGATCTCGAAGCGCTTCCTTTTAAAATTTTTCTCCCTCGTAGGGTTTATTCCGAACAGCATGTACTTAAACAGAGGTTGGTACGTGGAGGGTTTAAAGTAATCGGAATACAAAAGACGTCAAACTTGCTTGATGCAAGTTATTTTGTTGAGAAAATCAGTTGTAAAAAAAGTGGTGGTTGTTTAAGACAGGTGGTCGCTTAATACAGGTGATTTTCAAAACAGGTTTCAATCCACAAGCGAGGATGCAGAATAAATTGCACAGCGTAAGGGGTTATCTCACAGGAGTAATATCAACGGAAATTGTAATTTGACAACCATTTCAGAGGAGTAGAGATGTAATTTAGAATCAACTACATGTAAGACACATCCCATAATCCACTAGACATTCAAAGAACTTACCATTAATTTTGAATCTTAATAATTATCCATTACCCTATAGAGATGCCCTAAATTCAGCTTAAGTCCTATTTCATTAGGATTCATCGAGGTCCCATATTCTTTATAATTACCGTTTATGAAAATAAAAATAACACAAAATTCAATGAGAGGTATTTTGAAAATAGCATGGTCAGAATTTAATTTCTGTTCAGCTGTTAGTCATTCCCATGCAGTGTCAAATATCGGACTTATCAGCTAAGAAAAGTCGTAATATTAAGAAATTCAATATAACCATCATGGCGGCCATTTTGAATTACGTCGGAATCTGAAATGCGTTTAGAACCAACTACATGGTACGAGGTATGGTCAAAAAGTTCTCGGGCCGATATATTTTGATACAATAAACTAACATAAAACCCCTATCAAACCATTATTCAATCTTATTGAACGTTTTTGGTAGAAAGAGTAGTATTTCAAAACTTTTGATTATACGCGGAATTCTCTGTTAAATGATGAAGGTGCAGCCAAACCTTCAAAATGGAGAAAACTAAAATTAGAACTGTGATTAAGTATCTATGTAAGAAGGGTAATGACTCCCAAAGGAAAATCACTGAGACTTCATGAAAACCCTTTGGAAGAAGTCACTGTCTTATTGTACTGTTCAAATGGGCTGCTGAATTTAGAAGTGGGAGGGAGAGCTTTGAAAATGATTAACGGTCTGCACGTCCCAATGAGGCTACCACAGACGAAAACGTTGATATTGTGCACACTCTTGTTATGTGTGACAGAAGGAGATACCTCTGAGATATAGAAAGAGAAGGTTGAATAAGTTATCGAGCTGTTTAATAAATTTTAACCGACATCTGAGGCATGTTTAAGGACTCGGTTAGATGGGTCCTTAGAATGTTGACTGACGAAACGGGTTTCTTTGCATCTTTTGTCTCGCTATGAGGATGGTCCATATAAATTTATGGGTTGAATTGTCACTCAGGATGAAACTTGTGTCCATCATTTGTTTCTGAATCAAAGAAACACATTAGTATGCAATGAGTTCACCCTGATTACCCCCTCTAAAATTCAAGAGAGTTTCCTCACCTAGGCACGTTTGGTCTCAATCTTTTGAGATAATCAGGATATTATCATGATTAATTTTTCTCGGAGAAGGCCGCATGATAATGGTGCACATTATGGAAAGGAGTTTAAAGGGCACGCCAAGAGATACTGAGAAAGTAGAGAGGAAAGTTGAACAAAGGTGTTCTGCTCCTACAGGATAATGCACCCGCTCACACTTCCCAAGTTGCATTGATGACTGCGACAGAATGCAGCTTCGAAGTTCTTCCTCATCCTCCATAATCTCTAGATTTATTCCTATCTGACTTCTATCTGTTCCCAAAACTAAAATCTGACCTACGTGGTCAGGATTTCGGAAGCAGTGAAGGTGTCATGAACTCTGTGTATGAGTATTTAAGGGGACCAGAATGAAGAATTCTGTTTTGAAGGGATTGAAAAAATGGAACAGACATGGAGAAAGTACATTAAGATGAAGGGAGATTGTATTGAAAAATAATGACAATTTTCCCCTTAAATACATCCGGATCGAGAACTTTTTGACAATACCTTCTATACCCTATGATCCTGGTGAGATCCAACAAGTTCAAGAGAGAATATTTCGTGTAGTGGTTCAGCACTTGTATACCTTATAATCCTGATAAGATCCTACAGGTTCAGAAGAAAATGTTCGATGTAGTGGTTCAGCACTTGTATACCTTATAATCCTGATTAGATCCTACAAGTTCAGGAGGCGGAGTTTGGTGCAGTGGTTCAGCATTTGTATACCTTATAATCCTGATCAGATCCTACTGGTTCAGGAGAGGAGGTTTGGTGTAGTGGAACCTACAGGTGCAAATGAGGGAGTTTGGTGCAGTGGTTCAGCACACCTTATAATCCTGATCAGAACCTACAGGTTCAGGAGAGTAATTTGGTGTAGTGGTTCAGCACTTGTGTACCTTATAATCCTGATCAGATCCTACAGGTTCAGAAGAGAGATTTCGTGCCGTGGTTCAGCACATGTATACCTTATAATCCTGATCAGATCCGACAGGTTCAGCAGAGGGAGTTTGGTGCACAGGTTAAGTACTTGTATACCTTATAATCCTGATCAGATCCTACAGGTTCAGGAGAGGAGGTTTGGTGTAGTGGTTCAGCACGTGTATACCTTATAATCCTGATCAGAACCTACAGGTTCAGGAGAAGGATTTGGTGTAGTGGTTCAGCACTTGTATACCTTATAATCCTGATCAGATCCTACAGGTTCAGGAGAGGGATTTGGTGCAGTGGTTCAGTACTTGTATACCTTATAATCCTGATCAGATCCTACTGGTTCAGGAGAGGAGGTTTAGTGTAGTGGTTCAGCACTTGTATATCTTATAATCCTGATCAGAACCTACAGGTTCAGGAGAGGGAGTTTGGTGTAGTGGTTCAGCACATGTATACCTTATAATCATGATCAGAGCCTACAGGTTCAGGAGAGGGAGTTTGATGTAGAGATTCAGTACTTGTGTACCTTATAATCCTGATCAGATCCTACAGGTGAAGGAGAGGAGGTTTGGTGTAGCGGTTCAGCACTTGTATACCTTATGTCCTGATGAGATCCTACAGGTTCAGAAGAGAGAGTTTAATGCAGTGTTAAGCACTTGTATACTTTATAATCCTGATCAGATCCAACAGGTTCAGAAGAGAATGTTTGGTGTAGTCTTTCAGCACTTGAATACCTTTAAATCCTGATCAGATCCAACAGCTAGGAGAGGAAATTTGGTACAGTGGTTCAGCACTTGCATACCTTATAATCCTGATCAGAGCCTACAGGTTCAGGAGAGGGAGTTTGGTGCACAGGTTCAGTACTTGTATACCTTATAATCCTGATCAGATCCTACAGGTTCAGGAGAGGAGGTTTGGTGTAGTGGTTCAGCACTTGTATACCTCATAATCCTGATCAGAACCTACAGGTTCAGGAGAGGGATTTGGTGTAGTGGTTCAGCACTTGTATACCCTATAATCCTGATCAGATTCTACAGGTTCAGGAGAGGGATTTGGTGCAGTGGTTCAGCACTTGTGTACCTTATAATCCTGATAAGATCCTACAGGTTCAGAAGAGAGATTGCGTGCAGTGGTTCAGCACATGTATACTTTATACTCCTGATAAGATCCTACAGGTTCAGGAGAGGGAGTTTGGTGCACAGGTTAAGTACTTGTATACCTTATAATCCTGATCAGAGCCTACAGGTTCAGCAGAGGGAGTTTGGTGCACAGGTTAAGTACTTGTATACCTTATAATCCTGATCAGATCCTACAGGTTCAGGAGAGGAGGTTTGGTGTAGTGGTTCAGCACTTGTATACCTTATAATCCTGATCAGAACCTACAGGTTCAGGAGAGGGATTTGGTGTAGTGGTTCAGCACTTGTATACCCTGTAATCCTGATCAGATCCTACAGGTTTAGGAGACAGATTTGGTGCAGTGGTTCAGCACTTGTGTACCTTATAATCCTGATCAGATCCAACAGGTTCAGGAGAAAGATTTGGTGCAGTGGTTCAGCACTTGTATACCTTATAATCCTGATCAGATCCTACAGGTTCAGGAGAGGGAGTTTGGTGCAGTGGTTCAGCACTTGAATACCTTATAATCCTGATCAGATCCTACAGGTTCAGGAGAGGAAATTTGGTGCAGTGGTTCAACACATGTATACCTTATAATCCTGATCAGAGCCTACAGTTTCAGGAGAGGGAGTTTGATGCAGAGGTTCAGCACTTGTGTACCTTATAATCCTGATCAGATCCTACAGGTGAAGGAGAGGAGGTGTGGTGTAGTGGTTCAGCACTTGTATACCTTATATCCTGATGAGATCCTACAGGTTCAGGAGAGGGAGATTAATGCCATGGTTAAGCACTTGTATACTTTATAACTCTGATCAGATCCAACAGGTTCAGAAGAGAATGTTTGGTGGAGTCTTTCAGCACTTGAATACCTTTTAATCCTGATCAGATGGATTTAGGAGAGGAAATTTGGTATAGCGGTTCAGCACTTGCATACCTTATAATCCTGATCAGAGCCTACAGGTTCAGGAGAGGGAGTTTGGTGCACAGGTTAAGTACTTGTATACCTTATAATCCTGATCAGATCCTACAGTTTCAGGAGAGGAGGTTTGGTGTAGTGGTTCAGCACTTGTACACCTTTTAATCCTGATCAGATCCTACAGGTTCAGGAGAGGGATTTGGTGCAGTGGTTCAGCACTTGTATATCTTATAATTCTGATCAGATCCTACAGGTTCAGGAGAGGGAGTTTGGTGCAGTGGTTTAGCACTTGTATATCTTATAATCCTGATCACAGCCTACAGGTTCAGAAGAGAAAGTTTGGTGTAGTGGTTCAGCACTTGCATACCCTATAATCCTGGTAAGATCCTACAGGTTCAAGGGAGGAGGTTTGGTGTAGTGGTTCAGCACTTGACTCGCAGTACATGCGATCCAAGTTCGACTCCAGAGGTCAGTTATGTCGTAACATTATTGAAATAATTCTTGAAGTTTTAAAAAGGTATTCAAAACAACCAATATATGTTCAGAAGGAGTAGAAATAATAATCATAAGGTCCGAGTGACCCAATGTCGATCACATAAGAACTGTCGGGACTTTAAGTAAAATCTTTACTTAAACCCAAAACCAATGTTACATCCTTTTAGCACCGTTGAACAGTGGGCACACACACACCTGCACACCTACACACACACGACAAACAAACAAATAATCATCTATTTACTAAGTACTAAACTTAGTGAAACAAAGCTTAAATATAGGAACTACTGATTTCTTTTTACTGCTCACAACAACAGCACGTATGTATGTATTGTCTTTATCTATCCTCTGTTTCACCTGGGTTAGTGCTTTGTATTTAGCATTTGCTTGTATGTGTGTGTTTCTCTCTATTTTCCTTTGTGTGTGTGTGTGTGTGTGATTGTGTGTGTGTGTGTGTGTAATTATGTAATTGTGTACTGAAAAAAAGGACAGATCGCCTCGAAAATATGACAATTAATTTGTTGTTTTAGTCTCTCTCTCTCTCTCTCTCTCTCTCTCTCTCTCTGTCTTTAGTCTATATTTATTTATATATATGAACTGTACAGTTAGACTGAAATTTTGAATTAAGATATAAATGACAAATTCATAAAACTTGCAATTCAAATGCAATTTCTCTTTACGAAGGAGGGCTCGCTTCTGGATAAATATCCCCTGGTTCTACTTTAAGCAGGTCTATCAAAAATACAGAAGATCTGGAAGGGGATCCAGTGAACATTTTATCTGTCAGATTTCTTCAGTCTTTCATAGCTTGATATATATAACATACAAAGGGAATACCATCACTAAGAATGGCTCAGGTGAGCTAAAAAGCAAAAGAATACAAGTTTCAGCGATTTTTTCATACACAAAATTCAACTTCGTGTAATTAGACTGGACATTACGCATCGTGAAACCGTCACAATATATATTGTAAAACAGTTATTTTCTGTTTGTAATTCCTTGTAATTATTCTAAAACTATGGAAGATCTTCTTCATATCTAGCTCTGTCCCTGGACAGTTTCTCAAAATGAGAAAAAAAGTACAAATGTCTCTCAAACGTTAGTAGATGTCACACAGGGGGTTTTTTTTCGAAAACCTCACTTCATTTTGACTGATAGATTTATTAGAATTCCAATCATTCGGAGCATCACTGAAGAGACGAAAAGACATAGATTTTCGAAATCTGCATCTGATGCACAAAATTATAGTGTATATTATTTCTAATATTTATTCATTTTGACTGAAATGTTTTTTCATAAACAGAGGCAGCATTGAAATAAAGAAAAGGAGTACCATCTTCCAGACAATAAATTCATACCTGGGCATACCTCATAGTAACGCAATCATGTAAGAGATCGAACATTTTAAAATTCTGAGGGAGGGGCTGACAAATTTTGTCAAGTCAGATTATATATTTTTTATATCTTTACAAGACAGAAAATTCATATTCAAACTGACCAAAGACAAATACTTGTTTTCTTCAATTTCTTCGTGATCACAGATAGCAAAATTTTAAATTTGTAAAGATATGAAAATTAATAATCGAAAAAAGACAAAATTTGCCAGCCCTTCCCTCAGAATTTGTAAAATAGCATGGATAAATGTTCATTAGTACATTTTTCTATGCATTTGATAACTGTGTAATTCTGGTAAATTCATATCATATTAATATAATTTGTATTATTTCGGTTAATGCAGCCCATAAATATAACACTGTATTACATCCTACTGTGATTTCAGTAACTATAAGTAAATTCACAACACAAACATCAGATCAAATTAGTAAATAATTACAAAGGATAATATAAACCGAATACCTTTATTAGAAAGAGACAATGCAAGCAACTGTTTAACGGTTACTGTCAATAAAAAGGCATCACTTAGCTTGTAGATTGACAGTCCTTCATTGGTACCTCGGCTGCTGTGTAGTCGATGGTTTTTTTTTTTCGATTTGTCAGAACTTCTAACAATGCTAATGTTTGCATACTTTATTTAATTAAAACATATACACATATACAATATCTCAAATAAAAATTCTCTTCATAATTCAGAAAAATAAATAAAAACGAACAAAGTCTTCACAATATATCAATGATTTACGATCACAAACTAAGCGTTACATTGATATATCATAATTACAATACTAACAATCAACAATCCAGCAGAGCACGAAATTAACTGGTGAGAAAATGATCACAAAGTTTAATTCCAATACATGTTGTACTGTATACTATACATAAGAATTACACAATGTAAGTATTCTGAAACACTGAAAGGTCCTCATCAAGGCCACAAAGTAAATTTGTTTTGTTTTGTTTTGTGTGTGCGTGTTTTTTGTTTGTTTGGGGAGGGGGTGTTTTTTTTCTTTTTTTTTTTTTTTTTTTTTTTTTTTGGGGTTTTTTTTTTTTTTTTTTTTTTTTTTTGCTGTAGACAGACAAGTATCTTGTTGAAGAAAAAGACCAGAGGTCCCAGTAGTATTTAAAATAATCAAATCCCAGTTTCTAGTTATATCTATAGTTTATAAAAATGATAGCGAAAAATTCTTTACTTAATACTATATTTTCTTATCACTATGTACACTGCAAAACAATTGAAGCAAGAATTTTGATTTATAACCACTGAATAATTTTAATGAACAAATCAGACTTGTAACATACAGAGAAAAATTAACAAACGATAACGAGCATCAAAATAGCACTGTAAAGAATGTCTCCATGTACAGATGTGACAAATACATTGTCCTTTTGATACTTTAGATTCTTCTTTCATTTTTGGCATTTAGTCATCTCTTCCCTTTGGATGTGAACCTTTCACTTAAAAGTAATGATATAATCAGGGTATGCCTGTGTGTCATTGAATATTATGAACATTCCTGGTCTCCCTGGGTTATCAACCACCGAATCATACAAAACTACTCCTTTTCTGACAGGGGGCACAATTAACGCTGAATTTCCTTTTGTGTATTCTCCCGTTAGTACTCTGCAGAGGTACATCCGCTTGTTTTGTTGATGATCAGGATGTGAGTAAGTGCTGGATGCAGAATAACTGGCATCAACAGCAAAATATACACCTGCTCCATATGCAGTCGCTGAAAATCCAATTATATTGAGGTTTAAATGTTTTACATTGTATTTTTATCCTTTATACATTTCTTGTTTGTATGTTAAGACCTCTCAAATTGGATAGTCTGATGGCCTTTGATATATATATATTTCTCTGAGAGATGTTGTAGATGAAACTATTTCAACCAAAGTCCCATGTTACCTAAGCTTGGCATGTTGTAAAGATTAAGGTTTACACGCATATATATCGTTTAATTATATTGTTTTGCCGTTGTGGTGACGGGGATGGTGGGCTCGTAAACCTGTTAACCACACCAATGGGGTAACTAGAGTTATTTCAAATACCCGTCCGAAGTCGGTGTCTTATCTGCAATACAACTTTATTTTTGTCGTGTCTTTCTTTGTCTTTATTGTTTGCTTTCATGTCTGTGATGACTTTTGTCATACGACTGAGTCTGAGGTCTTTATGCTTTCTTGTCATTTTTGCATTGTATCCTGACAGTATCGGAATAGTACACATGCGTGTAAACCAAAATCTTTACAACATGCCAAGCTTAGGTAACATGGGACTTTGGTTGAAATAGTTTCATCTACAACATCTCTCAGAGAAATATGTAAAAAAAAAATAACCGTTTGAGTACCACGATGTAAGTAACGATTTACCACATTGTGTAACTAGGTGAACACTGACAGTGTAACTCTTGTAAACTATTGTAAATACTTGAAACGACCCTGTAAACCTGATTAATTGGTTGCACAATTTTTATAATGAAAAAAGGAGGTTTTAATTCAGAACACTGAACGAGGCTCCTAAAGATAAGAAACTTTGAAATTTAGAGCGGTTTATGAGATCATTCTGAGGAATTTTGACCAAAATCGATAGCATACTTTAAGAGAAGAAGGAGAAATACCAACCAAGAGTAAAACGATGGATGAAACACAATTAAGGATTGCCCATGATTGAATAGCTTCGGTGTACAGATAATTTCAGTAATCAGATAACAACTCAAGAATGAGACTGTTTGAAGGAATTAGATGATGGATGACTTTATCGTGACCGTTAAAAGTTCTTCTGCTAAGATTAATAATACACAATGGACCACAGACACATGTACAAACTTGTCATTTATATGCAAAGGTTTCAATCTTACACGTGTTTACTATAACCACTTTTAGTTCCAGACGTAATGGAATATCACTCATATAACTGTAAGAATTAATTAAATAATACAGTATCTGATATTGATAATTTTGTTTCTTAATCAACCAACCATTTTCCTCTCATCTTTACTATTGAATTATACATTATAGTCCAGATGTAGCACAGGCGAGGCCTCGATTCTCACCTGTGTCCTGTATTTCTGATAAAACAGCGATAACGTCGCGTGCCACGGTAGGTGTAACAGTTAAAATATGTCTCACTGCTTCAAGTGGATTCATTACAAAGTTATAAATGTCTATGTAATGCATCAGACAGATGCTATCGTCATATGCGTGAAATAACCATGAATGATATAAAACAATAATCAACTAATAATTAATCAATCAATCGATCGATCAGTCAGTCAGTCAGTTAGTCATAATTGTCCACTAAAGTAGAACCATTTATGATAATGAGATTAAAAGATGATGTGTATGGCAGTTTTGAAGAGGAAAATGCAATTCTGCAAAGAGAGCATTTCTAATAAAATAAATTTCTAATCCCAATATTTAACAAAGATGTAAGTTTGAACCACTCAGCATTCATCAGCAGTAAGCGAACAAAACTAAACAATTAAAACTTACAGACACTGTGAGCCGTTTCACAAAGAATCATACGTACGATATTTTACGTACATACAAAAAATTTCCTTAAGTCTCCAGAATTTTTTTGTACGTACCTAAAATATCGTGCGTATGATTCTTTGCGAAATGGCCCACTGGTCTTTTACGACCTTAACGTTGAACGAACGATTTTGAAAAGCAAATTTCAAAGTATATTTATTTATATTATGAATTCTTTCTGTCTGAAATACCCAACAGAGCATACAATATAACTCTAAATTATGACTAAAACCTCAATGTCCGATACTCCACTTAAAGGGGTCTATCCCGCATAGCCCCTCTCATGCTTAGCTTAAGAAACACGTAAGGTCAAAGTTTTGCCAAGATCGAAGAAAACTTATAAATTTAACATTCTTCGTAGAATATTTGGTATCAGGAAATAAACAAACGGAGAAATTTGGTAAATGAAACTTGCCATTTTTGCCACAATAGCTCCTGTTGAAGCCATAAGAGTTAATACTGTCCACAGCCTCGGGTGCAGTGCCGTGCCAAAGCTCCCTCTCATTCTGTATTCCTGGTTTGTTCTGAGCTTCCATTAACTTCTTTTTAGCCAGGAATTGTTGGTACAACATTTTGTTTTGAATTCGTTCCAACTAAGGTAAAGACGAGAATCGTAGACTTAATTAAATTTAATGTAAATAAAATGAAAACAAAGATTATTTTTTCAGTATCAGAAATCTTCAAGTAAAATACGAAAGTAACTGGTGTCACATGACTATGGCACTATCAACAATGTACCACAGTGGGCATTCACGGACCCCTGAAATTCAGAGGTGATATACTATATTCAGAGGTGATATACATATTGATATACTTTTTAAATTTTTCATGAATTCGGGTATTGTAGAAGATATCTTCATTCGTGATTATGATGTAATTTCCTGATTGCAGGATCACTCAAACTGAAAGTCTCGTAACCTTAGAAAATATTTTGATAAAATATAACATGTATATAGTTTCTTGTAAAAGTTATGTTTCATGACTAGAATATAAAGTATGAATTGAGACCACTGCGAAAATAATTTACACAAAATACAAACGGTTAACAGTATCTTTCAATTAGAGAAGTACATGCATTACTTGTTTACTTGAAAAGACAACTAAGACAGACGTGTGACATATGGACAGACAGATACATATAAACAAGGGGCAAAGAGAACCCGAAGCAAAGCTTTTCAAGAAATTTCAAGACAGATATTTGACTTTCAGTAAAAACATTTCTGATTTAAACTTATAGCACAGACAGTAATTATGTTTGTGTGAAAAACAATTATCAAGCATATACGAATTCCAATGCACAGCAGCACTCAATAGGTGATTTTATAATTAGTTTCAACAAGAAGTTTGTTAAACGCTACTATGCCTTCACCCTTCTTTTTATCATGAAAATTTTGGATTGATTATTATAAGAAAAAAAGAATTAAAATGTGATGTTTATATCGCTTACATACATCTAGTTGTTGGTACTTATTGTTTATTTATTTATTTATTTATTTTTTGAGAGAGAATCCATTAATCACAATATATTAGGAAGGATATTTGAAATGACATTGCTTTAATACTAAGAGTGAAATGACATTATCAGTGAGAGAGTTCCACTTAGGATTGAATGGACGGTTAAAGCCACACCAGCGAACGGAGAATAAAAATAACATATAAATAGATTAGTTTGAAAGGTTCATAATCATACAAGTAGCAGAATAATTGTTTTTGAAGGGATTATGAAAACCCTATCACACGACGAGGACGAGTTTTAGCCCCAATGACTCTCACTGCCACATGATGAAACTAGTTGCGTGCAACTCTGTTTACAAAATGGGATATTTCTCGCCATAATTACATACATGCCATTGTAAACATTCTATTAACTTCTCGGTTTCGAGTCTAGATAATGTCAAGCTTTCGTCTTTCGCTTTCAATGCCATTTAATGATATTTGCATTGAATATGGTAAGTTTGAATCTTTTCACCACGTGTTGACTAAATGTATAAAGTTGGTTATTCCCACTGAACTGAAACAATCGGGAATTTGAGTGACTGATTGAAAAAAGTTGCAAAAAACTAGTTGCAAGAATAGAGCAGTGCTTTATCCAAAAATTGTCGCACATGTTGCATGCAATGTGTTTTAGCCATGCCACATGATGCAACTTGTTGCTTGCAGCTAAGTTGCACGCACCTAGTTGCTTCGTGGGACAGGGACTTGAGTCAAAACTTCAAATGTTGTGGAAAATATGATTCGGTGTCCCCATATTAACACTAAAATATTTAACAAACATTAACAAAGAGTCAGAAAGATAGATAACAAAAGAAGGCAGTTAAACTGAAACAGAGAAACAAATATTTTGAAACAATGAAATATAACAAAATTTTGAATATCCATATCATTGATAATAATAAATGATCTGATTCTTCTGTAATGATAATTAACTATCTATATGTAACTGACCTTGACGATCGTTGTCTGAGAGCCAACACTAGTGTGAAACTTAGAGATGATGTTAGAGTACTCCTGATTACCTTGGTTGATAGTTACTACTGTCAGATTCTCACTGTCCTTCATCTCTTTCCAGTTGGCGGGAAGTTCTAATACAGAATCTACAAAAACGAGAGAAAAACATTGCACAAGTTGATGATATACATAGTGTTGTATGTGTGTTGATAAATCATAAGCATTGCTTGTCAATGCATCACTTTGATCAAAACATTAAAGGAAACCAGCAAAACTGTTCCAAAACTGCATGCAACCAATGGATAATTAAGTCAAAAAGAAATTCTCAGTGCTTTGCAATTTATCAATAAGCATAGATTTTGGTTAAAATTTGCCGGTATATAAGCATTCTTTTGGTATTTTAAGTTCTAGGTTCTGATCGACCTTTCTGAAATGACCCGAGTGACCTTTGTCGGATAGCCCACATGGACCAACTCATTTATTTAATTTGTACCTAAAACAGCGTTAATTGAGGTCCTACAACAACATCTCATATGAGGATCATTGTGTTGCCATACAAAATCAATGTATCATAAAACAATTACAATGAGAAAATCTAAGAAAAAAGAGGAGTTACTGGCTCAGTTATGTGGCAGAAGTCACCATGGAGCTATACAATACATGAATATCAATAATATACTAGCGCATATAACACATTACAAAAATATTTGATTGTAGTGCAATTACGATACCGACTTAGGACGGTCATTTAATTTGACAAAAGCCAAACAAATGGTGTGGTTAACCGGTTTACGGGCCAACCTTCCCACTCACCGTAACAGCAGAACAATAAAAGGACGTACATTTAAAAATCACATGAAAACGGGAAAAAAAGGAAAACTATGATACAGTAAATAAAAAGGGCGGCTTAATTCGGAATGATACCAAAACCAACAACACATCTAATGACACCATTTAAATCCACTCTGACACCTTTTGTTTGATATTCTGTGCAACCTGTCTGAAAGTTAACATTCGAAGTTAACATTGAGTAGTAGTATCTTTTAATTTCATCAATATCTTTCTGCTGATTCTGAAGGAGAAGTCCATCAAATATCATTATCGCATACTAATAGTCTATTCACCTCTCTCACTTTTTTTTATCTTAAAAGAAATATAAACGAAATCGTTGAATTAATTTTGTACTCTAGTTTTTTTTCCAATTGCATGATAAATATCAAAACATACATACGTGTATAAATGTAACGCATCATCTGGGCATTTCGACGACTTATGTAATGCCCAATGCTGAAACCATGGAAATCCAAAGTTTGAACATTTGAATAGTAAACCAATTACCAAATTGACCTAAATATATAGCCAAACAACTAACCTAATGACACAGCTGTGCATGAGGGATGTACTCCTCCGTTCTGAGTTTAAGTACAATTAACAATTTTTGTCAATATTTTAATTCAGGTAAATGGTCAATGAATTAGAAGAAATTACAAGAAATTATATGTAAATAGACAAAAATGACAAAGTCCAGAAATCCTCCCCAAAACCATCAATTATTTGTTTTACGAATGGCAACAAAAGACATTATTTCTGAGGATACCCTTCCAAAGCACTGCAATACATTCGATTTAACTCGGGTTTTTTGAAAGGAGGGTATCATCTGGGACCTATTTCATCCTGCCCTGGATCCGTCTCTGGTCGAAAAACAGCAAAACTTGTAGGGAACCTTTAGTACTTCATACCTTCCAAGTTTCATAAAAATTATCATTGATACATACGTACGTACAATATATCTCAGTGAACTGGAATATAAAGACACTACAGAATCCAATTATTTGCTTCATATTTAGATCTTCTACGTGATAATGACCGACATGGTAGATTTACACAACGTGATGACTTTTAATAACCCATTGCAAACTTTTTACATACAAGTAGTAACATTCCTTTATCACCTGCGTTCTTAAGTGTCTCATATGATTCGATATGCTCGAGCTTCTTCTGAGTATCGTTCCTTAATTTATCGAAGCAAGCTACTGGGAGAAAAGTTATTATCACAAGGATCTAACATCAAGTCAACATTCCGCAAATTTTGCGGTCGCTATAAAAATGTCATATAATAGTTCGTTGTTTGACATGTTGACTTCCTTATTTCATAGTAATTAGACCATCTACAATGTCCTTTAAAATACTGTATTATTATACATATACCGATTGTGACTACGGCTGTGCCGTTTACTACTTCTGTCATTGCGAATAATACTTATTCACTTAAAGTTATGGTATCACGGTGGGTGTCATCGGTCGGCAGAATATGCTTACTCTCCCATTGCAAATGATCCCATATTTGTTTTAGCAGGGATTCTTGCCAGTATTATATATATTTGTTTATATATTGTATACAGAAATAAATATCCGTCAATAAAACTCTAACACTTTAGGATTTTCACATTCTCATTCTGCTTGGACTTTGTGGAAATCGGTATCTTAGATTTTTACTTCGGGTCTGAAGAAGATGAAAGGACGGACGGATGACAGACAGCAATGTTTTACTTGAGCCCTCGTTTCAGGTGAGCTTAAGAGAGAAGTAATTGAATTCAGGAATATATTCCTCCCCTACAAAATCATTACGCACAAGAATACAATTAAATACAAGAGTACAATTAACGAAGTCTGATCACTGCCTGTTGAAAATTCTTTAAGGTATAAGCGTTTTCTTGGTATTTTTGTTCTGTTTCCTGAGGGACTTATATTTTTCAAAACTAATCTTTAGTAACCTTTGTCCAATTAGAGTCCTGTGAAGTATGTGTGATCAAATTCTGATGAACTGTAAATGATATGAGTTCGGACGAATGGACAAACCTACAGATACAACAGTGTGAAAATGGGAAAATTGTCCGAGGTGTATTTGTAATAATCCCATCAATCCTTATATGGGAATGTAAAGATGATGGATAAATCCAAAGCACAAGTCCAAAAATCATAAAACCAGAGGACAAATCTGTGAAAATGAAAAACAAATGGAAAATAACAAAATATGTCTCCTTGAAGAGCACATGTGAACCCCTGTGATGGAGTGAGATCAGGTGCCCAGGGAGAGTGAGCATCTCCTGCTTGCTAGCAACACCCGTCACATATACCCAGTAGAAAGAGTCAGATCGTGTAAATTTCATATGTATTTATATATGGAGAAGTCGAAGTAGGTAACCTTCTAGTATAGAAGGTGTCAAATCTGTGTAAAATGATCGGAATCGGTCTCAGTCCAGAATACCATTTAAAAATCTGGATAACGAGATATCAAATGGAGTAATAAGAGTCTCGTAACGACCATAGAATTTCCTCAGTGACGTTGCTAGTCTAGCACATATATAACCCTGGTTGAGCAGCTTAACTGAAAGTCGCCTAGCCCTCAGAACAAAGTCACTGTAATTTGAACATGCTCTGGAATAACGTATTAACTGAGATATGAATACGCCGTATGCGGGCGATGATGGAATGTTGCTTCTTATGAAAGGAAAGTTTTTGATAGCGAAATTGAAATCGTCACGTTTGTCATAGAGTGAGGTGTTCAATTGACCATTAATGTCGAAAGACAACATAATATCTAAATACGAAGTAGAATTACTACTTTCTGTGGTTTCTTTGACCTCAAGTTCACTTGGATAGATGATGCTAAGGTAATCCGCGAATGAAGGATTATTAATTGAAAGCAAGTCATCTATATATCTGTAAGTAAAATTGAAGCCAAGAGCCAATTGTTTTTTTTCCTTGCGAAAGCAAAGACTGAATGAATTCAGCTTCGTATGAGTAAAGGAATATGTCAGCCAGAAGCGGAGCACAGTTAGTGCCCATTGGAATGCCGACAATTTGTTGAGAAACCTTACCTCCACAAAAATGTTATCGATAAGAAAGTTCAACATCTGGATGACAGCTGTTTCAGTGTATTTATTTTTGGAATCAGAATTTTCCCTAACAAAGTAAGTTTTATCTTGGCCTATTACTATATATTTGAATTTGCGGCTTCCGTTTTTACTAGTAAATGCATTTTGAATAATTTCCGCTAATCTGTCTTTTAATTTCTGATGAGGGATCATTGTGTAAAGAGTCGAAAAGTCAAAAGACTTGTTGTAGGTGCTATAAGAAATTTATTATACTGAGTTATTCCTATATAGTAACCTTACCTTTTATTCTCTCTTTCCTCACAACCTCCACTGTATCTCGTGGAGAAGATGTTGGAAACTCTTCCATGTTAGCAAAGTCAATAGTATATTCATTACCAGCATTGTCCACAATCTTGGCCATAGGATTCTTGTCGCGAAATGCTGTCTCTATTATCAGATTTATATCATCAGGGTAAGGTTCCGTACTCATTTTGTCATCAGTGGTTTCCATGAAATACCATTGAACCAGATCGCGGACTAGTTCTGCTTGCTTTTTGTCCTGTCTGTATTTCTGTGCTTCTCCTATTACTCTGTGAACATCATCTGAAGCATGCATGAGGTTTTCGTACGTCCCATACAGCTTGATTATACCCCCAGATTTATCGACCGTTACCTCCACATCATGCCTACTTTGCAACTGATTGATGGTTTTGATCTAAAAATTTAGGACAATTTTACCTCATCTTGTGCAAATCATATATCAACAAACTAATTAGATTACTGATGATGTTAAAGCAACAAATATCAACTGACTGACAGACGGACGTAGAAGCTGTATAGAAACTAAAAAAAAGCTTCTTACTTCAGTCTAATTTTAATTCGGATTGATTTGAATAGTCTTTATAACGCCACACTGACATCTCTACACTTACATAATTATTGTGACGAGACATATAGTCCATGATCCAGATACACTTTTGTCCCCCCCCCCCTCAGGGGGAATTTTGCAGACATACCTCATGTGAAAGTACATTCTCTAAGAAAAATCTTAAGCGATGTTTGCACTCTGGCCGTTGGAGCTTTACCGAGTTTTGGGGCAAAAATATAAGATTTTTATCAAAAATCGCTGAAAATTGGAAATTTTCAATAAAATGTAAACAACTTGATAAATTCATGAAAAAAAATGTAATCTGATAGATCTTGATATGATCTATCAAATAAAAAAGGTTTCAGTACCATATCATGTATCAAACATGTTATTTTTTTGGGTTTAATGTGCTATTTTTGCAAAATTAATAGATTTTTTTTTATTTTATTTTCATTTTGTCTATCCAGCTTAGTGTAGGTCCAAATATTTGTTTTAATGGTTATGGAATGATAAAACAATGTCTAATTCATTTAATGATATGCCATTTACCCAATCATGAATTATCGAAAAAGGGATATTTAAAAATATTTTCTATGAAAGTGATGCTGATTATGAAAATTGCTGAAAATTGGAAATTTTGAATAAAATGTAAACAACTCAATAAATTCGTGAAAAAAACATGTAATCTTATAGATTTTTATATGATCTTTCCAATAAAAGAGGTTTCAGTACCACATCATGCATGAAAAATGTGATTTTTGGGGTTAAATGTGCTATTTTTGCAAAATTAATAGATTTTCCCTTTATTTTATTCCATTTCGTCTATCCGGGTTAGTGTAAATCCAAATATTTGTTTTAATGGTTATGGAATGATAAAACAATGTCTAATCTATCTAATAATATGCCATATACCCAATCATAAATTATTGAAAAGGAATATTTAGAAATATTTGCCATTAAAGTGTTGCTGAAAATGAAAATCGCTGAAAATTGGAAAATCTTCATAAATCATTTATGCCTTATCATTTATGAGTTTTAAATGCATCATGTTATAGGAATTTCTATGCACTTTGCAATTACACAATTTGAAAGGAAAGACACCCCATCCCCCCCCTCCAAAAACAAAAAATAATAATAAAAAAAAAAAAAAAACCCAAACAAACAAAAAACAAATAGAAAAGAGGAAAATCATCTGAGAAATGACCATGATATTTTAACAAAGGTGCAAGAATTCTGTTAATCTTTGTCTTTATATCCATTGTAGGTGGGGTTATAAATGTACAATTTTTTAGATTTTAGAATTAACTGACACCATGGCGACATCTATGGTTAAAACTCCGATATCTCTGCACGCAGTCTGTTAATTGATCATTAAATGCAAAGATCTTTAATCAATGCATAAGCAAGGAAAGCTATCTTTATTGAATACATATCTGTATTAGATATTTTATACGACTTTTACTTAATCGTGTTCCCTTAGAATGGAACAACCAGTAAAATTAACACAAAAACAAAAATTCCGAAGTTCTTCTACCGATAAGTCAGGTAGGACTTGGACACATGCCTAGTATCACTTCGTGTATACTTCCGTCAACAAGGATTGTGATACCATGCTTCCCTTGCAGAAAGATCTTGGTTCAAAACTTTACACAAAAGCTGATTGTCACATTCATTGGCAACTGCGGCTTTGATAGACTCTTTAGCGCATTTTGTTACACATTTGGTAAGTTTTTGTTTAGTACCCTTCACCTTTATTGTTTCCCTGTTACAGAAGAGGCATTTGTTAGCTGGAAATAACAAAGTGGCAGGAGATGCAGGTCTTTGTCTCTTTCAGGTACTAGGAGTGCTCTCATCATATGAAGCAGAAGTTGATTTTTTTTCTACCCTGCTTATATTTGTGAAGTTTTGATAGCATGAGTACCATGTTTTGTAGGGTCTCATTTGTCTGAAATGTTTCGGAAATATGTTCAAATCTATCATTAACGGAATCATACTTCAGCCTTTTGCTTGCCACCTCCTTTATCTTTTCAAAACCAGCTTCTGTAAGACTACCCACCTCTTAATGCAATGTATTATTAAAATGAACAATGCAAGTCTTACCTTACTTAACGTTAGAGGAACTTCGGAATTTTCGCTTTTGTGTTAATTTTACTGGTTGTTCCATTCTAAGGGAACACGATTAAGTAAAAGTCGTATAAAATATCTAGTATAGGTATGTATTCAATATAAAGACAAAGATTAAGGGGGGAACAGGGGTATATGGCAGCTCAAGGTCTAATACTTGCAGCATTGCACAGTTTAGATCCATTCGAAATAGTGAGGAAACTTTTATGTACTACGTGTGATATAATACGAGACGTTGGTTTCTCATCTAAAAGATGTGATATCAGTAGTACTTCAATATTGGGTGTTTTGGCGATGAACCGAGCACCTTACCGATAGAGTCCGCCAGTTCCTGGCGTAGGTGTACTGGTGTAGATATAATGATCCTGGTGTCATATTAAAATTAGCATTGATTTGCTATTATTGTTGTTGTTGTTGTTGTTGTGTTGTTATTGTTGTTGTTGTTGTAATCGTCGTCGTCATTGTTGTTATTATTATTATTATCATTATTATTATTTTGTTTTTGCCACATTTCTTTTTTACTTAAATTGTGCGGTATTTGCTTTCTATATCTGGGTCCGGCGCCATAAACTGAGAAAATGCTTAAGTCAATTATTTCATTTTATTTTATTTCATTATCAAACGTTCTGTAATAAATTGTCATGCAGAATGGTTTAATTCTATTTATCGATAGAGTAAAACTCAATAAAATCCAAATGCCAGTCATTAATGCGTTGTTGAACAGAATATGAAATCATGACTTCTCAGTTTATGGCACCGGACCCTGGATTATTGGTCTCAATTCATATAGGCTTAATCGAAAAACAGATGAGGATGCAGAAAGTGATAGAAGAATACCATAGAAAAATACAAAAGTAAATCCGTAATAAACCGAGGTCTTCAGATTAGAATTAAATTTAAACCTTGAAATATATAACATATTATAACATAGCAATACCTGGTTATCATTCAGAAAAGATATAATTTTTTCTTTGAATTCTTTCATGTTGAAATCATCATCTAGGATTTTCTCCAAGTCCTGTATTGCTCTATTTACATCTCTGTCAGAGTCACCAAATATTACTATAGTGATGCATGAAGTGCTCCGTGGTTGCTGAGAGATCTGTGGCTGCCATTTTGGATCATCATCTTTGTTTCCATCTCCTATATATTTGAACATGTTCTATTGTATTACCCGAACTATTAAGTTTGTTAATCTGATATTTTTCTTTCTAGGGTGTTTTAAGGTTCAAATCAAAAGAAAAAGATTTTCTGAATTCCACACTGTTTCTGCTGTGTGAGGTCTTGTTTCTACAGAAGGAGATTTTTAGACCCGTCTAATGTTAACGACGTTTGATGAAAACAAATTAGAAAAAAATGTACTGTAACATTTCTCTTCTCTTAATTTTCATGCAGTGTCAACAATTTAGCAAATACTATTTTGTATACCATATAAATATACCATTTCGTAAATTATACTGATGTCTTTATTTTGTTTAGGAGTTTGGAGGGGGTTCATTTGTTTTGTTGTTTTGGGCTTTTGGGGGGGGGTTGTTTGTTTGTGTGTGTTTTGTTTGTTTTCTTTTTGTTTTCTTTTGTTTTGTTATTTTTTTAATTATATAACTATATGAGCAATTCCAACACTATGAGCGAAACGCTTATTGAGAAATGTTCCAAAACGTGGGACTTAATTAATGCACAAGATTTAAAGTCTGCTATTTTATCGAAATAAATTCATTTCAAAAAGATAATCTTTACGATGATATTTGTTGAATTATAAGACTCTTCTCTTTATATGTTTCGCCTCATGGTTATTTACCAGTGATAATATTGAAAGCTTTTCCAAAAAAGCCTTTAGATTTGGCTCCTTGAAAACATCCTTGCATGGCGACAATGAACTTTTGCAACATCTGTTGTTGAAAGATGACAATATGTACCTCCTTCACAGATAGAGGATCTTGCTTTTTAAATTTCTCCAAGGCATCATATATGTTGGTGGCAACATTACCAATTGACTCCTTTCCAGCACCTCATAAAAGAAATTTCAAGTAGGTATGAAATAATTCAAAGTAAAACCCATATAGAAAGTAAAACAATTTTTTTCTGACACAAAAATTCTGTGGATTAAAACAGAAGACAAGAATCAAACTGAAAATTACAGATGTTCTGCGTGACACGAGGCCTCTGATTTTAATGTAACATCCAAGGCATAGGGACATCTCAGTCACTACCTAAGTATCTTCCAAGCTCCATCAGGGGATTTAAACATCTTTAAAGATCAAAATAATGAGAAAATTGAACCCAAAAAAGCATAGATAAATTTAAGTATTACTTGAATTGAAAGAGAGTAGAATAATATCCACACACCTTTCGATTTCATTGTAAATGTATAATGGATAAATTATATCACCTGTTCCTAGAGCTGGCATGGCTACACTTTTTTTCCCCATATTCTCTGTCTTAGTTAAAACTTGTAAAACTCTATCTTTCCATGATTTACCCGGACTTGTAGCATCTAAATGAATAATGAACTGAGCTGGTAGTCTGGAATCCTTGCCCCCATTTGTGGTTACTGCAACACCTTCCCTCTTCATGAATTCCTCTTAAATAGATTAACATCAAAAAACCATAGAGGCACTTCAAAGTAACCTGATGAAATAGTTATGGATAGAGATTGAAATTAATTAGGAAAACATAACACACAATTTGTCATCATTCACATAATTTCATACATTAAATTACAAAAATTTAATAAAAACATTTCTGATCAATTTCATAAGATATGTAGCATTCTCACTCTGAAATTGGATCTGCTTTTTCAATTCTTTTCCTCCCATTTTCCCTATAGCACTTGCCACCGCTCCTAAATCAAAGGAAAAAGTAATTTCACGTTCACCTTATTAACTGATATGTATAAGAATTGTTAAGATATACTATGTCAAGTTCAAATCGAAAGTACAAGTTACGTCAATTTTACATTTTTGATTGAACCTTGTAAAGCACTAAAACATGGTTTATTATATGAATTCTTAAAGAGGGATAATGAAAATGACATTTTGATTGCTGTTTAGCAACGGCAAAAATCTACAATACTCAATAAAAAACGAAAAATCCGAACGTAAAGTTCGATAACAACATTATACATTAAGTTCAAGTATAACTGCTCATCTCAAACTGTAAAGCAGACCATATCGTTCAATCATAATTTTTCCATCCAAGACTTGAATATGGGTTCACACATTTATTAGTCATTGTAAAATTGACAAACCTTTGCTTAAATCTATATACTCATTGGAACTGTTGACAATAACATCTACGTCGACTGTAGTTATGTCCCCTTGATAGATCTTCAGCTCCATGGATCCTACATGTACTGATACTTGGTGTGTACTCTGGGGTAATGGATTAGGTACAAATTCAAAGTTCTCTTCAGCTAAAGCAAATAGAAATTTGTGAGCACTTTGGCATCTGCTGAGACCTGTTTTTAGCAATGGTAAGAATTGTTTTTATTATATCTGCTTTACCACAATAGTATTGAACTTTTCAGATATCATGTTTTCCCTTTCAAAATTATACTCCATGTATAAGAAAACATGTGGAGGAGTAAATAAAACTTATTCACTTTCCCAATTTTTCAATAATCATTTTCAAAAATCAAC